>VWPW01004614.1:177231-437771 GCA_013389825.1 Crypturellus undulatus | reverse complement strand
TTTGGTTGTTTTAGATGATTAGAGAGAGAAAGGTAGATGTAGATGATCAACCAGCAAGATGTGAGTAAAACAGATGGTGTTTCTGGTAAATTTGAATTTAACTTAGGGCTGTGAATTTCAGTTCTTCAGTAAACAGGTGTGAGGAAAGATACAATTGCTATTAAGAGGTGTGAATGAACGGTTGACACTTTTCCCATTATTTAAGTGGAAGTTGCTGCTGTTCTTTTCAGGAGCAGAGAGAGGTCATACTTGATTTAATTCAAAAGTAGCTTTTAGCAAGGCTCTGTGAAAAGTTGATCTTTCAAAGGATATAAAATACCTACACTGTGATTATCTTTGGCAGGCAATGGGAAATACACTTAATATTGTATACAGCGCTGTACCTAATAAGTAATATTATCCGACATGAAATAAAACAGATACTCTGAAGTGCAATAATGTTTATTGTTCTTTGCAGCAATGCAGAAGCAAAGTCTGTGAAGATAGGTATTACTGGATGACATATAAATAGCAGAAACCTTTGTGACAAATGGTATTTTGGTAGTAGGGTCCAAAACATACTGTGCTTTTTGAAATGTTTGTAATGGTTTCTCTCCTTTCCTTCCCAGAAAAGCAACGCCTAGAACATCCAAACTTGAAGAGCATTAAAATAATAGTTAGGTACTTGAATACATAGCCTGATTTTATATGTATATTTTAGGAATTCCAAACACTTTTGGCACCAACAGAGGACATCAGTGTCCTCAAATGTGGCACCTATAGGTAGAGAGTTGTGGCTGTGCAGACATTCAGAAGAAGCTCCTGATTTGGTCTTTGATCAGGGGAAGACAAAGGCATGTGCTAGGGAAAAGCTGCACTTACAAGAGCAACATGGTACAATCTGCATTGTCAACTATAAGAGCAGAATGCAGAGCTTCCCAGCAGGTTTTGATATGGAAGATGAAATCAAAGAAAATCTTACAGTTGGACAGGGCCATGCTAGGATTGCTTGGCTTATGTGCTCTTCTGGCAGAGTGCTGCTAATATAGATGTGGATCATACTCTACAAGCTCCTGTCTTTTCCCACATAATTTACCACATACACATTAAATACTCTCAGTAGAGTAGTATGCCAGTAAAAACAAAGTTGATGATACAGCCATAATGCTAAAAAGGCTTTGGTGGGATAATCTGCAGGTCAGGAATTTTATCTCCTTACAGGTTTGGCTAATATGATTCTGATGGTGGTTTGATTGACCTTACTCTACTGAGCATTCTGAAAAGCAGTGGACTATATATTTTTCAACCAAATAAAAATTTCTGGGCTTTTTTGTTTGCTTAGTTTTTATTTGTGCTGGCTGTGTGGGTTTTGTGTTTGTGGTTTGTTTTCTAATTTTCAGTTCGGGCAGTGAAATATGCATATTTTTCACTTACTGTAACAGCAAACTTGATTTCATTCAAAGTCAATACATCTGAGAATTATTTGGGAAAATTAACCCAGTATGTAATCTAGAGAAGTTCTAAAACATATTTCCTGCTGTGATAGTGCTGACCAGCAAATACTAGAGAGAACACTTTCATTATATGGGTAAAAATAACAGATTATGACTGAATTGCATCTTATAAAATAGTTTTGGACTGTTCTCAGGTCTTGCTTAAATGTTACAATTTCTAAAAAGGAAAAAAAAATCAGTCACTTCTCTAATGTTCAGGGTCTGTATAGAGAATGAGCATCAACTCTTGGCAACTGAGTACAAAAAGTAAGTAGAGAAGTTTTTTAATTCTGTTAGGTTCTTCTTTTATGTTTACCTAGTTTCTTTCCAGATCATTGCTACTGTACATAGATTTAAGTTGGTAAATACAACTAAACTTGTGTTTCCTCCCCCTAGTAATTTTAGTATGTATATTCCAATTAAAAAAAGAGAAATTCAAATTGTTGGTTAGTAGCTGATGCAATACTTAAAGCCACGTCTACAGTAACACTAAAGCTTTTTTTCTTTTTTTTTCCTTTTTTATTTGGGTCAAGATGGCTACAGCTTTAAATACTGTTTCAGCTGCTACAACTGTGACTTATGCATTCGGTTTCTATTGAGTTTCTAAATCAGTACTGAATACCACTCAATATAGACTTTTTTTTTTTTAATAGAAAGTGATAGTTTAAATTGGCATTGCAGGAGCTAACGTGGTAAAGTAAAAACATTTAGGCTTGTTTTAATAAGTATACCTTACCTTTTATAATTCCCTTAAAAATCTAGGTCAAAGATTCTTTGCATTGTCTTGCATTCCATTCTGATAGTCTTTCTCTTCTGCAAGTCAGAAAATAAGCTAAAAATACTGCTTGGGCTATTTTGTGGCTCTTTTTGACATTCACTCAACATACCTTTCCATGGCCAATACATTTTGCTGCAGAGTTGATTGCCTGTTTTTTCAGTATACTCCAACTTCTCATTGCCTAGAGTATAAATGGCTGGTAAGGGTGTTTTTGGCATTACGTGCACTGGTAGTCCGTCCTTTCGTCTAAGTTCCCATCCCTTCTCTGCTCCTGGGTGGAAATGAGTTTCATCTCGTTGTAGTCCCCATTTGGCCATATCACAAAACCACCAGACAGTTTGGCACCGTGCAGCTGCGCTGGCAGTTTCTGCTCAGGAGAGGCCCAAGCCTGGAAACGCAGCAGGGTACTGCAGGTCACACGAGGCATGGATTGGCAGAGCTGTGCAGGGGAGCCTGCATAGTACCTATCGTACTGTGTTTGGCCCAAGCAAATGTTACTAAACCTTCACTTTTGTGAGCTCTAACCTCATTCATGAATTTAACACCAAGCTTTTTAGGAGAGGAATTTTGAGGGATAATTGGAAATGGGTTTGGTCGATCACATGGAGTTGTTCTTTAGTCTTTTCCTGCTAGTATAAATATGCCATATTCTACATAAAAATGGTGAAAGCATATTTGAAGCAAATTTATATTTTCTTTTTTTTATTGCCTTAAGTAAGAAATTTATATATTCCAGTGAACATGTAATGCTTGCATTATATAATAAATTTCATGCGGAATGCACTGAGGGTTGCAGCAGAGATGCTTGATATTTGACAAGGCTTGGGGGAGTCAAGTTAGAATATAATGACATTGATCTTTGATTACTAATGCCATTTACTACATATGGATCTTAGATATCTTTCCTCTCATTCAGTCATTTTTTTTTAGTGCAGAAGAATTGGAGAAAGTATTTTTTGTATAGCTCCTCCAGCAAGTAGAGGTTCTGGGTTAAGTTTCATCCTGTGCCCTTGCTTTACATCCTTCTGTTTTGCATGGGTTGGAAGTCTGAATTTTCAGTTTTGCTGCCCTTAGCCAGTGTAGTTCATCCATCCTCAACACTGTTTGATGCAAGCTTGTAAAAGATACCTTTCTGAATCCCAGGGTGCCTTTCAGGCCCTTTGGTGGAATACTAATTTAATTTGACCCCTGGTTTACCACTTGCTGTTTTCTTTCACTGAATTTATGAAGCAGCCACTAATAGCTATTTGCTAAGAATTTGTCAGTGTATAGAAAAGGTCATTTTCAGTCTACACAGCCATAGCATTATTGCTATTTCTGTGATTAATAAACTGACCCCACCCCTACAAAGAGAAAAAAGCAAAATTTAAAATAAACTCTGATGTAATGTTCAGTAGGTCAAATTCTGCTTCTGTTGCAGCTTTTGTCTCAAAGTGAATAACAAACTCAGATAACCAAACTCATAGATACATTATTTCTTTAAGTGACTATTCTGTTTTGGTTCCACTGATTCTCATTTCTGGTGGTATAAATCCAGAACTCCATTGAAGTCATTTATCTTTACGCTGATATGCCAGAATGAACAGACCCAATATGTTCCATAGAAGAGCTGCAATTACTCCTCACAGAAATGATTATTCTTTTCCTTTTCTTTATAATTTTTTTTGTTTGTTTTTCTTTTAATTATACTTTCAAGTTTAACTTGTTTTTGAATTCCTGATACATCTTATACTGTCTGTGTGTTACCATGTTAACATGGTAACAGGTTAACACTGCATAGTTAACCTGTATTGAACCTCAATTTTAGCCTAAGATTTTTTCTTTTTTTTTTTTTTCCTGAAATTTGCTTTCTGTTTCAAATAGCTGATGGGAGTTGAAGGGCAGAATTATGGACTAGATTTTCTCTTGTGGTGTACTAGAATTGGCAGTGAGATTATGCCAGCACAGAATGTGAGAATGTGAGTGAATAAACTTGCTTTCGTTGGAAAAACTGCCATCAGCTTTAATATAGTCAAGACTTGATTCTAGAGTCTGAGTCATCTTCTGGCAGTGTACGCTGTAGATTTTCTCAAAGGGATGCATAAACCTGCAAAAGGCAACATTAGAAAGTCTTATTTAACTTTATGCCTTTTATTTGAAAGGAGATGGATATGGGAAGAAACAAGAGTGAGTATTTCACAAACTTTGAAGTATCTCTGTTTTAAACTTGAAGTATGTCTTCAATGCAAATTCCTGGTTCCGTCTGACATCTCAGGAAGATCTCACTGGAACTCCAAGAAAACTGTAAGACTGCACCAGTGGTCTAGATTTTATTTTAACTTTATCAACTGAGCGATTATAGTGCTCAGTGTAAAGGCAGTGATACAACTGTGCAGCACGAGGAAGAGTGGGGGAAGAATATTTGCTATGCTTCAAGATACTGTCTGCTACTCTAATGTTTCTTACGCAAAGCAGCTAGTGGTCTTGCTGGCCTATCTTTTTAAGTAAAATGTTGAAAAGGGATAGTGATGTATTGGATAGCCAGCAAAACACCTGTAGTTTTAAGTGAATTGCTCTTCTAAGAACGTCATTTTAGAAATGGAATTTTGCATGTTTTTTAGATCTGGATTTGAGCCTTACGTGGCATCATTCTCCACTTATATTAATTTAAGGTCATTTCAAACTGTTTAGCACAATTCTAAACGTACATAAGAAGGTCTAGAGTGTATTATCTATTCTTCAGGGATGTGGAAAAAGATGCTGCATGCTTTTAGTATACTTTTGATGACAATATATAGCTGTTTTTATTATTATGGGCTAACCTGTCTTTATTCTGTTAAAATGTGAATGCTTTGTGTTATTTTGGAACTTTGCCGTGAATTCTGCAGAGAAAATTAGCTTTCTATTTGAATAGAAGTGTGAAAGATGGAAAGGATGACACATGATTACAAAGATTTTACATGAAATAGTCTCTTCTTTAAGACATTCAGGTATCGAGCTCTGTTGGATCTTTCTGAGACTGTGGCCTCATAAGCTCAGTCCTTCAAGAAGTATTTGTATGAGGAAAGCATTGAAGATCAATGCATACCCTTAAAAAACAAGACTCAGAGTAATCGGCAAAAATGATCTGGAGTGATGAGGATGTTGGGAAGATTTTTAGATTCTAACCGTTAGGCTGCCTGCAGTTTCTCCTAGATTTTAGGTAGTAGCTGTGACTACTACCCTCCCTTTTTTTATTTTTACATGTTTAGAGTTAGTTCAACTTACAGGAAGTTACATTTCAAATATCTTAAAAGCAGATACAGGTTTGGAAACTGGTGTGTGTGGTGGGAGGATTCTTGTTCTGTCATATGTGTTTGAGTCTCTTATGCGTTAGAGGCTTGAAAAAGAAAAAAATAAACTTCCGTCTCCCTTTTCATTTGGCTAGTTTCAAAAGCACATGTTTTAGAGACTTAAAAACACAGAACTTTACCATTGTTAGAGGTGTTTTTTAACCTCAGGAAAGCAAGAAATCCAAATCTACGACACAGTTTGGTTTGACACTGTCCTTAACTGTCCATACTAAGCTTACTGGAAGGAATTTTCACTTCACTTTGTGATCCTTTACTTTTGTGCATTTCAATACAGCCCTTCATGTCACTGTAACATAGGGTTTTTTTTTTTCCTTTGTGGTTTAATTGTATGAAAAAAATTTGTGGTGTATTCTTGGATTGTGCTGTACAGATGGTTCCATGCCAAACATATTTGTTTACCGTGGTAATGTCTGAGTTGCAGTATGCCAGCTAATAAAGGGATTTATTTAAGGAACAAGGTGAATGACTAAAACAGATGTGCCAGTTGGGTGAACCATTAAAAGAATCTTACTTCTCAACTTTATGTAAAAGTTATTTTTAATGCATTTCTGAGAAATCAAGTGTGGTTGCAAGGATGTTTTTGACACAGCTGAAGGCATCTTGTCTATTTGCGCGAAGGTCTTTTCCTTTTAGCTTGAAAAACATTAGTGTTTCATCTACCTCACTGTAGAATTTTCCAAAAACAGCCAATAAAACTCCCGATTTTTGACATCTAATCAGGTATTGCAAGGCCCATCAGGGATTTTATGTACTCTAAAGCATACATTTTAGTTCTGTCATTCTGATATGAGGACATCCATTTTTAAATTTCTTTAATGCCTTGCATCCATTTCACATAAATATATTTCTTCAGTCATGGGAACACTGGGTCAACATGTTGTAAAAATGCTGAAAGACTCAGTATCTTTTTCTCAAAAAATGTTCATATTGTTCCTAGAAAGCAAAGCATTCTGGCTAGTAAGCATTTTACAGGGAGATCTGTGTAAAGGTGTTTGAGAGAGAAACTAAAACTTTTAATCAAATATTATTTGCCTAAGTGCTTAGTCCGTTGTACATCCTGTCACCCAAGTGACTTCCAAAGACTCTGCTGATTCTGCTGGGAATTTTTGCCTGTAATGTTACAAACTGAAAAACTTCCATGTATTGCAGATTTGTAATCTTGTTCATTAGGTAGGTTCATTCATTTCATTCAAAAAGGATCATGGAGAGATTGTTAGCACTACTAAAGAGAAGAAAAAAAAATTAGAATATTTCCTTGAACAGCTTCAGTTTGTTAGGTGTATGAAATATTGCCACTGAATTTCTTTTAATTAGTTATCTTAATAGACAGGTAGAGGCTAATTTGGGGGAGGGGGAAGTGTTACTCCTAATTCTGCTGCTTAAGTACATGATAGTTTTGAATTAAGCAAATGAAGGGAAAATGGTAGTGCATTGTGTGCCTTAAGTTGACCACATACTTGCATGCTGTTTTGAGTAATAGTAGATTGATTGTTTTTGATTTTATATATTCTTTCCTGAAGCAGTACCCAAATAGATGGGAAAGTATAATTTATCTGCGTACTTTTCTGTTGCCATTTCTTTATACTTGATTTATCAGCTTCTAAGTCAAGGGCCATTTATGTAGCACCTAGCAGAATAATATCTGTGTTCCATCATTTTTTACTTGTCTTATTGAGTAAATCAGTTTGGAAATAGAGCTTTACATTTGTGAAACCTCTCTGGTATCAATAAAGGCAGAATTTGTTCCTTTATTTAGATTAATTGCAATAGTGGCTTTCTCACTTTAGGTTAACTGCATTTTTGTTTGATTATAGTAGCAAAGGAATTCAGAGAGAGAACAGAAGTCAATGTTTGCATTTTTCACTGGGTTCCCATCCAGACAAATTTATCAGAACCTGTCTGTTTGTAGGCAATGATTGTAATCTGATCTGAGCTCATCTGAGTTCAAGTTAAAATGAAAAATGCACCCCCTGATTAAATGGAGTAATTAAGGATTTTAAGAGGTTTGATTGTGAGAGGAAGCATCAATCAGCAATACAGTTGCTGTTGAATTGTGAAACTGTTGCAAGGCAGTAAAATCACCTTTTGTAGAATTTCAGGGCTATATTCATTGTCTTGTTGTTGCTGTTGTTTTTTATAAGCTGCTTTGAACTGTAGTTTCTTTGATTATTTGAGGTTTGAGCAGCATGTTAAGACATGTTAAGTACTAATCCCTCTGAGTATAAAAATGCAGAGTTTCATAGTACACAATTCCTGTCCATTTCAGCAAGCATAAGACAAGTGAATCCCATAGAGCTAGCTCCTCGAAGTCTTTTTAGCAGTCACTTCTGTTTGCCCAATTGCCAGATGAGCTTCAACCCTGACTTTGGGATTAGGAATCTCTTAGCAGGTTTGGGATTTAAATCGTTTAGATGATCTTTTCAACCTTGATGTTGAAGTGATTGAACTGAAAGGTGCATTTTATCTAACTTCCAGATGCTGTTCCCATTCTTGAAGGACAGTCTTTGGAATGCAGGAAAGTGTGGTTGGAGGTGGACTTAGAACGGAGGGAGATCAATCCCTCCTTGACTGGACAGTTACTGCATTGTTTATATTTATCATGGTCATGCCAAAGGCTTTTGATATTATATATGGNATTTTTTTTTTTTTTTTTTTTTTTTTTTTCCCTTTTCTACCTCCCCAGGCCATATACACCTATGAAAGGAGCCCTTTCCACTGTGTGGTTTGACAGATACAAGATCTCCAATGACTGTCCAGAACACACTGAAACCATTGATTCCATGTGCCACGGCCTTACAGACTTGATCAATGATGAGATTAAAAGTGGCATCACAAAGAATAGGATACTAGTAGGTGAGAAAGATTTATATTTTTGTTTATTTGAATGTTTCTAAACAACTGGAGATCTGCTTTGTATTTATTCCATCCTGAAAGCATGTGAGAAATTACAGGAATTGTTGAGCAGTCCTTCCACCAACTAGTCCTCAAAAATACTAAATCCTTTTTTAAACTTTTATCTAGTGGAGAGTGTGGCAACCTGGGAGCAATATTCTCAAAAGTGTAATTTAAAAATGCTTTTAATGTGAACTGGTCATTCGTAGTTATGTTTTGAAGCATACACAAACAATGTATTGCTTAAAAACATAAGGATGGGAAAGCATGCATGCCCCAAACTAGTGTATCTCTGAAAATGCATATGTAGCGTACAAGTAATGATGGGCTTTTCCTTTCTCCTATAATACTTTGGGATAAATGAATTCATAGAGAAACAACTATTTATGTATTAAACACCATTACAGATTAGCACTTGGTAATAAATGACCTGTTAACCATCATATTTTATATGTGCCTGTCTTCCCATCCATCTTAAATTTCCACAATTTTAACAGTAGGTCTGTAAAATAGATAGTGGGAAATTGAGGCACAGAGGAGAAGCCTGTGTCAGAGAGGAGTGCTTGGCTCCCCATCCCATTCCTAGACCGCAAAGTATTTCAGGTTGGGGAAAAAAGCTTTTAATGTGGAAACTTTAGAATTTATGGCCAACTGAGTCATGTCATCAAGCTCCTAAGTGGCGGAGCCACTACCAGTAGCCAGCATGTTTTCTTGGTCCAACCCCATGTTGCTCTTTGAAGGCCTCTGTTTACTTTCCCCTTCTGGCTTATTGCCCTGGCTGCAGCATGCATTGTTTTGGATGGCTGTCAGCAAAGTCTCTTTGATGTGACTTGCCTGTGTTATACCTGCTGGCTTGGAAACAGCAGAAGAAGAGCAGGTGCTTTGTGCAACATTAGCTGGGAGATGCTCTGCTGACAGATACACTCCACTGCTAGGCTTGCCTCTTTTTTTTTTTTTTTTTTTTTACTTCCTTTTTTTTTCTGCTTTTGTCTACAGTCTTCAAAATGAAAAGCAGTGAGACTGCAGACTGTGGAAGTTGCTTTGCAAACTGTATACAGAGTAAGGAAATTTATTTGCACCAGTTGTTTCAGTCCCTAAATTGTGTGGAAGTACCGATCTCTGAACCTAAATTCCTCAGCTGTAAATTGGGAATAGTGACACTTATATGGTCCTTCTGAAGAGCTTTAGTTTCAGGCTTTTTGAGAAAGGTGTCATTTCTTTGCTTCTGTGATAGATGCTGCATGCATAGAGCTAGCATCCTCAAAGTTAAATCTGATATAAATGTACAAAAATCCGGCAACTCTGAATTAGCACCATCCAAAGTACAGAAAGGCTGAGGATGAGTGTCAGATTGTGTTAGATGAAGGAAAGCTGAGTGTTAGCAAGCAGGAAGGTGGGTGCAGGAAGGTGGGTAGCTACTGACAGCTCTGAGGTGTGGGATAAGAAGGCAGGCTCTGAGGGAGCACTGTGCACAGGAGAGCGAGGGGGAAGAAAGGGGAAGCAAGAGTAGGCACTGAAGCACTGGAAAATGAGAAGCCCAGCACCTGGTGATGCTCTGCATTCAGAGTTTCCACCCAACTGAAGAGTGCAGCTGCAGTAAAGTCATTTAATCTGAGGCACAGAAGCCTATCTGACACTTGCTTGGGTAGCATAACTCCTCTGAAATCCAAAAGCGGTTGTTTATAAAACAGAATGCTAAATATGTGAGGGGAGTCTGGGTTGTTTGATGCCATGGCTTTCCTATATCAGTATATCAGAAAAAATACTGAAGAAAGTTCATTTAAAGAGCAAAGTATTTTTATCCACTGGAGGCAAACAAAGTCCACATCAAAACTCCTCTGTGACTTCTGTCCATCAATGTACAGTAGTATCCAGTGCATCTACCCATTCCTGCTTCGTGATAGTTCTCATTTCCTAACAACACAGATAGTTGCTTTCTGGTTCATTAATCCCTCCCTCCTCCCCATCCTGAAAGGGGCAAGAAAAGAGACTGTGACTTAAATATATAATTATTCAAAAATAATTATATCATCCCCAGAATTTGATAATGGAAGTCAATCTTGCCAAGCATTCCAGTAGAGTTACTCTTTCCAGTCTTCCTGGCTAATGCAATTCCTGTAAATAAGTCTGCAAGTGTGTTTATATTGACTTTGGAGACAGAGGATGATGAAATCAGTCAAATTCTGATGTGTGAAACTTTGGTAGTATCTCTTCTTAAAAACTGAGTACATCTTTCTTTATAATGTCTGGATTCATTGTTAAATTAGTGAAACAAGCAAATAATCGCATTTTGAAAAGATAGGAAAATCATTTATTTTCTATATAGACCTGAGATTTTTGAGGGGGAAAAATCCATAGGATTTTTACTACTTCTGTAGTGATAGTATATTATAAATTAACTTCACTTACTCGTCAGATTTAAACAATCTTAACCTTGAATAACTCAGAAGCTCTTGGCAGAAATGGCCTCTTTACATCTGAAGCATTCTAAGAGTGCTTCCTTTGTCAGCTGCAGTTTAATGAAAGACTGTTTTGTTATTCTTTTTTTTTTGGTCTTGATTTAGTGTTTCTTTCCTACTTTTACAGGTCACTTTCTGTATAGCACAGAAATGCTGATCCAAGCATGTTGGTCTCTGCCACCTGTAGTCACTTGTGTAAGCAGCCAGTGAAAATAAGCTTTCAATAACAGTCCTGTAGATTTGACTGTATGCCAGAAAACACATGCTTGATTCCTGACCCCTTGTACTATAACAGTAACACAAGACACAACCACTTTTGTTTATTGCTGGAGTTCTTACATAGCTACTGAACCATGGTGGAAGTAACATGAAAGTTCTGCGCTTCTTGTAAATATTAGCATTTTCGTCCCTCTCAGTATGTGTGAAAATGGGATGGGGAGGAAATATCTTGACTTTCTTGAGTTTGACATCCCAGAGAATAAAGGTTCTGTAAATATGGAAAAATGGAAAATCATGAATAAATCAAAAAATGTTGAGTAAGCTACACCTAAAATCTTGTTACTTTTACGTCTTTGGTCTTGAAGCCTTTTGCTATCACTTATGGCATCTTGTATTTGTTGTATTTATTAGGAAAATGTTGCCTTCATTTAGAAGGACCTACTTTATTGCTTTCACAGGGCATTTTTAGGGACTTATATTGGCACTTGTCACTTCAAATATAATTTAAATGAGATATTTCTTTCTGTACCATCCAATTTTGTGGGGTTTTTTTGTGTTTTGTGATTTTGTGTTTTATCTAAATTATGCTTATGAAATGCTTGGCTTAACCAAGCTATTAGTCCATCTTCCCAATTATACCATACAATTTTTCAGTGCTTTTAAGGGAATGTGCTCTCTGCTTCTTTGTTTGCATATGAACTGGTCATTTACTTTTTTTTTTTTCAGTTCTCTACTCTTATTTTCCTGATGTGCAAGCAAGAAAGAAAACAAATGATACTTCAATTTCATGGATTAATCATTCAGTAGGAGTTGTAAATAGCTAATAGTTTTAATCAGAGATAACTAAAGAAAACATATGGTTTAAAAGAAACACCATAAAACTTGCTCCCAAATATGAATCCTCATCTCCTGAATGCCTGGGCCTTAGCTTCTTCACTTCATCTTTTAATGCTGTGCCACACTGAAGCAGCTTCTACATCTCACACTCCAACCTGTGTAGGAAGAGCTAATATTCTTTCTCTGCAAGTAGCATAAAATCTGTACTCAGTGAATTGTGTGCTAAATGTGATTAATACTTAAGACTGTTTCCACACAGTGTGATTTCTAGTGTGAAAATCTAGTGATATCTAGCGCTTTGATTCATTGTTTTGTAAATGCTAGTTCATTGTTTTGTAAATGCATCTACAAAACACATCTAGAGCAAATAGGTTCAGGCACTTTACAGTCAGATTTGTATGGCTTATGAAGCACTTGGCAACTGAGAAGACATGTTTTTTCAGGGAGCTGTTTTTCCTGTGAAAAGAATGAAAACCTGAAGGGCATCCTGAAGTCAGGAGTGGGTCATTGCAGGCCTTTGCGTGGAGCATGAGGGAGAAAGGGAGAGTTGTTAGCAGTTGTTAGCGTTCTGCAGTACATGCAGGACACTTCTGAGTGAGAGATGTTAAATAAAGAAGCCTTTGTTTTAGATAATAACATTAGTCATTTTCTTAGATACAAACCCAAACATTGTTAGACAACATACAAGAAATGAGTAAAGCCATGGTTTGACAGTAGGTAAATATTTGGTTTCCTGAACTTCACATAATATTGAAATATCATCATGGACCAGATTGTCATTTCATACAGATATAAATTAGGAGCAAATTAATAGAAATCAAGATATGTAGGAGGAATGAGCTCAAGATTTTATACAAGTATTTTTGTTTTTTAAAGACTCCTAGTGCTGTTTGTAAGTAGAAGAAGTTGTATGAGTTCTCTCTTCAAGCAGGAATAAATTACATGAGAAATTCAGTCTATATTCGTTCCATGTTATATCACTGTCGGTTAGGTTATCTTAACATATTTTTGTATGATATTCCAGCAAAGAATGTTTTGTTTTTAATAAGGTATTACATGGGAAATTTCTTCCAATTCACTTTTTATTTTTATTCAGATGTTTGAATATACTGTGATTTCAGCAGATCTTTTCAAGCAAGTTACAAGTAACTGTTTTCCTCCTAATACTCATCTGTGTAGCATCATTCTCATCTTCATTATCCCCATTGTCAAAGGGTCTTGCTGAAGTTTCACTTATGCTAAAATAGAAGTGCTTTGCTGAATTGAGTATATTTTGCCTGTGCTTACTTAAAAGCCTGTCCATAAACCTGCAAGGCAGGAAAGCTAAAGTTGCTGTAAATGGTTAAATGTTCTCCTGAAGAATAATGCTGTAATTCATTGACAACTCCTGAGCACCATAAAGGCAATATTTTTTAATTGTTTTGAAGCATTAAGGTCTCTTAAGATACAGGTATAAGGAGAATACTTGAGGAAAAATACTGCTAGTAGATACTATATGTGTGAAACATAAACCCAAGCTCTGAAATTTCATGCACTAACTTTGCTCTCTTTATGAGTACATTGGTCTCAAGCAAAGACTGGCTAAAGTTGAAATGCTGTAGTATCATTCTTGGTGCTGGTGAGCACTCATGACAAAATCTACTTAATAGTATTCTTTACTGTGAGATCATTGGTGTGTATGTAAGCATACCTGTACTTTGCCTTATGTCCTATAATATCTTTTGAGACATTTTTGTATTTTCTGTCTTGTATTTTTCCTTAGTCTGAAAATTATTGTTAAAAGTTTCTGATTGAACCTACAAAAAGACAGGATGTATAACTGAAAAGTTTTGCTTCAAATTATAAATATTTATTCAAAATACTGTCTTTAAACCTTTACTGTAAATAGGGTATATGCTGAGAGATTATTGTGGTATCAAGTGATAAACTGCAGCTTTTCCCCTGGAAAATCAAATTCAAAGAACTAGTCATTTGTATTACATTCTCTCATAGTAGTATCAGCCACATGAAAGAACCATTACCTAATATTCTTCTAAACAGAAGGTGACTGCATTGTCAAAGACTGCTGGTGAGTAATTGCAGAGAGTGTTGCCAGATTGTGACTAAACGGGTACAAAATTTTAGATTAAATCATTTACAAACTAGTAATGAGTTTTCAATGCAAACTATTTTTTTTTCTGTATTCTAAAACACTTTAAATAGGCTTCATTTTATATGTGGACAAAAATATATCTGTATGTGAAAGGAAATACAAAATGGTCTGTAAGTATGTGTAAGTGTAAGCCCTACTTGGGGGGATTTGGGATGACTGCATTATTCAGAATAGTCACAAGGAAGTGATGAAGAAAAGGATCAGATTCCATAGGAGAGAATAAAGAAAACTTGAGCACAAGACACATTGTTTATGTAAGAATCTTGAGCAACTTGTATTTCATGTTCTTTCTCAGTTAGCTGTTTCTTTCTCTCCCTGTGAATGTAGGGACAATGTTGTGGTTTCCTTGTGTCTCTCGAGTAGTGTTTTTTGCTTTATAGAATAGTACTGCATCTGAGAGAGAGCATATCCAGTAGGAACTGTTGATGCAGCTGAAAGGCTTGTATTAGTGTATTCATCATTTTTATATCTCTGAAGGCAAATTCCTTCAAAATTTCAGATGACTTCAGGCAGGCTTTGAGACTTTATAAGATATTCTCTAAGTTAATCTTTTCACGTTAATTCATACTTTTCCTGAACTGCCACCTAGGCATCCTGCTTTTGACTTGAAACAGATGAAGATCAATGCAAAGTGTAGTAGCGGGTCTCAACTCTATCTACCAAAGTTAAAATAAAGGTATTATCAGATCTGAGTGCATAGCTGCAGGACTTGAAAGTATATCCCCTAGTTTTCCTCATTCAGTCAAGGATTGTGTTAGCAAAGAAGGAAAGACTTCAGTCTTCCAAGTTGCATATTCTTGTTCCTCTACTCCCAAGATTCAAGTTCTGTAACTCAGGAATCTGCAGCTTATTGCATTTGGCCATATCCGTCTCTTAGGACGTCAAGGTGAAAATAAGTAGAAAGAGGAACTGGAAATACAGTGTAAATTCTGATTAGAAATTGAGGGAAACATTGAGAAACACTGTTGTGATGGAGGAAAAGCATTTCAAGTCTGGCTTGGTCTAGTGTTTTCGAGAAAATATCCTACCCAGATCCAGCCAAATCTTCCATAGCAAGGAGTGTGGACTAAGAGGGCCTCAAACCTGGTGGGACCTCCTGGAGAGGATTCCGCATTAGGGGCATCCTCACCATGGCCAAAGGGCAGCATTTTCTGCCTCTGAATCCTATGTGCCCTAGGGATTTACTGTGTGATTCCAGGATGCAGTCACGTGCCAATGTTAGGCAGTTTGTGTTAGGCTTGGGTTCAGTGACGTGCACACTGCTTCCTGGCTGAGCTCTGTTCAGCAGCTGTGTGAAACTTGTGTCTAGCGCAGAGCTGAGCTCACATAACCCTTGCAGAAGAGCCATTCTCAATTTTGGAGTCATGTTTTAATCACTTCAGAAAGATACTCAGTTGAAATGGCATGGTCTTTCATCTATTATTTTTGTATTTCTCCATCAATCTATAATCGGAGTCTTTTGTGTAGGAAAGCTTGGGCTCAGAATTTCGCACCTAATTAACACCAGTTAACTACCTGGCACAAGGCGGTAGTATCACCAATACTCTGCATGCTGTTGCTATTCTGAGTTGAGCTGCAGTCAAAACCTTTCTAGGTTTCAATCTCTGGGCTAAGAAGGATTTCAGCAGACCAGTTATTCCCATGCTGGTCATTATCTGGATGCAGCCAATGTAATAGCCTCTATGTTGTATCCTTGTAAAGCAATACTGTAATCTGGATTTCTTTTCTAATGAATATGCATCAGTCATGTAAAATCATACCTGAGGAATTAATCTCATTTAAGGAATTAGTGCATCTTAGGAGACAGATGGAACATCAAGTCATTAATTCAACGACTCTGTTGAAGCTCGGATGAGGTAGGTGGCTGTGTTTCCTGAAGTTATTTATTATTTATCCCAAGCAGCAACAACAACAAAAGACCTCAGCATGAGTATTGTGGTCCAATGTGATAAATGTTCCTTAGTTAGCAACAATAGTATACCCATGTCTTTTATGCATGAATGGTGCTATCCTAAGGGAAAAACAAGTTGCATAAAGAGCAAGGAGAATTCTTTGTGGATTTTTGTTTTATTGCTGTCAGAGAACATAGCAACAATGTTAAAGTATTTAGTAGAAACCATACATGAATAGCTTATACAGTGATGGCTTTCTTTCTCTTTCTCTCCCAGTAATGAATCTTCAGCAATTCTTTAGTTACCCAACTTATTTGACTCTTAATTCAATTTAAGATTCTTGTAACCTTTGTTATTCAAGATGGGTTTGAGGTGCTTTGTATATAAAAGAAAAAAAAAAGTCTGAAAATAAAAATAAAGAAAATATGTGGTGACTTGCAAAGTTGTAGCAAAATCCATTATTTCATTATTTTTCTCTTTTTTTTTTTTTCATTTGTTGCATCACAGGAGGCTTTTCAATGGGAGGCGGAATGGCAATGCATTTAGCATATAGGTTTCATCGAGATGTGGCAGGAGTCTTTGCACTTTCTAGTTTTCTTAACAAAGAATCTGCCGTTTACCAGGTGAGTATGTGGTAGGCTTTACAGAAGTGCTGCTTAGCTAAAAGATCAAAATTAAATTTGGCATGTTTGTTAATTTGGAGCAATTGATTAATATTCTAAACATAAGTCATTTCCTGAAAGTTATTAAGAGGAGTATGAGGAAAAAAAGAGGTTTTAAAACTGTCCATACATGATGTTTCATTGCTTTTTGCATAGACAGTACAATTATTTCATTCGAAGTAAATCAGTTCAGAAGGCAGATGAAAAAATGAAATGCTGTCATTAGTTATCAGAGACTCTGTGTAACTGTAACTGTTCTTTGAAAATTTGTAGTGAGTTATAATACTCATGGGTTCCATCTTCTATTTGGAGAAGGTCGTAACCCTAAATTTAAACTTTGTCATCTGTCAGGGTTAGCACATAAGAAGAATTTGAAGTCATTTTTTTTCCCAGTGATGTTTAACTCTTTGCTTTTGTACATGCAGTACAATATTTCTACTAAAAGACATATGAGTAAAAGAAATGCTATGTAAATTGTCATTGCTTTGTTATAGAGACACCATGTAACTGTAACTACTCTTTGAAAATTTCTAATGATTTGTCTGACGGTGTTTCTTTTCCATCCAGGCTTTGAACAGAAATGAAGGTGACCTTCCAGAATTGTTTCAGTGTCATGGAACAGCTGATGATCTCGTCCTTTACTCCTGGGGTGAAGAGACCAACAAGATGTTAAAGTCGCTGGGAGTGCCAACATCATTCCACACATTTCCAAGTCTTTATCATGAATTAAGTAGAACTGAAATAGAAAAGCTAAAAACATGGATTATGAAAAAATTGCCCATTGAGGTAGAAAAGACAAATGAATAAAAGATAGAGCTTTCATGTGCTTTCTGAGTTTTGATTTGTTAAGGTTGTGCAAGACAAATGAGTGTCCCACACTTTATATAATATAAACAAAGCTTCAGGTAGACACTGTTATATTCCTCACAGTTCACTTAGAGTGTGGCTGACTGTTCATACACATCTTGAGGTTAAATGCATAGCCATGTCAGTCCGTGGAAAAGAGTGACTGATGACCATTCTTAAATAATCACAACAATATTTAGGAAGAATTGCTCTGACTTTTCCAGATCCATTTTCTTTTTCATTCTAAGATGGAAAAATATACAGTAGCATGATTGTCTTTCTAAAGCTGTTATGGGTGATAAAAGGCAAGCTACTCTCGAAATTAAAATGAGGGGTCTTTACCTGTGGAAATAAATGCTCAAGTTAGTTCATGGAGAGTAGCTCTTTTGGGTTCAATAGGATATTCGGTTAGTAGAAATTACTCAGCATCAAGAGGAGTTGTGTGTCACTTCAGAGAAATAACTGACATTTTATTATATTTCAAGAAGACCTAAGTAGGGGTGTGGCTTTGCAGGTTGTTACCTACTGTCTCTGGGGTGTTATTAGAGGTCTTGTTCTGTGTGAACTGCATAAGCCTCATGTGACTTAAAAGTGCAGGGAGTTTTTTTTTTGTTTGGTTGGTGTTTTGTTTTGTTTTGTTTTTTAAGTCCTATGATGATTGTTAAGATATATCCTGTTTTTGAAGAAATCATTCTTTGGGCACGGTTCCTGTAGAAACTTATTTTTGCCAGCGGTTTTATTTTGGTCTGCAAGTTCACATTTTAAACTAAAAGATGTGAATACTTGAATTCCTCTATGAATGTTTAAAGGGCTTGTAAATAATGACTGTGATATAAAGAAACCTTGTGTCCCTTTATTTTAATGGTGGATGATTCATCTCTGTCAGCTTGATAAATTATCTCAGCGTATAAGTATCTATTCTTATGTAATTTTTATACTACTTTTATTTTCCCCCCTTTGCCCCATTTTCTCCTCCTCAGCTTCAGTAATTTTATTAGCATGACAAGGTATTCAGCCTTTTGCCAAAGTCAATACATCCAAGTCTATTGCTTAATCTTCTCCTTCCCCCTCCACCACAGAGTGGATCTAGGACACCGTTGTTTGCTCTGTCACAGCAAATTGTTGCCAGCACTGGCTATTACTCCAGCAGCGTCGGCCAGCTCCAGGGGACTAAGCTTTGTTCGTATCCTCGTGCACGGTATGCCAGCTTTTACCTATCTTGAAGAATTAGCAAAGGGAAAGAAATGTCGCTGTTCAAGTGCAAGGCATGTAATTGGCAGTAGCAAGTAACAACTTCCTGCTGCTAAAAATATTTTGCTTTATTTCATTTTGCTAGCATTAGCAAGTCAGCAGTCTGTTCTGAAAAACAGGATTTTAAATGGCACATGAAAACTACTATTTGAAACAGTAACTGAGAAGCATTTTTTTCTGGTGCCCTAGGCTTCCTAATTATTACAAATTAAATTGAAACAGGTGTGTTTAGAGGCAGCTGAGCTAACATTGCCTTCGCCCAACTCTAATAACCATCTGTGAGCAGAGGCTTAACATTGTAGGATGCTACGTCATTTTGAGTTTTGCATCATTTTCTACTCTTGCCGAAGTTGCTGTTAGGAGACTTTTTGAAGCACTAATGTGAGGTGTAAATTCATTTGGGTGACAAGTGCAAGAGGATGGGAAAATGACAGGCTCTTGGCAAGGTGGCGTAGCAATGTCAGAGAGTAGCTTAAAACAATTGAAATAGAAATTGTGGCAGGAATAGAAGTTATTCCCAAGTCGTTTTGACTGCTCTTTGCAATCTTAACAATTGCAAGTACAGTGGATGCAGTTTTCTTCTCTTTATACAGACTGGCAATTATAAAGGTCTGTATTTCACCACATTCCTGCAAAACAGCCAAGTCCTTTACTTGTCTGTTTTCTTCAGTCTTGCTCAGCTTGTGTGAGTGAAATGCCAACTAAGCAGGAGATTTGTTATGACATATAATATATATGCTGTACAGGGATCCCAAGTCATCCAAAGACCTTAAAACTCTTGAGAACTTTTGGAGAAGTTAGAAAGCTTCTAGATAATGCTTTGCTTCAGTCTGCAGATACTTGCAGAGAGGATAGTATGACCTTCCTAGCCCATTTGCTGAGGATGATGTGGTTCCATATTCCAGCTGGTGCCTAGCTCAGGTTGGACAAACAGATTGAAGCTCAGCCCAGAAAAATTTGGACTGCTGGTTGGTATTGAGAAGCAGCCAGAAGCAATATTAGTCTTTGAAGACAGTGAGTCTGCTGTTAAATCTCTAGTCAAATGAAAACTTTAATAGCCAAAGTTAGCCTAACTGCCTGATAGCATATTACAGAAGTAATCCAGATAGGTTTTTGACTCTCTGGGTTTTCCTTTTTGACCTGGACCTCTTTTGCCACACTTAAAATATTAAAAAATCGTTTTTAGGTTGATACTGGAGTACAGTTCTGTGGTACATTTGCTAAAAAGACATCTCAGCAAAGCTTATGGCACTACTTTTTTGGGATCTACCTGTTCACTTTTGGGTGAAGTATTTCATAAAATGTTTAATCATTAAAAACTATTCCTGTTTAAATAACTAGTTGAATTGCATATTGCTGGAATGGAGTTATAATATCAAGTACTAGAGCCTACAGAACCCTGACCAGGGCTGTCTTATATGTAGATTTAGAGAGGGAGAATGTAGGGCTATTTACATCTGAAAATGCTAGCCAAATACAAGCCAAATACTTTAAGAAGGATCTTGCTCAAGGACCAGTCTCCTTCCACACAAGCTGAGTGGAGGAGAAAACTGCGATTAAAGATACAGTCCTGTACATAATTTTATAGAATAAAATGCAAAATTTCAATTTCAAGTGTGCATCAATACTACTTGAGCTATTGAAGATACAACATTAACTGGAATGAAGGCTCTGTACTCATCTGAAGAGGGCAGAAGCAATACCATTGGGCATACCATTTATATTCTTAGTAATTCCTCCAAAGTCTTTTTTCTAGATTTGAAAAATAGTAATGGAGTTTGGGATTTAAATGCAAACTTCTAATAGCACTTTAAAATACAGCTGAAGTAACTGAGTGAGTAAAACCATTCAGATTGATGTTACTTTGTGGAAGGTTGGTTTTGTTTTGGGGGAAAAACATAATTCAGTGATCAAAAGAAGCTTAAATTAAACTTTAACTCCCTCGGGCTCAGTAAGTGTGTTCTGTGCTGCTTCAGGAAAAAAAGGCACTCGTGTGTAGACTTTGGGTTTTTAATCTTCTGACATTACACATTTGTATTTCAGACATTTTAAATTTGTGACTAGATCAGTGCTGTGAACTTAGGTGCTTTCTGAGTAATTTATGTGGTAATACTGACATGTAGAGCCAGAGAGCAAATGTAAATAGGGCAGAAATCAGCTGATCAATATGGGAAGCCAAAAATCATTGGTAACATAATTTTGACATTCAAGTAAGAAGTTCTCTACTTAAATTAATCTCTTCTCCTGTTAAATCTTTACACTCTAGCTTTTTTAGTAAATCATCTTTAAAGCCATTTAACAAGTCTCTACAGATGAAGTGAGCCAAGTGGGTGAATGTAACATGTATTTATAAAGATGAGATCCAGATGGCAAAACATGGAAATGGGAACCTAGTGGAGTACGTTAGAATTAAATTTGTTAAGACATAGATGGAGGAAAGCATTAGGAGTTCGCTTTCCAGTTGACACATATTCTAAGACAGTCAAGTTTATTTAGGAGATCTTCAAAGAAAAACCTTTTCTGTGACTTTTTCAACTTAAGTCAGCCTTCATTTGTGTTGGTTAAAGGTTCTTCAAAGAAAGGAAATAACACAAATGCCAATTCCCACAGTTTTCCTACCTTTTATTATTTTTTTTTTAATTTTCCCTCCATTGAGCATACTCAGTATCACTACTCAGAAGAAACAACTGTCATTTCTATTTTCAATATCAGATAATCCAGTCCAAGGTTTCCTTTTATGTTGCAGTGGGACTTTGCTACATCCTGTTCGTGTTCTTACTTTCAGATTGTTCAGTAGCACTTGCTCAGGCCGTGTGTTAGTATTGCTTTTCCTGTAGGAAGCTGTGAAGGAGAATATTTGTCTTTATAAATGAGGGTTAGAAGGAAAAAACAGTGGTACCTCTACTCCCATTTTGTTCTTCAGTGCTTAGAGTGTTAGCATAAGACATGAGACTGTGCCCTTCACTGGTGTTCCTGGCCTTGCTCTATAATTAGTTAATTTATCAACTATTTTTTTTTAACTGTAGACCATATAATTTTTTCCTGGAGCAAGCACAATAATCCAGATTTAGCCTTGCTTAGGTGAGTACCCAGGAAAGAGTTAATTTTGTTCTCCATCTCTCTCTTAATGAGTACTTAATTATTACTGTTGAAGTAGAGAAGATGGTATAACACATCCTGAATCAGTTTGCTGATTACAAGTTAGAGTGAACTGAAAATATGGGATATCAATTTACATCTCCTCAGACCAAGGAGGAGGATGAGTTTGTTCCCTATGTCTTGAGTGAGTACTGTGCTCACTGAATATTTGAAAAAAAATGCCAATGGTGTGCCTCTAGGAAGAGCTCTTATTCTCTAGGCACGGTCTGACCGTCTTGGGTTACCTGCCATGGTTGAGATGGCTTCTGTGAGTTTCATGAAAAGTACAGAAATCTCTGCTCATTTTGGTAAGTATATGAGGTCTATAGATGCTGCATTGGTAATGAAAACAGCATCTGAAATGTTGTGTGGGTTTATTGTGCCATAAAATCCCTGATAATGATTTTTAAAGCGGCTATAGTGAGCATTAAACATTATTCTTTGATCAAGTGGTTCTTTGATCAAGTGACATTCTTTGATCAGTGACAAGGAGGTTGGATTCCTGAGAATAAATTCAATGAGATTTTGTAAACTGGGCCTTAAAACATAGTGAAGATAGTAAAAATAGATCAGAGAGAGTATGCCTCTGACTTTTCCACTACTTTATGTGGTTGGTATTTTGTGATTCAAGCATATGATGCATGGGGTTCTTTAAAGTGCTTATTGTTTTAAATTAAATATGATACTGAGGAGTAATAAGCTGATACTCTGATGCACAGAATAAAAACACAGAATTGTTTGCACTTTTTGTGTAGTTGAAGAAGTTTCTCAGAATATAAAGCACATCCAATTGTAATTTTTAATACACATTCAATGATTTCTGTCTTCTTTTGCAGAACTACAAAACTAAGTCAAACTGCAATGCTTACCTGTGGTGATAGTTGATTTTGGTGTAAAAAAAATTCTCTCTAGGGCACATTTCAGCCAAATAGTGATACTCAAGCATGTGACCAACCCCTACTGACTTAGATCCTATAGTTCCCAGTGATGAATTTGTATAGGAAGCCTGGCTTCAAACATGGAGTTTGTTTTATTTTAGTTTGAAGGGTTTGGGGTGAAATGCCTAATGGAGCCAAGGTCTTACAGAGGGCAGCCAAAATAATTATGAACCCTGGTCACAATAGTATGCCAAAAATGCAAAAGCAGTGATTTAATACTTCCAGAGTAGTGAGAATGGTTGAATACTCCACCATCCTTCCTGTTTCATAGCTGTGATTTCTAATTGATAATCTTTAGCCATATTTAAGATATGCCTGCATCTGGCAATAGTTGCTCTCTTATGTTTAGTTTTTCGTGAGTTTTTAGTAAAAATAATTTTCTAGTTAATGTGATACATCATTCTAGTAACAAGCTTCACTTATACTTAAGCCAAAATGGAGCTTTCCTTCATTTTATTTGCATTGCAGAAATTTTAATGAATAATTGGTAACTTTCTGACTGAGAACTATTGTATTGCCCTCAGTAGAAATTTTCCAGATATTTAGCCCCTGGAATCAGACCCCTAATGTTCAGATTTTGGATGGTCCCACTTGATTTAAGACTTGACCCTCCACCTTTCAGAGAAATTAGTTTTTGATTGTTTCTACAGAGTAGGTTATAATTTAAATCAACTGAATAAATGGTCAACGAGGAGCTTGTGTGTTTGAAAATGACAGGAATCCTTCCTTTGTAATGTACTGGGGTGTTTTCCGGTCAGCAAGGTTCACAAGTGTCTCTCTGATAGCTTTCCCCGCGGTTTGGAATGGGAGAGGAAGGGTGTTTAGCAGCAGACACCCTCAGCTCTAAAGCAATCAGTCTGTGGAACAACAGGATCTCCGGACACAATTTACACTTAGGAACCATGCTGATTTCTTTTGTAGGAAGAAATACTTGTATTTTCATTATTGACAGCTGCAGCAGATACAAAGGTAGTACGGAGTCTTATGTGCGTATTTAAAATAATTTCCTCAGTAATGAACCAAATCAAAAATGAAGGATGGTGCTGCATGTATATTTAATATTATGTTGACATATTTTTTGGAAACAGTGTAGTCCATGCTTCCATTTGTATTTATAATTTAGCATGACTCATAACCAGAAGTCAGAACTGTCCTGATGAAAAGAGAGGACTGTGATACTAAGATTACAAGTGCCAAGGCAGATTTTGTGTATCAAAAGCTGACAAAAAAGACAATTTGCAGAAGTTTCAGTAAGTGCATCATTAAATCATCCTTGGCTCCTTCTCCAGTGTTTTTATAAAATGCTTCTCTAAGCAAAAATATAAACATCTAAAACACTGAAGGTGACTTTCTTGGAAGAACTATTTTTTCCCCACTAAGGAAATACATTTTTTTCTGAACATGTCCAATTGATTAATGCCAGACCACATGGAATTATTAAATGAAATCCTCAAGATGTTCTATTGTTTTTATAGCACAATTCAGTTGCCAGTGTTTTTCTGTATGTGAAAATATTTGGCAGCTCTGTTGACCAGATAGGCAATGGTATGTGAATTTTGCATTTTATATAAGTTTCACATTGAAACTTTGGGGGTTTCAACGTTCAGTTAAGAGAGTAAGTAAAGGAGTGCATTCATAATTTCTATAGGGTGTCATGAGAAACGAGAATCTCTCATCATCCCCCACTCTATAGGAACTGGACATTCATGTTGCTTTTCATAAAAATATTTTCAGGCGCAGCAGGCTCTCTGGTTCAGAATTATCTGTGGTCTTGCTGGCCTTAAGGACTGGCTGCATTGCCAGCAGGGAGATTAGGTATGCTCTCCCTGAATTATATGGAAGTTCCATCTTCTTAGCGGAACCCCTTACTACATTTGGCACAGGCAGCATTGAGAAACATACGTATTGTATAAATTCCCTTTTTGAAGCACTACCAGTACTTTGGTTAAGCCACTGTAAAACTACTGGTATGTATTTGTTCATAGTTTGGAAAATACTGTTTTCATTACAGTAAACCAATATAAACATCAGCAATATTCCTATCAAATAAATTAGTTCTCATGTGAAATGTATGGTAAGTAAATTTGTTGCGTAGCTGAATAGAGTATTATTTAATGGAACTTGATTTGGTGCCAACCAAACATATGGATCTTTAAATGCTTTCCCCTTGTGGCTGTGTTGAAATCATCCACCAATAACATGTGCTGAATTCCATTGCAGGCTTGCAGGCTGGCTGCTCTTTATTGCATTAAGTTTTGAAATATAACAAATAGTGTTGGTGGAAAAAAATAATCAAAATAATTTTTGAGTAAAACAGTTTCTGTTTTGTTAAAATTATTTTTCAAAAAAAAATGTACTTGACTAAAGTTTTTCTTCCCTCCTGTCTCCCCTTCCCCTTGGAAAAGAGTTTTATCTACAAAAAAACACAGAGACTGTCTTGTTCCTTTGAGATTTTTGTTTCCATTTCCCTCTTCTTTTCTTTTTTCGTTTTACCAATGAAATTGATAAAAGAGAGGAAGAATGAGGAGATAAAGGCAAGGCAGGGAAGGGCTAGGAAGGACATGCCGTTTTCCAGTATTAAATTTTACTGCTACTAGGATAAGTAATATTTTTGATTTTTTTTTCAGAAATGTTATCCATTGTTTTTTCTTTTTTCATTTAGTTGTGACAATCTCTGTTCTTTGGCAGGAGGCAAATTTCTTCAACCATCACATTTTAAACAACATATTTTTAATTAGATAATATAATAGATTATATTAAATATGCATCAGAAATAAAAATGTAGGTCTGTATCTTCCAGCCACTCCTTGTGTTTGCTGTTGTGTTTATCTGTGTGTGAGGTCACTGTCATTTGCTTGTAGTGAGACCGGCAAGTGTCAGAAAGTTTAACACGCTTTTCCTCTGTAGCAATCTGCTTTAAGGTGGGTTTTAAAAACGCTGCAGTTACCTTAAGTCCTTAAAAATTACTTTATATCTCAGTGATTTTTTTAAAGAACTTTCCTTTTGTACTTAATCAAATATTAGTGTTTGAAGTATTACTAAGAATGATGGGCCTCATTTTATTCTGTCAAATTCCCTCCAGTGCCATAACCACAATTGAATATGCTGTAACGATTTACTTGCATCACATCTGTGTGTGCTAATGTCTCTGGTAGACAGAATCGTGTCTTGACTTACAAAGATAATGAAGTGGCACAAATTATGCCCCCAAATTCTTGCCCAGCATCAAGTTCAGAGTTTGGAATGAGCTTAACTTCTGGTTGGCTGGTGAGATTGTGGCACGTAAAACTTAGTAGCATTCCAAAATAGCTTAACATCCAGATCCAGGCACTGGTTTGAGACCACCTTGGAAGAACTTGGCTCTCAAGCACAGCAGGAAAATAAAAAGTTCTTTCAATAAATAATTAGGAGGAGCTGTTAATGCTATACAGAGTAGAATGGAGTTATCTGTGCCAGTTCCTCTGTAAATTGGTGTAGCTCCACTGGGACCAGTAGAACCATGCCAGCATGCATCAGCTGAGGACCTGATGTTAGTGGAGTTGCTGTGGCTTTGACCCTGTGCCTGCGGATTCTCCTGGATAGTCCATCAAGTAGCAGAGGATGTGAAAGAGTCAATTCAGCAATGTAATTTTAAGCCTTGAGAAAACGTAGGTGAAATGGTAGCAAGCTGCTGGCAGCTGGAGAGGACTGACTTGTGTTGCACTTGTGCTGCAAGCTCAAAGATGTGCCTATTCTCTTATAAACAAAATTAGGGACTAATTATAGAACCACTGATGTAAGAGGAACATCCTGACCTGCTATTACTGTCATATTCAGAGTTGTAAGTCTGGTAAATCAAAAGGTCTGTTTTCTTTGCTTTCTACATACAAATTCCTGTTCATAATATTTTGAACTGAGCAGGGTGGTTACTGCAGGCTTATGTGATTAAACTTTGTCATCACTTGCTTGAGTGGTAACCCACCCAGGGGCTGCCTATAATTCTATTGCTTCATTTAGTTATTTCTCTAGAAATTTTCTTAATTAAAAGTTGAAGTGTGGTCTAAAGAATATTGAGCACCGGTTACCGTTCTGTGCAGCTAAAACAGTATGTGTATTTTGTTAAAATCTGGGGGAAATGAAGAGAAGCAACACTCCGTGAATGTTGTATTTTTACAGTGAAATGCGAAGCAGTATTTAGGTAGCATGCACAGTTTGTTTGTGATAACAACGTGCTCTGTGGTGCACCATGCTGAGCAGTAGCAAGAAGAGGAAATCATGCTGCAAGAGGACAGTGCAGCAGTGAGCAAACACAAATGCGCTGGACAGAAGCCCTGCACGGAGGGGTCTGACGGCACCGCGGCGGCTGTGCCCTCCCCGTGCTGACGCAGCCCAGCAGCGATCAGGACCCCCGTAGCACCAGCAGTACCTACAATGTGTATCTCTCCGTGTGGCCCGGTGGCTTCGCTGTGGAGATCCAAGCTCACTCATGTTTGCTGGCACACAACTTCTAAGTATGTTTTGACAGATTAGTGCACTTTGTCCGCGATTTTAGCACTTGCATTAGAAGCTGTTTTGGTTGACTTTGCTCTGAAATGTATTTGGGAGGCTCGACTTGGGCTTTTTGGACTTATTTAGGAAAAGAGGTCTGGTCCATTTCTGAAATTATTTTCAGATCAGAGCCCAGCAGGCCTCCATCCGTGTTCACTTGGTGGTAGAGGTAAATTCAGCTGTCAGCAGAAGTATAGAAGTAGCAGGAGCCTAGTGAATAAGCAATGGTTATTGTGCCCTGGTGTGTCTGGCGTGTGGAGGGCTAAGGTGTCGCACCTCAGGTCAGCATCAGATTAATATGAACCTTTCCAATATGTGGCTGCTATAGCTGACTGTGAGTAGATAATGATTTTGCCTGTTCAGACAACAGTAAGCTGGGTTTAACTTGCACAGACCAATGTGGAGATAAAATTATCTGGGTTTCAAAGCCCATTTAGATCCAGAGCTGGAACCTGAGGAGTTCTGAGTGAGAGTGTGTCATAGTGTTGTGCTTGAGAAAATGGTCTTGGAGGATTTAACCTCTGAGAAAAATGGCAATATCCTTGGTTTCATATCATTAATGAATGTGCAGGTTTTTTGTGAGGTTCAACAACACTAAATGAAACTATGAGCCAGATGATAGTATTTGAACTGACAGCCAGTATTTGGGAAGCAGATATCACAGCTGTAAGCGTGATGAAATTTGATGAGACCTAGCCAGGTCTCATCAAAAAGGTGAGGGGAAGCAGCCCAAACTCCACATAATCAGCAGAGCAAAGATCTTAAAGGTCTTAAGATCTTTTCTTAAATGATCTTAAAGATCTTAGTCTGTAACCTAAGTCCAGGGAAAATGCAGCACTTATGGGAGCCAAAAGGGGAGCAGAAGATTTCAGAAGTCTGTAAGAGGGACAGAAGATAATGATACTGCCCTCCAGTACCACTTTGAGGTAAGTCTATCCTTATGAAAAAATCAGCAATACCTTATTTTATTCACACTACAAATTCTACATACCAGCTGATCTCTTTGCTAAATACAAAACCTATACTGAAGCTTTTCAACGCATCTTAAATTTTAAATTGCATCTTAAATTTTAAATTATAAATCAATGTTTTTACACTGTACTGAGGTTACCATAAACCCACAGCCTTTGTAATAAGCTACTGGAGAAATGACTAGAGGCCAATATTTTTTGCTAATAATCTCAGGAGAAATTTCTAATTCCTCCCCAAAAGATTTGAAATTTATTTCCTAAATTCTATTCAAACTAGTGTGGATTATTCTGGCAGTAATCTGGAGTTTTGGTTCTATGGGTAACAAACCTTTAGGTTAAGGTTAAAATATTGCTAGTTAAAAGATGCTTGAAAATTTATTAGTAAAGCAAATGTCACACTGGAAGAGAAGGTGCTTTCTCTAGGTTCTCTATCCTAAATAAAATGTGGAAGATAAACCAACTGCATATGGGATAAATGCAGAGTTACAAATTCACCATTTTATTGTGAGTTTCATGATTTTTTTCTTGTATTTCTTAAAGTTGTAGCTGCTATGCAGTCATGTGATATTTTTTTTGGCAGATTTTATAAAATAAGTTTTTAGTCCATATGGTTGCAAGAAAAGTTTGAGAATGTGCTCTGAAAATTCTATAAGTGTGGATTAAAAAAGAAAACAGACAAACTCTGAATATTCTTCAGTAAAAATAAAGTGATCTTTACATTGCTCTCAAGATTTGGAGCTAAGTAGGAATGTCTGGTTCAATTTCGTCAAGCATTCAAGATAAACAATGCTTAAAGTATGTACTACATATTCAAAGTCCTTTCTCTCTTTTTTTAAATAAACCTAAAGCAGCCCAGGTTTCAGGGCTCTACATCGAGCGAGGTTCTGTTACAGAGGGGTTCCCCTGCCTTTAGGGACCTGCTTTAGATAAAGGTGATGATCTTGGCATCTGCCAATGATGAGAGGTAACAGCAAAATTTAAAGCATGACAAAAAGTTAAAGTTTTCCATCCACTTTATATTTGAGTGCTAAGTTTCACCACTAGCTTAAAAATAGATCATCCAACATCAAGATAAATATTTACTAAGTTGAATGACCAGGTGGATCCAAAATTCAGCTTAAGCTGATGAGGCTTCATTCATGAGAAACTCTTATCGAGGTACTTGGAAAAAGTTTGGGGCAATGCCTTGTCTTCATGCAGAAAGAATTAGAAGAAGGTTTGATCAACATAAGTATTTTAGATGTGCCGGAGTGCGAAGCTGGAAAGAGTCTGATGTTATTGTGCAAGTAGACAAACAAGAGTTTTAGAGAAAAAACTGAGAGGGAAGGAAGGATTCTAGCAGCACTTTAAAGATTTTTTGGACCTAGACTCGTAGCAAACATCAATTACCTGGTGCTTTTGCGCTTCTCAGGTATTGCGAACCTGCTGCAAAAGGAAAGTTCAGCATTTCCTAGTGCTGAACCTGCCCTGCAAGTGGAATGAACAGGGTATGCAGTTCTTTGTTTTTCAGCTTCTTTCTGAATTTTTTTTTGCAAGTGTAAAAAGCAGTTTTAAGGGCACGATGAAAGATCATTTCCTCTATTCCTCCGATGCTGTTATTTATCATGTTATTGATCACATCACTACATGACTTCACTGCCATGTATTTAGGGGAAAAATACGGGCAAGTAACTTTCTTGTAAATAAACTAATTCTTTTCTCATTCTGCCTCAAGTGAACCTGGAAACCATCTGATCCTTTTTATAATATATTTCTACCCAGTGGGAGACTGTCACCATTTATCCCCTACTACTCTGTTTCTAGATGATATCTAAGTTCTTCAGTCTTTCCTCATATGTTTTGTTTTTGTAGATCTGTAATAATTTTATTGTTCTATGGCCTTATTCCTAAAATGTGATGGTCAAGTTGGGCAGATTATTCTAGATAAGGCCTTGCCGTTGAAAAATTGCATAGAATAACCCCTGCTTGTCCCTTAGGAGTTGTGCTCAATTTTTTTAACACAGACTAAAATGACCTTTGCCCTCTTGCAAGTGTAATAGTTTTAAGGTGTGTTTGGTTTGTCATCCACTATAATCGCAGATATTTCTAAATAAACCCTACATTTCGTATTTGTAAAGAATGTGACAAAAAGGATTTTTTTTTTTTTTTAATATAGCTGGCTTAAAAAATAAGCAAATTCATTTTAACTCTCTTCTTAAAAAATGGGGGGATAGAGAATTGGTTTTTGGGTGGGGAACTTTTATTTCTAGTTTCATCCCAAAGCAAATTTTTATGGCCAAGTTATAAACCCCTGAAAATTGCAGTTCATAATGGAAACATTGGCAGACCTTGAACGGCGCCGCTGTAAAGTAGTATGAAGCTTTAAGTTTTTCCACTTTTAGACCTGGAATAAAACTAAATTACAACACTTTCCGTACAGGCATTTAATTTTCCCCCCAGTAATTTTTGCTGGATCCTTCCAGTGTTTCCTGACTTCCTATGTTGCCATTGGACTTTTTCCTATTGACTAGGCAGTCACTTTCATTCAGGCAATAGATTTACCAATGGAGATCCTCAAACGAAGTGTTGTTTACTGGGGCAGAGGGCGTTAGGAACTGTAGTGCTGGCTGGAGGAGAGTTACAGCGTTGCTGCATGGAGGAAATTTATAGCAGATGGGGCTGGATCGTGTATTTTGGGACTCACAAAACATGGGAAATGATAAGGGACTGCACAGTGTTGTTCTGCACAATGTAAATTCTCTTGCAGGCTCCATCCAAACCCACCGACAAAGCGGATCCAGGAATACTCTAAGACAAGAATGACAAAATTGTTTTTCTTTCTCAAGGCAGGAGAAACAGAGCAGTAATGTATTTTTTCATAGCATTGCAATATGCTAGATATTCCAACCAGGAGCAATTTTATGTAAAAGTGGATGTGAAAGCAAAAGGCAGAATGGAAGTCAGCAAGTGGACAGGGCTTTTTTTCTGGAATTATTCCTGGAGTCATTTCTAGTACTGACGCAGGCTGCAGGAAGCCAAAGATCAACATGTGGGTTATTTATAGCCATTCTGTAAATGACTTCAGTGCAAATGATCAGTTTAGCTGCTTCTCTCCCTAGGGCAAGAGTTGCATTGCCGCTATTCTTATTTGGCCCTCATGGTGTTCCTCTTAAAGACCGCAGAACCAAATAGGGAGAGAATCTTTGCCTTTGTTCCTTGGGCCCCTCCTTGAAGATGAAAATCTTTATTGATTATTACTGTGGTTGTATCATATCATATAACTCTCTTCTTAAAAAATTTGGAAGGGACCTCTAGAGATCATCTAGTCCAACCCCCCTGCACACGCAGGGCCACCTAGAGCACGTGGCACAGGGCTGCATCCAAGCGGGTCTTGAAGATCTTCAGAGAAGGAGACTCCACAAACTCGCTGGGCAGCCTGTGCCAGTGCTCTGTCACCCTCACTGTCAGGAAATTTTTCCTTAAGTTCCTGTGGAACTTTTGATGCTTCAGTTTGTGGCCATTTCCTCTGGTTCTGTCAGTGACCACCAGTGAAAAGAGGCCAGCCCCATCCTCCTCACTGCCTCCCTTGAGGTACTTGTACACACAGATCAGGTCCCCTCTCAGCCTTCTCTTCTCCAGGCTGAACAGGCCCAGCTCCCTCAGCCTCTCCTCATAGGGCAGATCAGATGTTCCAGGCCTCTGATCATCCTCGTGGCCCTGCGCTGAACTTTCTCCAGTACCTCCCTCTTGTACTGGGGGGCCCAGAACTGGACACAATATCCCCATGCATCTGTGCTGATTTCTGGTCTGAGTAACTGAGGTCTGTGATATATTTCTAATATCATTTGTATCTTGTCCAGACAGTCTTGTCTGCAGGCCTGTGACATCCTCCCTGGCAGCTGGGATGGAGCACACAGTGATGTGCTCACCAACCATCAGGTAAATCTGCATGGACTGTAATGGCAATGACTTTAGCATATCATTCTAAGTTTAAGATATAAGTGTCTAAAAATAGACTTTGGGACATGAACAAAAGTGAAGTGTACATCACTTTTTTCTGACTACAGAATTAACCTAGATCGGATTAATATTCCAATTGAAAGCTTTATCAGTGTCCACGCTGTTCCTGCCTTTACTGTTGTCTGGAAGCAGGGACCAAGCCCTAAGTCCTTTGTAGCAGAAAGCTTCACTGTTCTTTTGCAGTCAACTGGAAAGTTCTGTATGTCTTTCCAGGGGAACTATGATAATGACAGTGTACAGCTAGGAAGCATGGTAATTCCGCTTTTCTTCTTTTCCTCATTGCAAAATAAGTGTATTTCAGTGTAAAACACCTCCAAACTTGACCCCTTTAAAAAGGAGTTGGAGTTTAGATTTATTATTGTCATTTGCCAGAAGTTATGGTATCTCAAGCTGCTAGCACAGGGAAGTATGTGAAATCTCAATAAAGCTTTCACTGATGAGCCGTTGACATTGCCTGTAGTAGATGAATTCATGTAGCCGTATCTGGCCTGCTGGGTTTAGTGTAGAGCCCCTGGTGAGCTTAGGGCTAAACTGGGGTGAACCCAGAGGAGATCCACCGAGATGGTTAGTCAGCTAGACCAGGCAGGTGTGAGCTGCTGCTGAGGCAACTGGATTTGCTTAGCCTGGAAGAGGCTAAGGGCAAATGGGGTTGTCTTCCACTATTCAAAGGGAAGTTATAGAAAAGATGGAATGAGACTCTCCAAACAAGAGCACTTCAAAAAGACAAGAAGTGATAATCACAGGTCGCAACAAGGGGAATTTTAGGGAGACTTGAGGAAAATATTCTTCATCATGAGAGCAGCTAAGCACCAGAAAAAAAGTCCATCTCTGGAGGTTTTAAAACTTCAGTTGGTAAGACCTCAAACAACCTGATCTAATTTTGAAGGTGGTACTGCTTTGAAGGGCCTAGACCGTATGATCTCATGAAATCCCTTTCAACCTAAGTTTTCTGTGAATCTGACATCATTTTTTTCCAGAACTACAATCAACATGTAAATAAAAAGTACCAGAAGTGAGTATTCAGATTATAGGTATCAGAAAAAGAAGTGTCTATGTGACCAACTGAGAGAAACAGATTTCCATCTTTTCACTTCTAGTGAAATACCTAGTTTTTCTTCAGAAAGTAGAATCAGCAATAGTCTATTAAGTCTTTTTTTCCTAGAAATCCAGATACAATAATAAAATTTTAATACTTCAGCTCATTTTTTTCAGAAGTAAAACTTCATTTGTACAGGCTCTATTTCCATTATAAACAAGAGTGAAATGTTTCTGAATGAGAATCTAAAATTCAAATGTTCCAAATGCATTTATGTGTGNAAATTCAAATGTTCCAAATGCATTTATGCAGGTGTGTACATGTGTGTGTGTGTGTGTGTGTGTGTGTGTATATATATATATAATATATATTTTAAAAGAACTTGGAATCGCATATATAAAATATGTTTTTAAAAAGCAATGTGTAACATTAGTAAAAGCAAAGGTGCTTTGCACTTTCTACTGAGTCATTTTTGTCAGCTAAAGTACAGTTGCACAAGGTAGGAAATATGAGAAGCTGCTCCCTGGTTAATATATTACCTGTATACCAGTCAAAGTTCAGTCACTTTGTATTTCTCACCAGAAAGATCATCTGCCCTATGAAATTTATACTCAAGTATATGAGATGAATAAACAACCAGAGACAGAATAATCCATGCTCCAGGGTACAGAATGGTGTCTTAAGGAACCTGTGTCACGCAGGAGGCCAAGAGGCAGATTTGGCATCAGAAACTGGATTTTCTGTGTTCTAGGCTAGGACAGCGCACCTTTGCCCATCTTATTCAGTGCACTTGTTAATTCAAAAACCAAAACTAATCAAATTCAGATAACCCTGTGTAATAGAATCTTGATTATTTTTAAACACTGGTAAGGGCACTTTGTAAGTTCAGCTCTTGATTTGTAACTGTATACATCTGGAAGAACCTGAGAGATGCTAATGTCTCTTCTGACATGTGTATCTATTTTATTTTTGGAAGCCTTGGGGGCTTACAGCATAGGATTGAACAATAACAGAATTGTGACACACAGGAGTGCTGTTAAGGTTCAGAATCAGTCTTTCGACTCAATGCATGTTATTCATGTTGCAAGTCAATGTCTGCTTATTCCAATGGCTCTTTTTGCATTAAGGGTCATCACTTCAAGTAAAAAAAATACATTTGGTTTGCATCTGTGAGTGGAAGAAAGAAGCATTTATAGTTGATATTTCTTTTCTGCTCAGGTAGATTTTTCATCTGTGTCATAAATCTCCTCACAAGATTAGTTGTTACTAATCAAAAGGAGCAAAAAAACTGACAAGTTTTGTTTTTCCGCTGTTTTTCTTTTCTTGGTTTATAAAAGGTCACAGTGTGAACCACTTCAATGCCTTCCACTGTTTTCTTTTTCATTTTATAGAGCTTGCATGATCTCAGTGAGGCAGCATATTTATTGTACATGCCATTCAATTTAGATTGAACTGCAGCATATGATTGCAGCAACTTAGAGGAAAAAAACTGGAAAATAAGTCCCTGATGTAAAAATGGTAACTGAGCCAAAACAGTAGTGCCAGTTATTTCAGTGCCTCACATAGTGATTTACGAATTCACTGCAAACACATTTAATAATTTACTGGGACAACTGTGCATATTGACTAATTTTACCAAAACCTTGGATGCAAAATTTTTGATGCTATTTTTTGTTTTAATATTTTAAGGAGAGGCATTAGAAGGTGACAGTAGTGAAAGTTTGTGTTTGTATCATATAATTGAGTGCCACTCATGAAGGTATCTCTTCAGTCTTCTCAGTATTATTTCATTTGGGAAAATATATGCAATGTCTCATCTTATGAAAGAATGAATGCTATAGAACTGAACTGAATCCTGCACATATCTACCACGCGTAACCCATTTTTTCACACACACATATTGCACACACATGTGCCTCTTTTGGGCTGCTGAAGAATGTGAGAAGCTGTTTGTAGCTCGCATCCCTGGCTGTCTTCCAGCTTCTGCATGTTCTTTACAATTTGCACAGGTTCAAACTTTGTTGACTTGTGACCAAGGAACATGGCTGAGTGGAGGGACAACAAGAAAGGACAAAATGACTTTTAGAAAATATCTGCCAGCTTCCTGACCTTAGCACTGGCTCGTGCCCAGATAGATCCCTTTTATTTTAGAATGGCATATTATATTTTATAATATTTGTATCATGAGGCTTCTGTTCAACAAAGATGTGTCCAAATCATCGTTGTGTTGATGGTAATCCAGAAGATTTGACAACCCTTCCCAGAAGACAACAAAATATCTCCTTACTAGACTATGTTATAGTTGCTGTTGCTAAAGCTGCACTGGATGATAACCAAACACTGCAGATTAAAAGTAAGAGGTGAACGTAAGTAATGAAAGCTTCAAGTCCTTTTTTTTTCTCTTCATTTTAGAGACTAAGAGAGCAGATAGACTAGATATTTTGATTCAATAAGTCCCATCTCATAGTCTTATCTAAATTGTATATGGTGATAAGGGAACACGGAGGAAAGTGCCAGGCATACACATAAAATAAGAGTTGTTTAAGGATTGTAGCAGCAGGCTGGAAGGTTTGTTTTTCACTCAGAGTGAAAGTGTGATCTGCATCATCCCAATTCATTGGATATCTGCAAATAAAGTAGATACAATTCCATATACTTCAAAAGTTATTTCCTAGAGTGTTCAGTGAGTCTTGAGTGGTAGCCATAGTAGAAAAGATTGGTTCAGTATTACTGCACACTACCTGTACACATGGTTCAAGTATTTCAATTCTGATGTATATCTGGTTTTAAAAACTGTAATTTGGTAGCTTACAAATAGCATGTCCAGTGAACATTTATGTGCTAAAATGAGGTAATTTTTCTGGATAATTGGGCAAGCTAAGTAATTGCCTGAAAAAAGTAAACATTACATTTTAACATCCAAGACATAGATTTTTTTAATACCTACGCGCCTGAAATTAAGTAGTGGTTGGCGTCATCATGAAATCCATCTTGACTATCCTATGATGTCATGCGGGACTGCCAGGGCATGTGTTTTGATGCAGGCTACTTCAATACCTTTCATTCATGATGGGGAGCCTCATTGTGATTTCACTTTTCCTTTAGACAGCAAAAGTAAATACATAAAATGTTGTGTCCATGTGATTTGTGTGTATTTGTAGTGTACCTGTTGACAGCTTAAGACACCAGCGCAGCAGACTAGGTTTCCCAAGGAAGTGGTAAATTGAGGGTTCTTTCTGTCTCCCTACTGCCTTAGGCTCAAAGTGTGAACTTGTATCTTTAAAATAGTTTGCCTTTTGGTACAACCATGTGCATCATTTTCAAACAATCTCTTTGTTTTTGTTGTGATTTTTATGTTTATTTGGCACCAAACACAAGATACTCTTGGTCTGTGTCTAAGCTTCCCTTTCTCCACATTTTAAAGTCATATTTGTACCATCCCAGCCCTGCTGATGATTCCAGCTTCTATGCTGATAAGCATAGTTTGCTCTGAGACACTTCAGTACCTTCTTCGCAATAATTTCCCATAAAAGTCTTCTAATTCATTGTAATCTTCAGAACCGTAAGATTAAGTTTTGCCTTGGCACTTCAGAAACATTGACTCTGATTACTGATTGTAATGATAACAGCACAGTTTAATCACTTTTGCACCTAAATACCCTGCTGTTTTTTCCTACCTTATATTTATCCTTTGCCAAAGTCAATCAAGCTCCTTGGGAAGAAAGTTGCCTTTTCTTATCTGACACAGTGCCGTGTCCCAAGCTCTGAATGGGATGTTGATCAGTTATTTGCACTGTGGTTATTCCTGATGCAACCTGAGTTGCTTTCTGTGGGAAAATCAGAACCTCCTATATTTCAACATGTCTTAGTGGATCTGTCTGCTGGTCATAGAAATCACTCATCCTCATTTTGTTTTTCAGAAATATCAGAAATATCTGCTATAGACTAAATAAACGTGTGTTGCCCTTGGAAATAGCTGATTGCACACATTGCTTTCCAACCCCTGCATAGGTTTATCTTTCAAACCCACACATGCCTTCAAAAACATTAATTAGATTTGCCACTGTTCCTTACCATGCTTCTGTAACTATTTGGTATGGCACAGAAATAGTTTCTAGTTCATTGCTTCAGGAAATGAGTGCATGCTAGCCTCGCAGCTGTTTAACTATGCCCTGCTTCTTCTGCTTAGTGGGACATTCAGCATTATTACGAATCAGAATGGAGCAGCAAAGAAAATAAAATTATATGATTGCAAAGGGCTCACATTTTAAAAATAGATTTACATGTAAGTAGTACAAATTACCACATAACTCAGGGCTAAATTGACAAAAAAAAAATTTCTAATGAGAGAGAAAGAATAGGTCACCATAATTCCAGGACGAGTGCCGTGAGTTTTTGGAGAGTTGTAGAGCAGAAAGTATAAATGCCCCAATTTTGCAAATGAGAACTATACATCTTTTAGGTCTCTAGAGTAAATCAACAGAGAATGGCAAGTAAGCTTGGTTCTATATTCAGATAGAGCTTTTGTGGCAGCTAGGAATACCACTCCACTTCTTCCATGACAGTGCTGTTTTTGATGAGTATCAGTAAAGAGGCAATAAAGGTATGCATCAGAATGGAATCATAATTTGTGATTCCAAGGTATTAGTCATTCAAGGAAACAGGGATTAATGAAATATGTATTTTTCTGAGTAAGTTGTGTGATGAGGGGAATCATTAAAATTAATATAACGTTTAGGGGGTGTTGTTGCAGTGTAAATTTCCTTGTGCTCTCTTTCTCTCTAGCTGTATCATCTTACTACTGGGTTCTCACTTTGATGTAGTTTTGGTTCAACGTGAAGCAATTTTTCTTCTTTTTGACATCTCTCTTATAAACGCAAGCCCGATGAGTATTTTAAGTGTGAGACTTCACCAGCAAAGGAATAAATTAGATGTAATTCTAGTTAATTACAACAATCACGTCACAAAATGGTCTACTGGGATGGAATCCTACTAGCAGTTAGCTTGTAGTTAGTTGATGGAGTAACTAAAATTTAGATGCTTTCTTCATTGCTTGAACAAAATCAGTTTTGATTTCGACCAGTTGAGTAGTTTTACTAAGGAACAATATTTTCAAATGGGAGCACAAGTTATATTTCCTTCTAATAGAGATATTCTACCAATAAGCTATAGTTCTATATATTTGTTTAAAGGAAAACATTGATTTCCACAGAAACATCATCATAGATAATATGGTGTTGAAGATCATCATATGAGATGCGCATTTCACTAGTTTTAGTTCCTCAAATCAGGGATGATTAGGCTCTATATTTTAAATGTGGCCAGCAAAGGCTTATTTTAGTTTGACTTGTGTCCTTTTTGTCTTGTTGCATAAAGGGACAAATTTGAAATGAACTTAATCATGTTTGTTTTTCATTTTCCTTTCGCATACATTTCAATTTTTGATTATCTGTTTTATGTTAAGTTAATGATGAAAAGCCTGCATTTTCCTGCCTTCTTGGAGGACAAATGGAAGTTGCAAAGGACTGCAAGTATTTCAAAGCCTTGGTTGAACTGTGAAGGTCTGAAAAGTATGAAAAGTTTCCTCTATTGAAATACCTAGAAAAACAATCAGAAATACCTGAGGTCTCAGTAGCAGGCTCTTGACGTTCTGATGAAGTAAACTAGAAAAGAGGGAAGAAAGAGCAATGGCATTTAAGAAGAAAAAAATATAAATGGAGAAATAATTCTATTTTCAAGTCTCCTCTGAGAATGTTTTCCATTTGAAGTGTATATATGTACCAACGGTGATGTTTAAAACCTGTTTTGAAGAGTAAACGATAAGCTTGCGTGACTTGATGTCACTTGTGTGTATGTACATAATTCATTCCCTCAGACACTCACCAACCTGACTTGTACACCAAATGAACAGTTTTTATAAAACCTGTGTTCATGAGCACTAAAAGGCCAAATGGAAAGGTCGGCATTTTTAAAAACTTTCTGATCTTTTCCAAGAAGTGTTTAGAATCAAACAACAAAGCAATTATGACTGAACATGAGCATATACATTTAATTTAGGGAAAACATGCAGTTTTCTTCCAGCAGAAATCAGATAACAAATGATCTCCAAATGCTTTACGTGCTGTATTTCGAAAATATTCTAGCTGATTTTTAATCAGAGCACTCCAAATAATTTGTTAATACATAATTTTGGTCCATGATGAACAGCAGCATTTTGCTTCTGAGCAGGCAATTTATTGATCAAATTTTTCGAGTTCTCTTTAGATGCCCACCTGGGCTTTCTGCTTGCAGAAGAATATGCCAAGGTGTTTCATAAGCAGGTTACCAGAATTCTCCAACCACAGAGATTTTGTTGAGCAATACCTAAGGTAGAGTGCAGAAGAATTCTGTCATGTTGAAGTTTGGTTGCTTTGTTCTGCCCCGATTTTAAGGGTAATTGCCTTTTTAACATGCACTTGGGATCTCAAAGCATGCAGGAATGACTTAGAGAACATACAAGTATTCCACAAACACTTTAATTTTTTTTTTATTTTGTTTTATTTCATTAATTTTTGCTTTTGCCTTTTGAAATGTAGATTTTTTTGACCTTCTTAAGTTGTTATGTTCCGTTCAAAATTTACCTCATCTTTTAGGGGAAGGATGAGACTAAAATAATGTTTTATAAACTTAGCCAAAAGATGAAGTAATGCACCTTGCATTTTGGGTGAACAAAATGTTCTGGGTTGAACTGAAATTATTCTTAATGAAATTATAGAGTTTTTATTCCATTTAAAAACAAATTGAAGAAAGATTTTACTGTTTCACTGGAATCTGCTCTCCTTTTTTCTTTTTTCTAAGTTCAGCTGCTGACCTAAAAATCCATTCGTCATCCAACTATATTCTTGTCTATAGCTGGGCACCTATCTTCAGATTAAAAGTCCCCTGAACCCCCTAAACCCTGCTGGTTTAGGACCCTTGCAGAATCAGTAAGCAAATCCTGCTTCCCAATGCTTGCCTCCAGGTAGATGATGGATACAAATATTAAAGGAAATGGTTGATCAGTTAATACAGTTCTGACTGGAATTGTACCTATTTCATCTTATACTAATAATTTAAATAATTAACTTAATAATTTTAGATGAAAGTAGGGATACACATTTCTAACATATCATAGAATGTTTTTAGTATAGGAGCAGCTAGATATTCCAGGAGCCTGTGTTGTTGCTGAAATGTTCTTAGTTCTGAATAGGCTGAAATAAAGGAAGAATAAGGAGTCGCAGAAATAGTCACATTAGCTAGCTATTTCTTAAGACTATAATTTTTCTAGAAAATCGATGTGGCATTAAACCTTCCCACTCTAGTTTAGAGACTACAGTGAAGTTTGCTGATCAGTCCATCTGTATTGCAGGTATATTCTGTCTAAGGATCTTAATCCACTTGCTCATTGAATAAGTGGCAGACTCACAAATTCAGTCCTCTACATAATGCTAGCTAACATCCTGCAAAACAACTTTAACTGAAAAACAGTATTATTCGGGCATAGGCCAGGATTAATAGGCACAGATTGTTGTCTGTGGCAATAAAACCATCCAGAGGAGATCAGAAGTACAGCAGACGATTAGCTGCTTCCTTGCATGCATGCCTACTTTCCAGCTAAACCTCGGTCAAGGCAGTCGGCAGGTTTCCATGCCCACTGTTGGCCATCTGCAGCCTGTGTCACAGCATATAGATCAGCTTTGCAGCAGTAACGATGCTTCAGTTCATTACTAGCTGCATGCAAAAGTGGTCTGGAGTCCTTCAGGGAAGAGTATACAGCCCTTTTTGTTTAATCATGGGTTCGATAGCCACAAACTGTTTCTTAAGCTCCAAGAATGAGTGAAACGATGTCAAAAAAGAGACAATAATAATGTCCAGACAGGTTAATGATTTAAACTTTCTTTCCTGAATAAATCTCTAGAAGTCCTGCACTAAGTTAAGACAGGGACCCATGTGTTTAATTGTTCACTTCAAAGATTTGAAACAAAAACTTCGAAGGCACCACGTCTCACTTGTTCACGTAGGCCTTGGGAGCTGGAATCACCAGGTAGCAGTAAGACTGAGGTGTGACCCAAGCCTGCTAAATAATGCATTTGTTTCACGTGGTCTGATTAAAAAAATCGTGAAAAATGTTCATTTCAAAATTGCACGCTGTTCTCCATAGAAAGTAGGAAATTTTATTTGGGTGGATGCAGCACATGGTGGATTATTTATAACAAAATATTCAGTGATTTTGGTAAGGAAAACCGGTCCATCCAGATTTCAGAGAGTTGATTTTTATATTTAAATTACCCAAAGAGACAGAAGAAGTAGGATCTTGATGGAAGTTAGTTTTAGAGGAATGATAATGTATTCAATGGCCAGACACTTATGCAGATAAAGCATATCTGCATCTTCAGAAAAGCACCTAAGTACCTTTGAAATTTATGAATCTAGCTCCTGTCAGACTCAATATGTTTTCATAAAAAAAACATATTTACCACATGACCAGAAAGACAGGTGCTCAGCATCTTCCTCAGCTGATACACCTTCCTTTGGCATACAGTATGGTATTTGCTACAAGCATATATTTAATGCTGCAAACAGGTGTGTAACTGTCACAAACACAGGTTAAACATCACCTCTTTGTGCAATGCTGACAGCCTTGGCAGGACTTCAATTCTAAAATCCCACTGAGGATCTTTCCCAACGATTCTGCTTTAAGAGAGAAAAAGCCATTTAGGTATTAAACATTTGCTGGTTTCCAGACTCTCAGATAACTATGTATGTAGATACAATATGTAGACTGAAACTGATTGGAGTCATAAAGTGCTATAAATTCTTTTTAAAATGAAAAAAAAAGTAAGTGCCTTCATTTTCTTTGGCTCACCTTTTCTTTTCAGTTCTTCTTTTTAATGGTAGTGACTGAATGAAAACAATTTAATGCAAACTGGTACAGTATTGGAAAAGGATAGTTTTAATGAACAAGGAAAAAAAATCCATCCTTTATCCAGAAACTCAAATCTCTCTCATTCTTCCCTTAAGACATTCTAAAAATGCAGGGTGGAATTTGAAAATATTCCGCCCCTGAAAAAATATATGAATGAATTACTGCAGTCATGAATGGGACTGGATTGAGAGCTGGAATTTATTGCCCTGAAAGGATCTAATTCTTACTATTTGTTTATTTATTTATTGTCACACGGTATTTTGAAAGTAACAGAAAACAAAAGAATTTTTGCTGAGATCTCTCTCTCTCTCTTTTCAATTTCTACTAGCACGTACATCCAACTTTAGTCATTTCCTGAGCTTTTGGTCTAGTCTGCAGGGTGAACCATATGTCTAGATTTGACTATTCATATGGAACTTTCCTTCTGATTAAAGAGCATGGTGTTGCTATATTTAAGATGACCTTATCAGTCTTTACCCTTAGAGGCCTCAGTTAAAAGAAGGGCACCATACATATATAACTTTAATACTAATCATAAAGTAGTAACAATAAAATGTAAATAAAACCTTCCACCTCATAAATAGTGGCTTTCTTCTAACCTTTGCTAAAATTTTCTAGACCAATATTAATCAGTTGAGCTTCACACTGTTCTCATGGGCTACGTGCTGTTATCAGGAACATGAGGAGTACAGACACTGTATCTGCTCTTGGGAAATATCAGTAATTTGGCTACCAGTACTACTATTATCAGGGGAAATTTTACAAAGTTTCTTGAGGGTACAAGTGAATAAAAGTACTTATGACTTGTGGAGGAATTAGAAATTTAAACCAGGAGGTGTTTGTTAGGTGTTTACTTGATGTCTTATGGGTGTCTACTTCTCCTCCCATCCTCGCTGCTCATGGTAGGATGGAGGAGAAAACAACCTGTGCCTCCAGACCTGCCCTGAGCACTGTGCCCAGAGCTCTGAAATTTCGTTTGATACTTGATCATCCATGGCCAACGTGAAAGAGTAGCAGGCAGCCATAGAGGGAAGCAAGCTCTTGGATTCTGTTTTGGTTTATTGTTTATCTGTTTTTAATATCCTATTATGAATTCTCTCTTTAGGAAAACAAAACAAAATAAAAAAAGAAAGTTGAATTCTAAGTACTTTTTAACATTCACATGGGGAAATGGTAAGTCATGAAAATATTGCAGATATCAGAATTGGTGGTGCGTAATCCTATATATTATTTTTTTCCTAGATAAACCTACAGGGTTTTGTAACATAGAATATTTTTAACCTATTACCCTTATTCACCTGAGATATCCATCCTATAAACCATCTAACCACTGTCTGTATCTGATTTCCATTAAGATCATTTTCATTTCAGGACAGGTCTTGCAGAATACTGTCTAGAAGGGAGACCAGACAGCCTGTATAAATAGCTGAGCACATGTGTGATGATTGAATTAGAAATGTTACATCACTAGCTTTCTTGCAGTTTATCTTTCCTAAAATGCCCTGAAATTGACTTTTTGCTCTAGTGGCATTTTCAGTCCCACATCTAGACAGCAGCCAATAGAGAACACTTAATCTGAGGTTCCAGAAATTATTAAGTAGGATCTACCTCTCCTTAAACATCACCAGCATTTCTGAATGAAACTCAAACAGAATCATCACCCCATTGTCATTTCAATGCAATAATCTTCCAGATGCATTGAAAGTTTTTCACAAGTTTTTTCACCAGGTGGTTCACAGTGATATTGAACAATATGTGACTGTAGAACAACTGCTCTTTATTAAGATTATATGGAAGGACTGAGTAATTTTCTGCTGCAGCCAGTAACAGTTCAAGGATAGGCCAGGAGCATGCAGAAATGAAGAATGAAAGAACAGGCTACTAGGAGCTGATTTATTAAAGAGAGGGAAAAAAAGGGGGGGAGAAAAAGAACAAAACAGAATAGAATCCTAATATCTTTCCCTTCATCCTATTCTCTCCTTCCACCTGTAAAGGAAGAATCCCCCCTCTTCCTCTCCTATTCCCCACAAAGGATTAGTACAATTTTCAGGAAAAGAAAAATAAAGACCTAAAAGATCCTGCTTGAAAGCAGCTGTTGGACTGTCTTATGAGAGCTCTTCTCTGCACATCACAACTGGTTCTTGTCCATGAATCCAAATCTACAACTGGATTATATCACCCATAAAAAACCTCAGCCAGAGATTCCCAGGTGAACGTCTCTTCTCTCATCATGAGACCATGCTGACAGCATTTCATCTGTAAACAGACGCAGAATACAGGTTGTTAAATTTTCTGACTTTCTGTTGAAAGACAAGTACAAATATTAAACTTGCTTTAGGGAATGAGAGGCAGGACAAGAAGGAAGAGTTACAGTTCACAATATTCTTTTGCAGTAGTTATGACAGAGAATGAACCAAGGATGATGTAAAAAGAAAAAATCACCCTTTCTTCTCTGAGACCATAGAAATAGGTTAAAAATGGTTTTTTGAATGTTCACCAAGATCCTGTCCTGTTTATTAGCCTTCACAAATTTCTTAAATCCCCAGTATCATCAGTCAAAACTCATAGTAGTGAGATTCTGTTTCCAATGAGCCCCCAGACAGCATTTGCTTTTTCTTACCTAAGGAACCCCTTGGCCTGCTGTTTCTCCTGCCAGAGTACAAATCAGATGTTTGCAGGCAATTCAGATGACTGGAGTTTGGGCTCAAGCCTAAGTTGCAAGCTGTAATGGTCACAGAGATTATAAAGAACCTCCAACGATCACTGGTCATGACTGAAATCTTAATTTGATCTCTCATAAAGTTAATTAATAATAAAACAAATAAATAGCTATATATTGGAAAATTTATATGTCTTTCTTCAGTATTATTTTTTCCTCAGTCTTATATCTGTTCCTTTGATCAGTCGGAGGGTGACAGCAGTTTAAACTGAGAGACTGACAAATTGGAGACTGAGAGGAAAGAGAAGAACTGAAGATTATGGTGGCATAAAGAAATGGATGGTAGGAAATGGATTTTCCTACCGTGCCTCCATTTGGGTGGAAGAAAGTTACTCTCCCCCTCATGAACACAGCTTACTTTTGCCTAAGCAGAACAAATCTCAGCATGAGTCAGAGGTAAAGATTATGGTGTCTGAAATATAAGTGTATGAATTTTTTTTTCTTATTCACTAAACTTCTCATTTTCTCTATTTGTTTTGTTTCTAACTCACTTCTTTTTTCATTTAAATGAAAGTTGATGCTCTTTTGAAATTTGATACTATTTTCTTTTGAAAATGCAGAAAAACTAATTTGGTAAAACCATGGCAAATTAGTGAAACATTGTCATGTTGAACTTCTGTTTTGTTTTGTTTTTCCGAAGATAGCTTTCCTAAAATTTGGCATCCAGATCTAAAGAAAAGTTAAGATTGTGTGTTTCTCAACAGCAGCAGAATACCCTGACTTTGTTCAAAGGTGAATCCTGTTTTGTACTTGCTCTCCTTAGCTGGGTTATTTTGGACTGATCTTTGCAGATGACTTCAGCAGTTTTCTGTATCAAACTCCTCTGCTGGGGGTATCAGACCCTGCCCAGTCATTTATTCTGCCTCTTCATAAATGAGTTATATTACATTGTGGCTGAGTTTTCCCCTGCAATTCCTGATCGTCAACTGATTGGTTCAAGATTAGAGGCCATCCATATCTTACCAGTCTCCGATCTGGATTTTACAAAGAGCTTGAACAAAAGTCATGTCATTGGAAAATAGCCAAATAATTGTGCCTGGACATCATGGAAATGCCTCAGGCAAACAGACTCACCGAGAATCCAGTGAGTGGCACATCTCACCTGTTTGTCCTTCACCAGCAAGTCCCCATTTTTTTTGTTGTTGATGAAAAACAAGATAGCCAAATAAGGGTCACTATGCAAAATATTTCAAGGATAGTGCTCAAGACAGAGACACAAACTCCAGATAGGGAATGGTAAAAAACTTGCAGTATCTGTCAACACCCTTAAAATACCCATGATGAACTACTAGTGTTGACAGATACTTCATGAAGAGCCATGAAATGGTATGTATATTGATTTTGTGATTGTTTTTAGATATGAAAGACATTGACATCTGCAAAAGAGGGTTATAATAAATCATAATAAATCTTGATAATAAATCAGGAGCAATATAATGCAAAGGCAAGGCAAAGGACTGGGAGCAAAAAATCTCTGCTAACAGCAGCTAGTTGGTGAGTGCTTCATTTAGGAAAAACTAAGTTGAAGTTTCCATTAATCACTTTTATGTGACTTGCCTAAAACTCTATTTTATTTGTTTAATTGGAAAAGGATTCCAAGACCCTATAAAGGCAAATCTACGTATAGTTATCTGCTAGTTGATAGTTGCTGCTGAATTGAAGGTTAGGAAAAATTAAGCTGTCTGGCACTCGTTCAGCTTTGTTTCACTAGTCAAGGTCTGCGTTATTTGCATGGTTCTTAATTGTTGAGTTTGGGTTTTTTTCCCCTCTTTCAGAGTAGTTTCAACTATGAACTTCTGGGTAATCTGGTTACATATTTCTTTTAAACTCTCCTCTTCAAAAAGTATTGCAGAGTCAGTCTGTTGTCACAGTGCACTCACTGAAAATGCCCACTAATGATCTGGGAAAGTGAAATAACCCTCAGAATGGTTAAGGAGAATTTGCAGGAATTCCTTCATGCTAAGCTGGGCACCCTAAAAGAAAAATGCTTTCGAGTTCAAACTGTTGTTTATTTTGGAGCATGTTTCTCTTTCTGCTTTCAATGGTGACCTAGGAATGAGCTCACAATTGGAAGCAAATCTGTCTTCTGTTTCTACTCCTAAAGGATTACCTACTCTCTGAAAGTACATACGGTTATTGCTGGCCTTGCACCAACTTTAGGATTTCGAATTCTGTGGAAAAAATAAATATACACACACACATACACGTGTGCGTGACACTGACAGATTTAAGTTAAAAAATGTTGAAACATTACAATAAAGAAGATGATTGTATTTGTAATAAATAGAAGGTTTCCTATATTCACAAGTTTTCAGCTTTGTGCTTGAATGAGCAAATATAAAATCTAGCATGACTATGCAGGAGAAAAGCAAAAACATACTGTTTTGTAATGTGCATATGGCCCGTGTAGCATTCAAACAGATCCAATCAACAACCTCTGCCCTGCCTTTGTGTGGGGCTGTTTAATATTGTTGTCTACAAGCGGATCACAGGGACCAATGCTTTTGGCGATTGGTCACCATTTCAGTTACAGTTTTGATGACAAACCAAGTCTCTCCGTGCTGTCTTTCAGAAGAGGAGTGCAAAAGGTGACTAACATGAAACGGAAGATCTCTCTCATGTCCCTTTTGCCAAACTGAGTGCAGTCCATGGGATTTTGCAAATAGTAAAACAAGGAAGGCTTTGTATCACCAAGGACAGTATTAAGTAAAGACACATGTCAGTCACCTATGTTAGAAATGCCTTCATCTTGATTTCATATCATCTTCAGCTTTTCTGGGGTCTTACCTTGTGAGCACACACTGCCTTAAATTCTTTTCTTACACAAGAAGAGCTGGGTCCAAGATCCACTCTGCAAATGCATTATGAGCTTTGCCTTTTCAACCTCTGTCTGATGGCTTGGGGAAAAGTTTCTCAGTCAGTGGATGTCAGCTGGCCCACCAGGATGCAGAGTTGGAAACTTATTCAGCTACAAGTTAAGTTAAAGAGTGATGGCTTTATTTTTCCCTTCGAAACAGTTAACCTGTTAAACTAAATCTTGACAGAAAGCCAGATACAGTAGTGATTGGATATGGTATAACAATGGGAGGAGAGGAGGAAAAAAAAAAAAAAAAAGAAAAGGCTCTAACTTCTCCATTTTGTGGTCATCCTGCTTTGAAGTCCTTTATTGAAATCCCTGTGAAATTACCTGTCAACTGATTTCTTACATTTGCTTTGGTTCCTCCTCAAACATACCTCCCTTGCTCCATTTCCTGCCCTTTTGTCTCTTTCCTTCACACATTTCAGGAGGAAGGATTATAAAAAACAAAACCCACCATAAAACCTAAATCTACAGATGCAGGAGAGACGTCTCTTAAGTCATTCCTTCTCTCTTTTCACCGATGTATTCTCTCAAGAGTGATAATCATCTTTTTTGAAATGCAGGTCTAAGACGGAAGGAATTTTTATCTGGAAGAGTAATATAAATTAGCTTTGACTGCCAGTTTCCACTGATTATTACTTTCCAGGCGGAATTCCTACAAATTCTTGAGGCATGACCTCTGATGAAAAAATAAACCCCTTTAAAACTTGTTTGAGAAATTCCAGATAACTTTCACAAGAGATTTAATTTTAGAGCATTAACACAATCTTGGTTGCAAAGATAAAACTACAATGCAGTTATTTGGTAGGAGTCATTACTGAACAGTGAAGTCATTTGAGCTTATTTTACTGTGCTTATCTTTTTTGCTCTCTTCTTTTTCTCTCAAACTAATTTTATTATGCATTACTCAGTGCACTCTGGATTCACCCTCATAAAAGGATAAAGTATCTCAGCAGATATCCAGGCTTAGGCAGTCAGTTTGAGAATAGATTCACAAGCCTTAGTTATCTACACCAAACAGTCAGCGTACAGGGTATCGTGTACATATTGTCAGCGAGTGTTCATTAGCTTGTAAATCTTGGGGTTTTGAGGCTTAAGCAAAGGTAAAAGCTGCAACAGATGATAGAAAAGAGCTGTTTTAAATACCAGTGCCAAGCACTTACTAATGGCAAATGCATCTTTGAATCAGATTTCACCTCTCCTGAGCAAGTAAATTCAAAAAAAAAAAAAAAAAAAGCACCAACAAATCAAGAAAGCAGCTCTCCTGCACCTCTGTTTGCTCTACAGACACGTGAGAAAGTGGAAAACATATGTTGGAAGTTGTTAGCTTATATGGCAATCATTTTTTATACTTCTTTTTGGATGTTTAGTGCCAGGATGTGATCCTCTCCTTGCAAAGCTTCCTTACACTGCAGTAAGGAGCCCGGACTCTGGAGGTGCACAAGCACGTGCTCCAGGCACCGTGCCAGCATCAGTAGGGATCTGCTCAAGCACCTGCCCATGGATACCCGGCTGCTCCAGCAGAACTATGCAGTGTATGTGTGGATGTTCATCCTAAAGTGTAAGCTGAACTAAGAAGTAGAACAGGGACTCTGTCAGATAACTGATTTACTGGCTTTTGCAATTACAGCTAGTAGCCATTCAGGATACTTGCCTCAGTGCGGAAGGATGAGAGCCGCAGTGCTGTGAAGATGAGATCCCAAAATGCTGTTTCCTTACATGTTCCTTCAGCTTTGTCAGATGCATCATAGCTGGCTTAGACTTTCCAAGCAGAAATCAGGTACTGGTTTCCATTCTGTTTAAACAGGAATTAACCACTGGCCTTGGTCCCTTTGAGATGGCCAGCCATACTCTCACCTGTCTTTGAAGCAACACACATTTATTTTTTTCAACCTGTTTTCTGTTTTTCAGAATGTTCCCTTTTCCACACGAGCAAAACCACTAGTATGCCACAAGAACCCAGGCCTTGAGATGCCAAGAGATGACTGCTGCTTTCCTGGATGTAGGTCTCTGCCTATCGATACTGTTCTAAATGTCATATGTCTCTGTAGGAGTAGGGTTAAACTGAGGATATGGAGTTGGGCAGGTCATTAAAATTTTATTTTATGTGTGAGGAATAACTTGAAATAAAGTCTAGCCTTTCTTTCCTGACAGCTGCTTACAACACTCTACTTAGATATTTACCTTTTGGCATGAAGTGAACATGATTGCTTTTTGGCTATAAAAATAGCCCTTTGGGGAGCAGGTTTCCGCTTGGAGAAAGTCCTTACTTTCCTGTTGAAGCTTCAGATTTAGTCTTCCCCTATCCCATTTACTTTGCCATTTCTTTTCCAGTAGCCCAAATTGCTCATCTCACTGGCAAAATGGAAGAATAGAATGAGAAAGGAAGAATTTCATAACCAAAAATCCTTTTTTCTAGTTCCATTCACATTTTTGCAGGCACCAATCTTTTGGCTACACTTCCCTCCTTCTGGCTATGCCAGGTCAAAAAGGTACTCTGCCTTAATCTCTTCCTCCTGCCTCCAGTGCTTCCCCTATCTGCTGATTGTTGCATTGCCCAGATCCCTAAATCCATATCCATAAAAACTGAAAAGGAGAAAGGAGCATTAACCCCAGCAGAAACCTTTTGAAACATATGTCTGAAATGGTAATAAGAATAAATATGGCTGGACTAGACAAGAAAGAAAAAAACAGGTTCTGGTCTCTGCATTTCAGCTTGTTATGAGGAACAATACAAGCCTCCAGCATCACCTGAAGGTACATATATATATATGCATGTTTATATGTACACTTTTCCCCCCTGCCCTTATACAAGCACCTGGCTATTTCAACCAAATTAGTTGGTTTCTCCAGCAACTTAGCTCTATGGACCTTCTTATACAATACTGCCTTCCTTAGGTTCTCAAAATTTTCTCTTTGCCAGGGTCATTTAAGTTTATCATCTCTGTGTGTAGAATACAACAATGTGGCTGATAGTGCTGCTAAGAGAGTTTGTTCAACTGAATTAAATGCACTTAAAGAGGCTAATTTGAAGGGAGAGAGGGGAAGTTATTTGCATACCAAAAATTTCTCTCTTGTTTTATGAGTATCTCCATATAGCACCCACTGGAACAGGTCCATTCCTAACTTGACCAAACTCAATACCCAGAGTTAGAATGGAGCTCATTCCCCTGAGAAATGTAGGCTTTTGTTTTTAATAAAACATGTGGGCCAAATTAGTAAGTAAATAAATGAATGACTTTCAAGAATCCCAGATAACACTTGCTGAGCAATGGGTCAAGCCAGATTTAATCTAAAAATCTTTCTACTGCGTGTAAATGATTATGTCATAGCATTTGTCTTTAATTACTAAACTCTTTCCAAAGACTTGACTCATGACATGTTTCTCGGTTAACCACAAAAACTTGTACTACAAGATTTGTCATATAGATTCTTTATTTTTTTTTTTCCTAAAGCATTGTTAAGCCCTGGCTCCTGAAAAGAGAAAGAACGTCATGATCTCTCAGAGACAGACATTTGGACTTTACGGTAGTAAGTCCTTTTTTTTAATAAAGTTTCCATTTAAAGGAAAAAGTCACTTTTGACTCATAAAAAATAGTATAACATCCTTAATATTGACGGAAAATCACAAAGATGCAAGTATTTCAAATACATTTATACATATCATTATAAATCCAGATAGGAAGAAAATCTACACACTAGAATTTCTGTAAAAGTTTTGAAGTTTTTTTCTGTGTACCACAATGGGCAACTCCCACCAACTAAAAGATTCAATCTCACATTACTGCCTTTACTGGTAAAATATTCCTTGATATCCATGGACCCATTCCTCTGTATGATCTAAATTTGAGTTGAGGATCATAATAGGTACTATCTATCTACTCTGTGAATTAACAGACCAATCTGGGATTCTGAAAAGGGTTTGATGTAGGTAAAAATGACTTATACTTACACTCTTACTTTCACTTACAACAAGTGAAAATGTTGACCTGATCTTCATCTAGGTTTGAAAAGGCCACTGTGGGATTCCACTGGTGGCTTTGTAATTCACGGTGAAAGTCAGAGGACACAGATGTAACAAGCAGAACTAGTTTGTGTGGATATGCTGGAAGCTTAAAATGTTTTTTTTTAACTTGCCTCTCTATAACTTAAGGCTGGCTGGTATGAAGAAAGTGATGAGTACTGAGTGCTGTGAGCTGATGGTACTTAGAGGAAAGTAGAAACAGGCTCCTGCCATCTTTTAAAAGGAAATACAGCAGTAGAAGGCTGTCAAGGAAGAAATACATTCCTTTAGTAAATTCATGCAGTGCTACGAGGCACCTTCACAGGAACTATTCAACTCCCTACATTTTAAATTTCAGCAGAGTTGCTGTCAAAAATGCACTAGCCTTATGAAAAAAAAAAAAAAAAACTTATCCTCTAAATATCCTTAGCAACATTTCTTTTTCTTCAGAGCTTCTGACTGTTTGTCCTCTGCTCCCCTGTCAGTGACAGGAGTGTCCCCACAGCATATATAACCCATCACGACTGACCAGCTGGTTACAACACATAAGAGGAGACTTACTTGAGCTTAAGCTCAAGACACTGAGTAGAAATCTTGAAAGGAAAACATAGTGACCATTTACTACAATAAGGAAAGAGCCACTTGCCTGTTGATACACCTCCAAGTAAAGGATGTATGTGCTCTCTACAGCACTCACCACAACTCACTCGCTGATTACTCCGCCTCCCCCCAGAAATGCATACACACATATAAATATAGATGGTCTATCCTTTTTAAAAAGCAGGGAGGGCTACTGACTAGGATAACTTTATCCAGATGTTGACTGGTTCTAGTGACATCAGGTAGGGAGAGTTGAGGGTTTTGGTTACAAAAGCGTAGGGAAGTTATTAAGTTACTACATTGCAGTCAGAGAGTTTGGAACAATTGAAAGGAACAGATTCTTTTTTCGGAGTAAATCTCAGTAGATATGGGAGTCTTACCTACAATAGCGAGCAACTCTGAAAGTCAAAGGGGAGAGCTCATGGCTAAACTCAAGCGCTAGGAAGGGAACTGCTATCTTAAATTTAAAGTCTGGACTTGCTATAAGCAGTGCGGACTGGGACCAAACAAATGACAGACAGGTAAAGGTAAAAGACAAACCTGGGCAGCTGTCTGCCATTGGGAAGCCCTGCTAGGTCCTAGAGCTGTGCTTTCCTAAGCTCTCCTGCTTCCAGAGCTCCTTGTGCTGCCTTCTCACTCCACCCCAGGGTACAATCTGCCATCTACAAGCACTAGACCTTCTCCTACCTAGCCAGGCATTTCTGATCAAGCTTGTTTTCTCTCTCTGAATTCTATCTCCTTTCTTCTTTATTTCCTTATCTTCCTCACTGTATTAGGAAATTCATTTTGATTGCAAACTTACAATAGTTCCCTCATACAGGTCTCTATACCTTTTATAGAAGTTCTGAGTTTTGAAATTCTGATTTTTGTTTGTTTGGTTGTTTTTTTGTGTTCTTACATTCCCACAACCTTCTCTAATGCTCTATTTGTTAGCTGTTATTGACAGGGCTGGCTTTGTCTGCCAACAGTGACAGTTCACATACTATGCACTTGAATCTCCGTTATTTGTTTTCTTTTTATCCAACTTTTACTAGTCTGAAAATGTAAGGGAATTCACTTTTGGGAAAATAAATGTACCTCCTGTTCATTTTGTATCTCCTTTTATGAAAGAAATTTTGTATAGAGTATAAAGCAGTAATAGCAGTAATAGCAGTTAAGATCCTTGATATAGGTGTCATGTGTGGACTTTAAGGACTCAAAAACAAGACTTAAAAAATTGTTGTGAATTGTCTCTAAATCATTCAAAAAGGTACAGGTTAATGAATAAAACCCAAAAGAGTAGAAGACTGATCTAACATTTGCCTGAATAAACATCCCCTACCTATCTTCCTGTTTTAAAGATGTGGGCAATGTAAATACACTGGTTTGAAAGTATGTGTTTGCAATAGAATTCTTACAGGAGTGGAGAGTTACTGCTGGGAGTGTATATTTGGCTGTAATATCTTTTTACCTTCCCAGAAGTTCAGAGGGGCTCAAAATGTCTAGCTAGAAAATATAATCATTTCAATTTAATAGGTTAAAATATTTGTCCCAAAGCATTCTATAATTTCAATTGTAATATTGTATATTGTTCTTTATCATAAAATTGTTCTTTATCATAAAATGATCCACACAACATACCAAAGCAGGCAAATTAATAGCTTCTGTAGAGGAGGAGAATAATTGACTTTTTGTTGTTCAACTCCTACAAAACCATACTGCATACATACAATCCCTACTTTAAGCAAGCTAAGTAATGAAAATCCAAATCCTGAGAGGAAAATTTAAATATTTCACTTATATTTTTGATTGTTCACTAAGCTTCTTCAAATCCAACTAAGGATTTAGTGATACCAGCAAGACTCAAATAATTTAATGTTTCTATGACATTTTCTGGAGTTTGGCACTCATGTAACCTATTGAGTAAAGATGAGAGTTCATAAACAGTATTCTGGCATTCACTACAGTAAAATAGTTTTCTACCTCTAAGCAATGATTCCACTAGGATAGTTGTATAATAACAATAAATATTGAATAGATTTTTTTTAACATTTATTAAAATATTAAGCACTCCAGTGTAAATGACGGAAAATGAAACATGCAATCATACTCATATTTCTTACACAGCATCCTTCAGGAAAAGTCACAGTTTTACTTCCAAAGTTCAAATGTACAATGTTATTTCACAGCAAGATTAACAAATACTTTATCCTAGTACAAATACTTTCTCCTTTCACATAGATGGTATTGCATTAAGCTGAACTCTTTCATGAAGTCAGGAGACAGTTCTGCTGACAATGGACAAGATAATGTTTTATGTCTCTGTCCAAGGGATAAAATGTATTTCCTTTTCTAAGGAAAGTATTGTACTTAATTAGATTTCATCTCTTACCATTTCAAAGGACCAGGTAGTTTCACCATACAAGGGAAACATTCTGTCTTTAGGACGTGAGGTATAAATTAAATATCTTACAATTGTTGAAAATCTATTGTAACTTACGGACTGCACTTTCCCATTCATTATATGTGTGAACTAAACAGACTGGGCTTTGACTCAAGTAGATTTTGTGTCAATGCCCTACTGGCCTTTAGGCCTTTCACAAGCATGTGATTCCACATTTTATGTGGCTATGTACTAGTGAATGGAATGTTTAAATAAATAGTAAATTGAGTCACTTAGCCTTAAAACAACAAATACAGTGTCCCGAAAGATATTCCCCGCAATTTATGGCCATGTATTGCAGAGGATTCATACTCAAAACTGATTTCAAGAGCTTATAAGTTGAAGGCTGGTGACATGGTAGGCAACCTCTTCACTTAGCAAATTCTTAAGGTAGAGTGTATCGCTCCAGCTGCATGAAAGCTTTTGAGAAGTTTGATTCCATTGCTCAACTTGAACAGCCGAGTGCTCTGTGCTCACAGCAAGAGGATGGCCTTGCATCAACAACATTAAGAAACTCCCTTTCCTCTCTCATTTCTTTCCTCAAAAAAGAAAATGTTGATATTTATGAATTAAAAATATCCTATCTTCTGCAGCAGGTTATTTCATTATTAATGGGTTAGTTATGGGTACAAAACAGCTTTCACTGAAACATTTGGTCTGTTTGAAAAGAAAAGTAGTTAGAAGGAAAAAAAGAAAAAGAGAAAGCCAGTTATGCGCAAATCTCATAGCACAATATATTCCTGTTAAGTATTTTTATAATGTGACAATTAAAAATATTGTTTACTCTTTGTTCTTCATACCTTGACAGATCAGACAGACAATCATTACAGACAAAGTCTCCTTAATCTGTCTTTCTTCAACTGTCTGCTCTTTTTAAGCAGGAGAGGCTATTTCTAGCCGAGGACTATGTACCTTATCTCACAGGAAATTTTGCAAAGGTTATATGTTTTCTTTTCCTGGATTTCCCCAAGAACACTTGTTCAAAAGGTATTTTTCCTTCTGTGATTTAAGGTCATTTAGTTTCTCATCACGCCGTTTGTCTTTTTTTTATTTATTTTTTTAATGTAAAAAGGGATGATTTGAATTAGGACATTAAGAACTTTTCCTACTGCTAAAAACAGTCATAAGGCAATTCAAGTACCTTCCTCTGAGTTGTGTCTCCACCTCTGTATTGATACAGTATGCAGAGAGATTTGGAACTCATCAGAGAATTTCAATTTCTGGAAAATTGAAAATAATAATAAGAAAAAACAAACTGAAATATTTACGTTCAGTTGACTGGAATTGAAACACTTCCATTCGTCAGTCCAGAAGTGCTCTGAATTTGACATCTACCTGTGTATGTTGGTTTAAACCAACATACTTCATTCAGGTTAATTTCTCATACATCTGCTTTGTCTCTTTAGAATACAGCTTTCATGATGCACAATAATTTTATATAGTAAAGAGGGAAGATGGTGCATCAGAAGAGCTGAATGTGTTACATCACACATGATAAATGCACTTTACCTGCGAAGTACATCCTATAAAGGTGAAAGAAGCAGGTGAGCTCCCATGTATCAATTTCATCATTCCTAAAGAAAAAGCGATGGTAGCAAGGCATTAGGTGCTGGGATTTGCCATGAAAAATGACTTTCTATTGCAAAGCAAATCTTTCTCTTGATTTTAAACAAAATTTGGTTAAATGCTAGTCAGATGGTAACCTAGCCAGACTTTGTGAGGCTATGGTTGTGTAAAATGACAGTATATATAGCCATGAGTGTGGTCTTGCACAGATGGATAGGGAACATCGGGTATTTTTTTAAGCTCTGCTTTTAAAATGTAAGGATCATGGTTGGGTGAGAAAATCAATTGATTTAGCCTATAGTATTGTAATCCAAAACTGTAATTACAGTAAAAAAACATGATTGAGCATCTGAGGCAAATTTCTTACATTGTAGCTCATGCAGAAAAGAAAACATACACATACAAGTATGATCTATATTTTGACCTCTTTAAAAAGACCTTTTAGTCCACGCATGTAGCAAATATTTCACTACTCCCCAGAGGGTGGATGTACTTAATCACTTGATTTCTAAGCACGCAACTATTTATTACCTGTAAGATGCATGAGAAAAAGTGTAAATAAATGTCTATGAAAAATCATAATAGCACCAGAACAGTATCTTGCACATTTAAGAGACATCTGCCCCATAGGTGTTGATTTTTCACAGGATGGGTTTCTACCATGCTAATTCTCCTTCCAGAGACTGATCTGAAATTCCACAGTATCCATGGGATTTTTTCTAGTAATGTTAATGAATTTTGGATCAAGCCTTTGATGTCTTTATTCTTATAGACTGGCAGAGGCCGTTCAGCATTTTTCCAGGATGCTTTCAGACATCATCTCTGCGCTTACCTGCACCCAGCAGAACTTTAAGTAGAAGTGAATCCATAGTTAACTGAGGAGACCAAAGATGTTCATGATCTCATAAAGCAGATAAATATGAAAATGATTGAGACATTGCTATCCCTTGTTTATAGATGCCAGCGGGAATACACTGCTATTTACAAGCTGACAGTTCTGCATCTTCTCTGAGCTCCAATTCTTCTGTTTTTGTTTCACTTCTAGCTGTATCCTCTTTCATTTCTCTTTCCTGTTTCAATTCCTATCCCCAGTTTCTCTTTACCTTATTATCTTTTATTATCTTTCCCTTACCTGTCATTATAATTGTAGTTTTCATTTTTCTTTTAAGAAAAGCTCTTTTTCTTTCTTTTTTGCCATACTTGCATATAGCCTTCTACCTTGCCCTTCAATTTCTCTTTCTTAATCTTATAAAAAAATCCCTGAAGTTTAAATTGAACTTGTTACCTCTGTCTGCTTGAAAGGATTTATTAAGAATTACTCTAGATTATGTCAACCAGCTTTAACAAAAATGGCTTTTGATTTCATATCAGTTCAGATACTTACTAGTGCTCGTGGCTTTTTTCCCTTTATTGACTTTGACATAAATATCCACATTGTGATCCTTGCCAGTGTTTGTTTTCCCTTTTGTACTAAATGAGGAATACAATAATTTTGCCAGTAGATTTTGTGATCAGCAAAGTATTTGCAGAGCCCAGTTTATTTTTCTAAACAAAAGAGGTGGGGCTAGAATGATTCAGGGAACCCATTACACCCTCTTGCCTTAGTTGTCCTGAAGTCTCAAATGAAGCCAGTTGAATGGCCTCAGTTTTACCCTATGGAGCTATCACAGGAAGAGGCAGGTTGTGTAGGTAAACGCAGATTTTTTTATCGAATATTTATTTCTCGCACAACTCAAGGCTTCCCATCAGTGTTCAGTGAAAAATCACCAGGCGTGTGAGTTCCTTCCTAGCATATGGGTGTAAAATATGGCTTTTGGCAGAGACAGCACTCTGTTTTTCCACAGAAAAAAAGGGGAGAAAACTTATTGCACTACTGGGGCACACACAGCTCTCAAGAGAAGTGCTCTGCATTTGGAGCAAGCACTTGTGATGCAACATTTACCGTTGCTTTAATAAATGAGAATCAGCAAATGCTGCTATAGAACGAAATATCGCGGCTAGGCTAGAGTGCATGTGAAGGGTCATAATGTGCCTCACTAGAGCTGGGGTTAGCAGCTGTTGTGGCTGAGAACAGGTAGCTTGAACTTCGCAGAGTGGTTCATGAAGGCGGGAGGCTGCTGGGGACAGGGCAATCCCCAGCTCTCCTCACACATCCTTTGCAGACTGCTGAATGCTTCTGCGTGTTGCGCGGCCTGAGAAGTCACCGAGCCAGGCGTGGTGGACAGTTTCCCTGCTCAATGCAAGCTTGCTGCTAACTGTGGGAGCTGTAATAGTGCATTTCCCTCTTTTTAGGTCCTTAGGACTTCGAATGGACCAAGCCAGTGGAGATAGGGGAGAGCTGGGTAGAAGATCCTGTGCCCCCATGTCTCCTGTCTGTTCAGAAAAGCATTGCAGAAGCCTCACAAGAAGGCTAGTTCAGTATCCTTGCTATTTATCTCTACTGTATTTGTTGTTAGGGTCACCATGATCCAGACTGATCCAGTCTTCACCTGAAGATGGCTAATATAACTAAACATTCACCTGAATCAAAATTTACCTAAGGATCTATTACAGCTTTGCAGTTTTTAGAAGAGTTTTTGCAAACCTTTTTGCCAAAACCTTTTGACTTTTTTGACCGTCACTTTGCAAAAAGATAGTTTACTGAGACAGTGATCTAGGAATAATTGTGGTAGTCCAGTACTGACCATTGGGACTCAGTGCATGAGAAATAAGCAGTTGCGCATGCTGTCCTTCTGGGTTCCTCAAGAAGTTTCAAAGAGAGTCACTTAAAAGTAAATCTATTCAGATGAGTCAATAGACCTCTGTGAGCAGTGCTGACAGGGTGCACTGGCAGCCCGATCCGGCTGCACATTGCATGCAGACAGCACACAAAGAAGGAAGCCCTGTATTAGAGAGGGGTTACTTCTGAGCACAACTGCCATTGAAGTCACATGCTGGGAATTTTGTTTATAAAATGAATTCCGTAGGTACAAGTCATCAGGAGAAGAAAAAACCCCATGGACAATATTATATAATCTAGATAAATTTACTAATAGGGGATTTTCCAGTGGAAGAAACCTTACATCATGCTGAAGCAAGTAAAAATAAATCTGGCAATTGCATTTGTTCTGAATACAAGAAAAGTCTTGATGAACTACTAGTTACATTTTTTTGGCTAATTATTAGTCATGCTGAGCATTGTGATGTTAGTTGCAAATTTATTCCATAACCGTATTCTAACCTCAATATTAAAGTAACATAGACATTCAAAATCAGTTCTTTGTAAGGCTCACTGTTTCCAGAGAACAATACATTTTTCTTTCCTAATTATTCCTGATGTTTTAGTCATTATTGAACATCTTACAGCCTTCTTTGGAAAAGAAAACAGCAGCATGATCTGGAAACAAACAAGTAACTTATGAAGTAAAAATAGAGTAAAATCTGATAGGTTTGTATATAAAACCTCTTCTTTACTCCAGATACATTTTTAAAGTTTTCCTGTAGCTGAAAAAGTAACAGGTATCACAATATTTTATATCTGATGGTCACTAATGAAAAAAGATATGGTCTAGTGCTAACAGGCCACTTTTTTAAACAGCACAGAAGAAGCAAAAATTGTCCATGTTTATGTCAGGGAAAAGAAGGGATGTCAGAATGGAAAAGAAGCCAAAATGTGACTGAAAGGGCATGCTGTGGCATTAAGAACAAAGCAGATAAGATGCAAAGCCTCTAAAACTGTTGTTGGGAAACGAAACCTTATTTTTGGAGAGAGAGAAAACAAACTGCCTATGGTAACTGTCTATGTTACCTTAGCTCAAAAAAAAAGGAATATCTAAGCAAACTAGGTAACTTAGGGATTCACACCATGCCATTGCTTATCAGTGAGACACATTATGAAGCATTTGTGACCTTCCAGGGCTGAATGGTAGAAATATCCAGAGGGGAGTGTGTTTGGGTTTGGCAAAATTCCACTAGTCACTTTTTACAAAGCCTTACAGATAGGTCCATCTGCACTGGCTCTATCTGAGCAAATGAAAGTTCACGACAGAGAGGAGTGATTTGGTAAAAATGGAAGGCTTCTGAACTTCAGCCCTACTGGGAGCCAAAACTAAGGTGGGTTCGCTGGGTGTCAGTTAATGCTTATATGTGCTGATCTTACACCCAAGATAAGTCAGAACATCTTTAAAGCAACTGGCTATGAGTCCCCAAGGGCCAGATAAGAATGAGAGAAACACAGATGTTCCTTTTCTTTAACACATCTTTTGCTGGGGGTGGACAGTGGATCATATAGAAATTGGCCAGTACTCACTGCAGCTGTCTAAATTTGGCCATTCCCTTCCCTTCCACCCCCACCTCCTGCTCTTTCCAAGTAGCAAATGGAGCATCTCAGGGAAACAGAACTGACCTGCAAAGTCCACATCAGGTACAGACATTTCCCACTGGGGCAGGTCATTCCTCTACCACCTTCCTCCTTGCCAAGGGGATTTGCCAAAGGAAATAATTCCTGTCATGGGTTAATTCCTCTCGTTACGCTGAGCCTTGGCATTACTTGCCTCTTAACTACTTCTTTCAGCTGGGAGAGAATCAGCCAACTCCTGTAATTCTCAAGCTTATTCCGAGTTCCTCCAAAAATGGGGCTGCTGTTGAAACTGTTATTTCTCAGCACATAAAGGTAGCACAGCCTGCCTGTTGACTTTAGCCTAGACTCTAGGCTAGTTTAGAAAGGTAAATAGAAATTCAGATCATGGCAGACTCCTGTCAGGTCCCAACTGGCAGCAAGAAGGACTGAAGGCAGATGTAGAAATCCTCATTTAAATCACGTCTCAGCATCCCCAAACAGAAATCTGGAAAAGCTGCATCAGCTGCCTGGGATCCTCAGATCCTGTCCTATCGAAGAAAGTCACAAAAATATAGGTGGAGGCAGTGAATGCACTGGTATAAACACAGAATGGTTTGGTCTCTACCCCTTCTCAACTGATGTTAGGTATGAGAAGACAAGAAGATTTTTTTTCTTTTAACCTGAGTTCGTTGAGTTACCCCTTAAAAAACACATTAGCATGTAAGCTCTTCACATATTAAATGGAAACACTGACACAATAAACACTGTACCACTCGACTACAGTTTTTTTCCAGAGCAGAACTGGCCCTCAGCATCACCTTGCTTTGGCAGGCTTTCAGAACAAGCAGAAGAGAGAGGTAACGGCCTCCATTGAAACTGCTTTGACACTAAGTCCAAGACAGGTCCATTCCAAACCAAAGAGCATCTCACCATGGGACATAACACAGGAGTCAGATTGAAAAAACAGCCACTTAATTTTAAGTGTCTCAGTGCGTGTATTTGGGTTTAGAACCATAAATTGCTAATTTTTAAAAAAAACCCTTGCAATTTAGAGAGTAACACTGACAACCAATGTATAATATCCCACTAGCAGAATATGTAAGGAAAAATTCTGTCTTGGATGGAATGTGTGGGAAGTGTATGCCTCCGAATTTGCCTCTGCGTCCTGAACATTCATTCCCCTGACCTTTCTACATAGTGCGTGTTCCAGAATCTGAAATCCGATTCCACATCAGTCTAACTTTGCATAAAAATACTTTTGATAGCTTAGTAAAGCAGGAATATTAGCTTACAATTTGGATTTTCTTCATAAGAAGTATTCACACGTTCTTTTTTCACAATGACCTTCGGCTCTGGGTGATGATGCCAGCAACCTTTTGCCAACGTACTGATGTAAAAGGGGAAAAATAGGGGGAGCAGAGTGCAGTACTACTGTCCCAGCAATTGGATCCAGCTGGCCTCGTCAAAAACATTCAGCCGCAGGGGGTGGAAATGACAAAAAAAACAACTTTAACATAAAAGACATTATTTCCAAAGGTTTTGAGCACCAACAGCTTTTATGCATTTGAACTAAGTGTTCTGCATGTTTGGAAATCAGTCCCAGGAGTGGAATTATTCTGTGCCAATAATATTACAGGACAGCTATTCCTAATTCCCTGGTTCATCCTCTCACATTTTTCATGTTATGTTTAAGTTCTTTTATATTGGAATCAAAAGGATATTTGCTCCTACCTCTCTTTCCTACACCTTTCTTCCCCATATCCCTCTTCTCTCCTCTGTTCCTGTTTTCTCCCTGTGTTCGTTTCTTCTTGATTGGCTGCTGGTCTGAGTCTTGTGGGGAAACTAATCTTGAAGTCATGGGGTCCTGGATTTCGCAGTGTATAAGTGAAATGGCTCTGTGGCTTTGGCCATTTTTTAATAACTGATATGGGTCTTGCTGTTGTGGCAAAGACCTGTATTCACTTAGCGGAGAGCACCAGGCTCATTTCATGTTCTACACAATAGCCATCACTGGCAAATAGTTATGAGTATCTCAGGAGTTGAGCTGGTGACCTAGATGTGAAAACTTTCCTTATCTGTCATCACTTACCAAAACTTCTCTCTTAAGTGTCCAGCTGCATCATTTCGCTCTTGGCATCGAGTGGCAGGCAATGCCTGAGAGCTTAAACTGGACAGAGAAAATAAGGCACAGGATGAGGTATGTTTCTGCTGACTCAGATTGCAACAGCAGGCAGCCTGGGAGCTCTTAGCCCTGCTGTTTGTCCTGCAGTTCTCTCAGAGATGGGTTTGTCTCTGAGAAGGAGCTAGGAACAAGACCAAAGTTGGGTGCTATCAGGAGGTTTACGGACGTGAGAAGCATACGCAGATAACCACGTTTTACTCCACGCAGCTGCAAGACTGCCACCCTAAGGCCAGAGCACCATCTTACGCCCTCTGAAAGCTCACGTACGGCTGAGTACGTTGGCGGCTGAACAGAACCATGGCTCTGTCGAGCTCCTGGATTCATGCACGCAGCAGCTGCTCACGTGCGATTACGGAAACCTCCTCGTTTCCTCGGGCAGCTAAAGGCTCTGCCTGCTCCAGTGTAAAACAAGGTGAGATGGAGTCCATGCTCCAAGCAGTGCCATGGCCAGTGCAAGGAGGCCCCAGGGCCGTGGCCCCATGGCCACCACCCGGCACAGCCACCCAGCCCTGTGCTCGGAAGTGCCCCTGAGCGCCCAGATGGGCTGTGACAGCGAAGCGGCCTTCAAGTGACAGGCAGAGGGGCAGCACAGCAGGGAAGAAGGAGGCAGCGGCATTTGGAAAGTTTTCAAGGGGTGGAGAACCATCCTTCACCCCCAAATATCCTTTAAGGGTAATGAGTTCAGTATTGGCAACCTCAAGCTTTAAGCTTTGGTCAAGCTACTTGATCAAATCTTGGTAAGTCAATGACATTGAACTAAAATCATGAAATGGGAAGGACAATGAAGGATTTTTTTTTTCTTTTTCTTTACCTTCTGATGTTGCCTTAGAACAACTCATTTTATAGGCTTTAGTTTGCAGATGTTTTCTCATCTTTTTTCTAGGACTTTATGAAAAAAAAAATATGTATATACATAGAGAGGAACTAGAAAAAAACTCCTGAGTCAGATCTTCAAAGGACATGAGTCACCTTAATCCTGATGACTTTAAAACAAAAAACAGAATACTCAGCTCTTCCCTATTCCAGTGCTCAGACTTTGTTTGAAAACTAAAGATTTGTCATTTAAAAAGTTGCCATGGTGTCATTTGAGACCAGAGGACAAGAAATTCCTTCTGTGTCTCATGCTCAGTTAATCACCTATGTCTTCTGTGAGTCGTTACCTTCATATAGTTGAAAGACAACCCTGGTCTAGAGCGGGAAATACAGCTTGTGCAAGGCAGCCATGAGATCTTTTTGTTAGAGCTGGGCAAACAGAGGGTTGTTTGTTGGATTTTTGGGGGGTAATTTTTGTAAAAGTTCTAACGTTCACACCAAGGATGTTGTGTTGTCCCCATGGCCCTAAATTTTATAGTTTTTTAAACTTTATAACTTCATAGCATGTTATTCTTCCTCTATTGCGTTTGTTCCAAGCAGGTATGACAGAACTATGTTCCCAGCCAGACACCCATGGTAGTCCTGTATGTATGGTTTTGTTTTGCATATGTTTCTGGGAAACTGAAAACAATAATTTTTAGTGTTGCAAAAGCTATTTTTAAGTGAACTCACCATCAGTACCACGCTTCTTGAAATCCTTCACATAGAATTAAGGGAAAAATAGTATTTTAGACAAGAAAAGATGAGACTTCACCTTCACAGAATCATAGAAGGGTTGGAAGGGACCTCTAGAGATCACCTAGTCCAATCCCCCCTTCTCCAGCAGGGTCACCTGGAGCACATGGCACAGGGTGGCATCCAGACAGATTTTGAAGATCCCCAAAAAAGGAGACAAAGAAGAATAATCATCTTAATAATATTTTATTCTTGCTTTTTAATTGAGAATACAATTTAGACAGCCTTTTAATTGTTGTTGGTGAAATCTTCCAAGTTTGTCTTCTTGGTATTTGTAAGAGCATTATATATATATATTTTAGCATAATATATTTCCAATATGTGGGTTTCATCAAACTTTTCTTTGAGTTGATTGAAGCATTTCTTTTATTTTGCAAACCAAAGATATATTTTTCTTTCTCATTTTGGTTGCTCGTATGTCAAGTCTTTAACCAAAAAGCTGAACAAAGACTGGGATCTAACTGCAGTTTAACGTGACACTTATCTGTGCTGCTGTTCATACTGTAAGAGGTAATTCTGAATGGTTAAAGCAGCTGGATTCCATTACAGAAAAACAGAGAACTCAAAATGGACTTTGTAAATATATTTTTGTGGAATTCAGGCAGCTGCCTTAGTCACCCCTGGGCCTTGTTGTTTCAAAAAGCTTTAGTATCAGCTTAAGTCAGATATTACAAAATTGTTCCCTCTCATGTCCCAGAGAAGGAATTTCTTTTGGATGAATATTAAGAAAAAGTCAAAAGCACAGATATTTCTGCTTTTGCATTTTTAATAATAAGTTTTATTGCAATAAGTACTAAATCAAGAAAACTCTCTTCCATATGTGCTCAATAACCATTTCCATTTTTTTTCTACACGACATTTGTTTTAGAATGCTGCAGTTTACAAATCAAATAGTTTCTCACAGAGATAGTATGTTTTTATTCCATTTGTCCTTTTTCAAATATTCCAAACCTCTGTGGTTTTGTCATTAAAAGTCCAATTGGCAGATATATCCCGAAACTTTATGTTTTCCAGCTGGGCAACTACCAGTTACACGTACTCATTATTATTCATATGATCATTACAGTGTTCATCAGAACCATGGAGGATAATTTCATGTGGCTCATACAGTCCATACACTGTGAACTATAGCAGATATTGTACTGGAATCATTGGAACTTCACTACCTTTAAGCTCTGAGGACTTTTAGATTTAGACCTAAGACTCCTGACTTGCTCATCTCTTTAGGGTAAAGCTAATGAAAACCCTGACCACAATTTCTGGAAGTCATTGGCAGGTTAAGAAACTTTCATTAAGGAGATTTCATTAAGGAGATTCTCAGTCTGGAATATTTTAGTGTTGAAAAGGGATGGATGGGGTTTCTCTCCCCTAGCATCCAGCCATTTTATCTCCCTGTAATTTTGTAATCCCCGTAATATTGACTGTATTGGAGTTACTTTTAACATACACTGAGGGTAGAGCAATAATGTGAAAAAATGTGAAAATTCTAAATCTCCAAAACTTTCTTTTCCCCTCTTGCTATAATTATAAATGACCACACAAAGAGTACTCACTTTCGGACAGATTTTTCTTTTTGTACCAGATTATAAATAACTAACTGAAAAAGAATGTCAGAAAAGATGAGCAGAGTCTAAACTGTAACCATCCTAGTGGGTGGTACTATTATACTAGGCTAATTTATTGTAAAGCTTCTGCTGACATGAGCATATTTCTGTTGCCTGACAGAGCAGTTTATGAAGGATACCAGAACTTTTCCATTAAGTTACTTCCACAGTATTCATATCATGATCCTACATTATATGAAAAGTGTGATTGTGCAATTTGTGAGGCACAGAAACCTTAAAGCTCCTAGATTTGTAGCTATTCCTTTTTTTAAAAAAAAATCTTTTTTATTTATTATTGTAAAAAGGAGATTGATGGATGGACATTTAGAGAGGTGTTTATTATTAGGATAGTAAGAGCAACACCAAATGCAGAGAAGAACTAGAAACCAATCTCTTATTGTCCCTCCCCTGTGTGTATAGGCCCTATTTCCATAGGCTTTTGTGCACTTAAATACTTGGCTGGAAAAAGATCCTATGCAGGAGCAAATTGGGTGGATGCAGATGGATTTCTCCCTTGATTTGCAATCAGGGAGCAAACAGATATATCCAGCTGTTCTCATTTCCCCCAGGAAATATGGTCATCCAAGTTGAGAATACTGCCTTTCTAGATATCTCAGGGCAAAATAAACCCTGCAGGAGGGGTAATGAGTGGACAGAACCCATCATCGATCATCTCCTGTGGCCAGCAGCAGGATGATTCAAGGACCTTCATTTAGTTGCTTTTGCATCCAATGTGCAGCCCAGCTCCAGATTTAGAGGAGAGCCTTTTGAAGACTGTGTCTGTTTAACAATGAGATTTGCATCACTTCAGTTAAACATTTTGCTTCCAGTTCAATGTGTTACCCTCCTTTAGGTTAATCTACTGTGGATGGTGTTCTCAACTAAGAAAAATGTACAAGGCACGTTTTTGATGGAGTTCTTGGCAAATCATTTGATTACATTCCCTGATATTCAACAGATGTCTGCAACCCACATGGCAAACAGATCCATAAAGGCAGTAGCTCACTGTAGCACTTGCTACGAAGAAGTGATATATAGCATTTAATGGAAATAATCTATTATATATGCAATCTATTATGTATCCCATGACTTACATTTACATTAAAAATATATTTTGGGGGGACAGTCAATAATATACTGACCAACTTAAATTATATTTTACTTCAAACCTTATATAAATGTTTGATGCTTCAATATGAGGGACCTTCCAACTTTAAATAACTATAAAATGAACCAGACATCACTTCTATTTAAAGATAAATTTGAGAATTAAACCACTGTTCATTGCAGATGTATTTTCCAGGGCAGGAGTATAACTGGAGAAGTAGAGAGGAAAAACAGTCAGTAGCATTTAAGCATTTTCTGAAATTTGAATTTGAACCCAAGTTTTCCAGCATTGTTTTCTTTTTAATAACTATTGAATTAAGTCAAATTTATTTTTGGTACCCCAGAAACATTCCGCTTGATTCTGCTAACACAGTTATCAGAATTCTCCAAGAGGGTATTCTAGTTGTTATTGAATCTTAAATACAACCACAAGATAGTTGCTGGAAGCCATTGACTTTCTTCTTGGTGACAAATTAAAGTTCAAGTCTTAATGTTGTCACTTAAGTGACCTCTATTCTATTAATATTTTAGAAAAAAAGAAGTGAAGAGTATTTTATTTGTCTCATTCTGCATATGTAAAATATATTGTGACTGTTTAGAAAGACATTCTTAGGGGCAGATCCAATCTGTCTGGATTTGAAAGATGATATTTTTTCCCTCACATTCTACCTATTCCATAGATTGGTACTTTATTATTATTATTATTAATGAGAAATAATGAGGTTTTCATTTCTGTATGAGAGCGGGTAGGTTTAGCTATACAGTATGTCTTGAATTGCTACCAGTGTTCAAACATGAACTGGTCAGAGATTGTAGAAATAGTTCAGAAATATTCCACTGACTTTGGAAAACATCCAATTTTGGTGATTTTTTTTAATGTATTAAATTTATAGACAAAATGCAAATTGTATGAGTATACCTTTTCATGATGAAATGTATATATATAAAAGAATCAAACAATATTTATTCAGTGTGTCCAGCCATTTCATGCCAATGTGTTGATCAGAAGTCCCAGGTATGTTGATTCTTCACACTAAATAAAACTTTTAGAAAGTGGGTGTAGTATTTAGAGGTTTAATAAGGGGAAATCATGTACCCAGTTCCATTTATTAGTATTATAGCTGAGTCTGAGATTCAATAATAGAAATAAATCTGTTTCTTTCCTCTCAAATCTTATAAATACTCTTTCTAGTGCGTTTGTTCTGAAGGTCAGGCATGCAGTGACACAGAAAGGCATTCCATTCTTCATGTGCAAAAGAGAGGACAGCCAACTTTTCATAAGCATCGCTTGTTTGGTGGGTAACTTCTTACTGATGCTTAAATTTATTAAAAACAGGTATTTATGGAATAAATTTATCACTCTTTGGCTGTCACCGTCTCATCAAAAAAAAATCTCATCTTTATACACAACTTCTTGAAAAATCTTTTTCTTGGTGTTTCAGAATGTTGTGAAAGGACAAGACCAGATGTTTGAGGAGTTTTGTCACTACCAGCTGTTGTTCTTGATGAGCACTAGAAAAGCACGTAGGCATACTAATCAAATATCATCACTGGAAGTCCACGAGGAATTCTTTGTTAGTAATAATTTTTTCTTCAAAATGTAATGCAACATTCCCTTGTGGAACAATATTTAGGCTTTTTGTTGTTAAATGTTTGTAGCATTTGTTTTCATTTCTCGTCCTAGAAAAAGTACAATTTGACCCTTTATTTGTTGTTCAAGATTCCATATCAATTAAAACACAGTGGTATAAGTTAGGTGAAAGAGGGTAAATTGTTCGTACGTGTTATTTGCATAAATAGTATATGATTGCACCCTATTCATTATTAAAAGAACACCATAATTATGTGCTTGACATCACTGGCAAAGCTTTGTATAAGCATGTATGTTTCATGTGAAAGACTACCATCACATTCCTCATAAACGGGGCTGTGACAGAGCAAACAGGCCTATGAGTGACCAGAGACAGAAAGGAGAGTAGCAGGGAAGAAGGAGACAATGACATTTGGAAGGAATTCACCTCAAAATACGCTTTAAGGATATTGAGTTCAACATTATTGCCAACCTCAAGTTTTTAAAACTGCTTAACCAAATCTTGGTAAGTCTATGACATTGAACTAAAATCATGAAATGGAAAAGACAATTAATGTTTTTTCTTTTTCTTTACCTTCTGATATTGCCTTAGAAGCAACTCATTTTACAGGCTTTAGTTTGCAGCTGTTTTTTCATCACTTTTCTAGGACCCTTATGAAATAAAAGCAAAAAAAAAATGAGTAACAAGAAAAAAAGCCTGAGTCAGATCCTCAAAGGGCATGAGTCACCTTAATCCTGATGACTTTAAAAAAGACAAAAAGCAGAACTCTCAGCTTCTGAGTGTCCCCTTCCCGTTCCTCATAAACAGTCACAATAAAAGCTTTCCAAAATTTACTACTCCTTGTCCTAACTGCGGAGATCTACAGCTCTGTTGATATTTGTCAAATTAAGCTATTCCTGAAGGGAACAATATGGGAGGAGACATGTCCTAATTCTGCAGTGCTGATGCCAATAGCCAGTTTGCTGTTGATTTCAGTTGAAGCAGCAGTGAAGCCCATATTTATCTCTGGTCAACTGCAGGAACATGATCCTTCACTATTGAAGCCAAGGAAATTTATCCATTTCTATATAAATGGAGCTGGTACAGTGCTTTGCAATTACTCAAGACAGAGCATTTTTAGACCTGTTGTGGTGTTAACACCATTGTGATTTTTTTTTTCTCTCTCTCTCTTTCTTGACCTATCTTTGTCCTGCTTATCTTTAGTCTGGAACCAGCTCACAAGGGAAATCCTGCTTTCTAAACACAAAAAGTACTGGCTGTTCTCCTGGCCGCTACCTGTACCTAATACTTCAGTAAATGTCCCAGAGTACTCACTCTCTTCTTTTATTTCTATCACCAGAATCAAGTAATTTGTCCATTTTGGAGAGGCTACTCAACCAGCCCATCTTCTTTTAGTAAATTAAAGCTTAAAGTTTTCCTGCTAAGTAGAGAAATGAAGAGGGAGTTTCCAGTCTGTGTGACACTCCTGTGATTTTGCTGTATCCCTGAAAATTTCGCTGAATCTTGAAGTAGGATCAAAACAGGCATGAAAACACCTGTAGGCTGTTTTTTTGGCCAATTAAACTCAGAGTCCAATTCAAAGGTCCTGGCTATGACCCAGCTGCCTCAGCAACTGTCTCTGTATCCAGGTCCAAAGGAACAGCTGCATTCTGTACGTGAGAGTTTCCAAGACTGTATTCACAGAGGATCTTGGGGATCCTTGACTGTAGAATTTATACATACTGGGAATCAGGTTGACACTTCTTTAAGCCTTCGATATAAGAAACAGCGTTTTGGGACTTCCTACAGGGAGAAAGCTCTCTGAGCAAGGTTCTCTTTGAGGCAGACCAGCTGGGGCAGCATCTGTTTTCCTTTGCCTTTCTATGATCTTCTCTAGTGGGAAAAGGTGCAATGTAGTGATAAATGAAGTGGATTGGGAATTAGGTCTCCCGAGTACTCTTCTAACAGCAGGATGCATGCAGCGTGTAAGCTGCTAACAGGTGCTCTTTGAACTAGAGGCACAGATGGCTCCACCTGCGTTCGTGAGGTCTCTTAGCTCCACTTGTCTCTGTTACTTATGTTTAATTTCCTGTAGAGTGCTCGCTTTATGCCGTGAGGTTTGTATCTGCCTTTTTGGATGCATCTGCAACATGCATCTGCATGTTTTGGAAAAATGTGCTTGACAGTACTTGGGAGACCACATTCCTTCACCAATGCCACTGTCATGCCATGAGAAACCCTGCTCAGGAGTTGCATCCATGCCTGCTCAAGGTGTCTGGAGTAAATCCCATCCTCAGCCTCCTTATGTGCTGACAATACTATAGCAGAGCTGTTCCTATCGCACATGTCATCCCATAGCCATTCGCTATACTTTGCCTCCAACTCTTTGTTTGAACACCATGAAGGCAATGCCAAACAAGGAGGAATCCCCTGCTCTGGAGCAGTCACAGTCTAACATTTTACTTTCTCTTCCTCCCTTCCGCCTCTTGAGTACTAGAATTTATAATTATCAGGCTTCTGTAATACTGTGTTAGCCCCAAAGGGCTTTGTGGGATAAGTGGAAACCGAGATCATTCTCTCCAGGGAGGGGTTAAAAGTGAAGACAGGAGGTGAGGTGCCTGCAGACCTTGCAGCTGGCACAGATCATAGCAAGAACTGAAATATGATAGCTTACCACACTGCAAAAGGTGCATTTTGATTCAGAGCACATAATCATTTATTGTCCTCAGCTTTGCATCACAGAATTGGCAAATTTATCATATAAACTGAGTGGGTTCAGTGACATAAATCAGGCTGTAGACACCAGTACGGCTTCCATCCAAGTATTTTCTGAATCATTTCAACCTTTATCTCTCTTATTTGTGGAAAGATTCGAAAATAGGTTAATTACTTTAAAATGGAAATGAAAAAATCTGGATTTGTTTTGTATCTTTGAGCTTAACCTTTTCCTGTTATTTCCAATGCTGTGTTTGGAAAATCTGAAATGCCAGTCTTTTAAATAATGATATCACTGCCATAAAAATAATTTTAAAAGTTTTGAATTTATTTGATAGCTTAGCTACTCTTCAATTCTGGTATCAAAACGTGAAGTCTAAAGAAGAGATACCATATTACAAACCACAAGTCTCTCAAATGTACCACTCTGTATGGTGTACAAACTCTACCCTACCTCAGCTTCCAAATGCAAGATATTTTCTGAATTTTAAGATTACTAGGGGTGTTATGTGTTGTTTATGTGATTAAAACTTCATATCTTAAACCGAATCAAAAAGTGCTTAGCATGACTAAGACTAGAGTGTACAGAAAAGGAAAACATATTTTTCCTCAAATCTTTAGTGTTTCTCAAAAAAGGCTTCTAGTACAACAGCTTGAGGTTATTTTAGCCAGAAGAGGGTCAAGTTCCAGATTTCAGAAGGTCCTCAAAAAAGACATGTCATGGGGACCCCTTTTTTTTCCCTCCAGCTAGCGTGCTTTGGTGACCCAAGCGATGGTAATGTGACAGATGGAAAAAGGAGAAATCTTACCAAAAGCCTGACCTGTGCCCTTAGGAAGTGAGCTCCTTGCTAAGATGAATGCTACTATGGCAACAAATTAACTAATAAAAATACAATTTTCATCCTAGGATTTCAAAGAAACAAGCTATGCAGTGTCCAATGTATTCATAGATGTTAAGGGCAGAAGCAGCAGTTAGGTCATCCAGCCTGGTTTGCGTGTCACACATCCTATAATTTCACTTACATCGGCCTCTGCCGAGTGCTGACCCCTGAGTCAGGAGTTTGTGTCTGACTGAAATATGCCTTTCAGACAGCATTCTATATTAACGTATTAATGCTGTTAATATAGTAATGCATTAATATTCTTCCTAAAAAGGAAAAGCAGCCTGTCCCTTGGTTCTCTGTTCTATTGGTTAATCAGCCTTACTATGAAAAATACATATCTGTTTTCTAATCTGAATTTATCTAGCTTTAACTATCCAGCATAGATCGTTGCTCAGCTTTTGTCTAATAAATTAAACCGATCTTTTGCTGCTCTCTTCCTCCCTCTCTCTCGCACTGTGAGGTTACTCACACACTGTAATCAGATCATTTCTCCCAAGCAGGATTTTTTTTAGTAAGAGTGTTTCTATGTCCCTCTTGCCACAAAATTTGATCTCATTGAGTGTAAAAGGGTTTTAAAATTCTTTCCACTAAAACATCCAGTTACCAAAATACGCTCAACTACAGGCCATCAAAGATCTGTCTAATTAAAGAATATGAATTACATACCAATTACGATATGATATGCTGAAAATAAGTCTGCAGGGGGATCTAATACTTCATCTTTGGGTTTTTGAAGGCAATTGCTCTGCTATTTGAGCTAATGGAATATTTTGCTGGGTCAGCCCAGAAGAGGGGCTTTATATCTTTACCTCCATCTCCTTAAACAGTGTTGCCTTTCACTTCTGCAACCGAGGAATTCTCAGCGGGGCCTTCTCTGAAACACTAACATTCTCCAAGAAGTTCTGGGGAACTCGATATTGCCATAACTTGACACCAAGTTAGAAGCTGCCCAATAAATGTTTGCAAGTCTGCAATAAACTCTGTTTCTAATAGTGTGCGTCATGCTGTGCTAGCAAAGTGAGGAGGAAATGACAGCAGAGAGCTGGATGCCGCTCTCCGTGCAGCCCGCCGTGCACAGCACCTCTGCGCAGACACGGGCGGCCCGCAGCCCTCTCCCGCCCTGAGCGCCGTGCTCTGCTTCTTGGGGTTTGGGAGTCCGCAGAGCGCTGGGAGCAACACCGAAACGCTCTTCAAAGGAAATGTGGAGGCACTACGGTATTTCTTGCCCGTGATGAGGTTTAAGTGATCAGAATTTGTCTTAAAGATAGCAGTAGGTTTTAAAGGCCCTGAGGGCCCATAGGAATCCCTCTCTATATCTCCCTCTTAGGGGTCCTTTTGGGAATATAGTGTCTCTGTGGTAAAACCATCCTAAACACATTACTAGGCTGGGTGGTTTTGCCTTCTACCTACATGCTGATGTTGCACAAACCCAACTAATTTCAGCAGCTCAGAGTAAGGGATTTCTCTGAAAAGGCCCTTTGACCCTGAATGAATAAGGTTCTTCAAGCGCATTACATTCAGCTATGTATTTTCCTTAGCAGAATCAGCTTTTCCATGATATCTAAGCCTCTTGTAACTATGAATCAATGCTTACTATTTAGTTGTTGTTGATACACTGATTCCACAGAAAATAAATAAATAAATAATAAAGAAACACACGTATCCAAAGTCCAGGTAACTTCTAAACACATACATGCAAGGAAAAAAAGAAAAACACAAGAAAAATAGAAGCCCAAATTCCTTTCATCTATTGCTTGCTTGCTTACTGGACCTGTGTGACCACCCCAGCTTAACTTTATTTCTATACAAAAATCCCATCCTCAGCTGAGTTGGCTGAACTTTGACTTCCTCATATAAAGTGGTATATAAAATAACTTTATGGCATAGCAATAAATAAGGCTGATTCATTTTGAGTACTTAAAATCTTGAGCATTTCAAAGAAGAAGTCATTTAAAGAATTCTCTTGGGGTTCATTAAAGTATGGAAATATTATGTCTACTTTAGAGATGGGGAACTGAGGCACCATGAGGTTAAATGATGACAAAAGATGTCCATAGGAAATAAAAGACTCTCATAAATTTCTTTCATCATAGTCTAGCACATTAGGAAGATAGCATCATTCTTGCTTGCTGCCTGGTGCTGGGATCCAAGTTATTCTCTTTCATAAACACATCTCCATCCTTAAAAAAAGGGGGTAGCAATAAAAAGTAGTTACATAATATATATCCTTTAAGTTAAGGCCAGCACATTTGAACTGATTTTAATTTGTTAAAAAATTAAAAGTACAGTCTACTTTCTATTCAAGGAAAATGTAGCTTTGAAAGTGAGACAGAAATTTGATCTTCTGAGCATGGCTATAATGCTTATAAAAGCATACCATACATGACTCAGTACAGTTTATCTCTGTATCCAAAGGTATGCACCAAAGTCAAATGATTCTGCCTCACACTCATGCAGGATAAATTTCTGCTTCAGTAACTTCATTAAATAAGTTTTGAAAAATAGATCACTGAGGTCAACTTTCTAGTCTTCAGAAATATCCCATATGTCATCAGTGTTCGTTTTGAAAAAAATCAAAAACTACCTAAAAATAATTAGATTTCTGAATTTTTTTTTTTTTGATTTAGTAGTATTATCATTAAAATTATTGTTGCTGTTCATCTAACCAGAATTACGTCTATTCTTAACTCCAATTAAAATCAATGAAATCAAAGACTAATCTGCCTAGGCCTTTTAAAAGGCCTTTGCTAGACACCTCCTGAAACACTTACGTACCTAAAACCTAATACCTCTCTATGTGTAGGTGAAAAGATTTTCAGACTTATGCAAGCACCAATAAGTGATCTGTTTAGAACGGGTAAAATTCATGGAAAAGTGTTTTCCAAGCACATGCATTGATGCCCTGGGTTTCCAAACCACTTTGTTGGGAAAATGATCAGGAATGTTGGGAAAATTAACTCAGCAAAAGGTTAATTTTCAGTTGGCAATGAAGGAGGGAGGATAAACGGCATAGGGTAATTTGGGGGGTCAGATGGCAAAGCTACCTTAAGGTGGTTGGCACATGCAGGGAAAAGTGGCCTCAATGACACTCCACTTGTGGGAGCTTGAGATTCAATTGTGTAGAGGTTTATTGATCTCAGACACTGTTTTACAAAACCTGTGCTTTGGTATCTTAGCATGTAGCCACAAGAGTGAGTACAGACCGCTACATGTTCACCCAGCTAATACTACGCACAAGCTTGAAAGCCATATGGTCATTTAACGTGATCTTAGGTCTAAAGTAACTGACGCTGCCTCTCAGAGACTGTTTTGGGTTGGTGGTTGTGGGGGCAGAGTCTGTTCTAATCTGGCAGTAACGGACCCGGATACATGGAGAATGCAAGAGCTGGTTCAAAATACATACCAGTGTGAATGGATTCCCCTGAGAGGTGCAGTAGCCATTGCACAAAGCTTCCTTCCCTAAGAAGAAAGCTACCTCTTGTTCATCGCAACAGAAAAGCTAACACAATAAGGACTTGCACCCTCCTTTCCTTATCCTGGGTTCCTTGTGCATTCATATCCTGAGCCTCAGGGACTGAAAGTGTCTAGAATGCTTGTAATCGCTTTGCATCTTCCTTGTAATTTCTTCAGCTGAAAGTCCCCTCTATGCAGGAAGCAAGCACAGGCCTGTGTATAACTTAAATCCCACTTAAATTGCTATGGCTTAAATTCCCACTGAAATAGCTCCTGGGCCTCGAACTGGCCTTCTATATGCGGGGATGAATTCCACTCTTATGGAATTCCTCAGCATTTCTTCCTTTAATATTCTGCTTGTTAGCAACATAAATTAGATAGACTCCTCTGAATTCACTACAGCTGCATTTAGAAAATGCTGGTACCCAAGCTTATTTCATACTTATACACTAGAAAACAATCACTGTAAAGGTGTTGCATGACTGAAAGCAAAAAACTTACCACTCTTTGCAGACTATCTATGAGAATATTATTACCAGCATAAGAATACCCTTTGCTTACTATAAGATGAACCCCAGACTATGTAGAAGAAATTATCAAAAATTCAAATAGAGTCTCCAGAACTTTGGAATTAATTAGTGACAGGACAGGTTGGACTTGGCTGGACTCACTTGAGAGGCTGAAGGTATTTTTGTCAGAGTCCACTAATTTCAGTCTGTTACTGTTAATCAACTCCCCTATACACAGTAGTGTATAGGGAAAATTAACAAAAAATGCCTAAATGAACATGAATATTAGTGTTAAGGAGGCAACTGAATGTCACTTACCTATTACTTTGGAGATATCTGCTTCAGTGCTGAATGACCATCTCCTGCTGTCCTTTCCTCATGAAACAATCTCTACAATCAATAGATCCATGAAACTAAATATTGAACAGTGAACAAACTCAGTGCTTTTTTTTTTTCAATGTTATTAATTCAGTTTTAAGATCTGAGATTTCATTAACAGTTCTTTTTTCCATTTGCATTTCCATTTTTCCATTTCCATAAAAAAGGAGTTTTTTATTTTTCATGCACAGCCTTCTAAATATATACATGAAGGTTCAGCTGGTCAGTGTTATATTACAACTAATAAAAGATGTACATTTGGAAGGGGTCATCTGTATAAGGTCAAAAGTGTCAGACAAAACTGTAGAGATTATGCTAGGAAGCCTTACATGATGTAGGAGACCCAAGGAAGAAAAAAACTTCAGCATGAAAAAGAATGCCTGAGCAGTGGAGTCAAAAAGCAAGTCTGAGTTGCACATGACAATGGAAAATCTAGAAAATTACCTATGCTTTTGAAGGGTATCATCTCCTAGGCGTTTGAGATGCGGTGTTCAGGTTCCGTCTATTTAGCCCTGAAATATGAAAACTGTGCAGCTTTGTCAGTCATGTCTGAAATCCAGCAGCTCCCACCTGCACAGCACTCCATCACCCAGGAGCTGCTGTGGTTCCAAACACCAGAGAGCACCATACAAATGTGATAAAACAGTAAAAACCCAGTCCTTGCGGTGAAGTGATCACAGCACGCTAGGCCTTTGACTCACTTGACCTTCCCTAGTGTTATTTTTAATGTCTTTTCTTCTTGCCATTGAATATGTATTAACTGTTATACAATGCTTACCAAGTTTGTTATGTAAAATTCTAGAGATAAAGCCTCAATCCAGGGCCCCCTCCGAAGACTTTTGAACTTCCTGAGGGCTCTGGGAGCACATCCAAGGATTTTTATTGTTCCCAGAAGATATATGGAGATTATTTGTCATTTGGAGAATGCAAGTGTGTGAGAGTGTATTGAGGGGCTCCACTGAGCACACTATTGTGTTCCTTTCCTGGAGAGAAGGTAGGATTCAAGGGTGACCTAAAACAGATGTTGAGAAAAGAGAAAAAGGCAAAAAAAAAAAAAAGAAAAGAAAGTAAAGAAACCCCCTGAAATTTGCTGAGGATTACTAACTACATTATGCTTTTATGAGGGTGCCTTCAATATTACTCATCCAAAATAAGTTCCCATAGACCTTATAGATTTTCTTTTATTTGCATGTATTAACAATACAGCAGCAAGAAGCTGACACTTGTTTTCCATATCAACCAAAGTTTTATAAGTCTTTCTTTTTTTTTTTTTTCTGGCTACCACCTCAGCTTACATTCTACACTGGACAGTACTTCCATTTTTATGGATACTGTCAAATAACTTTTAATAGAGTTTTTTTTTTTAAAAAAAGTCCCTTTCATGACTCGTCTCACTTTGGATATTGAACCTACAGATCTACAGGTGCAAAGAACTCTTGGAACAATTAACAATCCTGAAGAGTGAAACCCTGGCCATACGGAAATTGGTGGAAGTTTTGTTAGTGTGACCAGGATCTTACCCGAAGTATTTTAGATTTACCTCATCCTCAAGTGGGCTCACTAATCATGTGTCAACCCAAAAGGGCCACTGACTTTCATAATCCTCATTATTTGATATACCCAGAAGAGCTAGTAACTGAATTGAGTTTTCCTTTCTGGTGATTCCTTTTTTTTTTTTTTTTTTTTCCTGTAGCAAACACTGTATTTTTATCTCCTTGGTTGGCCTGGATTGCAAGCAACTATGACCTGGATCCAAGAGGTATAAATCTGTAATAACACCACACTATGATGACATCCCAGAGAACTCGGGCTTGCTAATTACCTCTTATGGCAACTGAATGACTGTTTTGGGGACATTTTGCTGAAATAATGCTGGATTCAGCATAATGAAAGGAATGCAAAGGCCTTAATAGCCATGCTGGTGGCACAACAGTAATTTTTGTTTGTTGTGATGTATTTGGAATCTGGATTATGAAGTACATTCCCATTGCAAAATTTTTGGACAGAGCAGCCTGTTAACATCCCTTTAAATCTAAATGTGCAGTGCCACTGTTTATTGAATTTACTGAGGTTTATTGCAGTATTTTTAAGTAAAAGACAATTGCTTTTACTGAAATAAGAATCCTAATGCTGGCCAGAAGTCAGTCACCATTTCAGATATTAGATAAGCAGTTCTTTGGAGGGACAGAGGAAACAAACAGAAAACACTGGAAGTCCCCAAGTGCTAAATGTTGATATTAGGATTTTTTCATTAGCAATGTGTCATTTGTGTAGCTGCAGGGTAAATCTGCTTAAACTGAGGAATGAGCTGAGTTCTTGACCATTCCTATTAACAACTGTGCACAAATGTAGTGACACATCTCTTCGAACATGAACAAATCCTATTTCAGATTACTGGTGGCCTACTCTTCTGAGAAGCAAGTGCTAAACTACCAAATGTAACACATGGCTGTGCTGAGGTTCATTCCAGTACCTCTCCCTTCAATTTTAGCAAAGGAGATGGTCTATATTAGAGTGATCTCAGAAAACACTTGTGCTAAGGCTGGTATTTCAGTTGTCAGTCCCCAAAGTGTAACACTGTAAGCTGACTCTTTAAAATGGCAGAAGTGATAGTTCCTGCTAGGAAGACTGAACATTATTTATACAAGAGACAGTAGATAAGGTGTGGGAAGAAACAGGACAATACTGTCTCTTGTGTTTGAAATTATATATACAGGAGATAACTAATAGTGTCACCACATCAGGTCAAGAGATCAGAGAGTTTTGAAGGAGGAGTAGACCCAAATCTGTTAATTGTTTGACCCCAGCTTGCAGTTCCGGCACAAATACTCATTTTTTTTCTATTTTAAGTACATACCATGTTACACCATACAAAATATTTCCAGAGACTATTCTATTATCCTGATAGAATATTCACTTTTCCTGTATTTAAAAGCACTGTCTCATCAAAGATTGCATGTTGATCTGTCTTCATTTATTTTTAACCCTTAACCCTCTTTTCTCAAATTCTTAAATCTTTTTTTTTTCCTCCAAAATTTATTTTAAAACATTTTTCTTTTTCAAATCAACTGTTAAGATCAGGTAGTTTTTTTGGCTATGTCCTCGAGTTGAAGCTATAATTGCTATCATCCTGTCACAAGGGAACTTTTGCAATATGCTGGGTCAGCAAAATCAGCTGCTACTGGAGCTACATTTCACATGCCAGTTCTTTCAGTACTCTGGGGAGGGGATTAGTCATTTCTCCTGATTTGAATGTATTAAGCCTTTGGAGTTGTTTTTCCTCTACCTCAGCATGATTCTCTCCCCTTGTTTCTGCTGGCCATCTGGCAGTGCTCTACCCCACCTCCTTTGCTCTGCAAGTTTCCATTTCCTTAGGTTGCAAGTTCCAGAAAGTTTTGAGTATGCTGAGCCTTCTATATGGTGATATTTGGGAAGTCAACTTACAAACAGTTTGATCCAAGGTCATTTTCTATGATCAGTAGTTTTATAATGCCACCACCGCTTACCAAAAGAAGCTATTTTTGTGGAATTATCTTTTGACTTTTGTAAGATTTTCATTAATGGCCTTAGCACAAAATTACGGATGAAATCCATAAACCTATCCTTTGCTGTGCTGCTTTGTAATCTATAACTTGGTTTCATGCAAAGCACTCTGGAATATGGGAGCCGTAGCTAGCACAGCGGGCATCTGTCTGCTGCTGGCAGACACAGATATAGGAAGAATACCGCTTCAGTTCTTCTCTGAAAGAGATAGCTTTTAAGTGGCAGCTAGATGCTTGTCTTGGCTACCTGATATCTAGGCTTTCACCCAATGGCTGACATCAGCTAGAGTATGGAAACTGCAGATTCAAATATCAGTGTGTTCTCTGCAAAAAACCTCTAAGATCTGTCACTCACTTTTTTCTCAGGGGCCAAACAGAGCCTGTTTGTTGACTCTGCAAGGCATAAAGAAATGCTTATTTTCTTAAACCATTATATACTGAATGCTTAATACTGTTCAATCATATTCATATGTTTAAAAAAAATCATATTTGAGTTTCTTCATTATGCCTAGTATCACGTTATTGTAGCAGGAGTCACCAACCAGTACCGTAACATAGATACTTCAAAAACTGTCACTTTTTTAGTAAGCAGAAGGTTTTTTTCAATTTCAAAGAAAATCTGCACACAGCTTTATTACTTTCTAAATAAATCATCATATACAAAATCTCTGTTTTGTTATCGTTTGGCAAATAACATTTTATTTTCTCTGATTTGGCCTTTGTGCTCGCATCTATTGCTAGTAATTTAAGCAACACCAGGAAAGGTTCCTGGATGCTGGATCTGATTAGACAAGTTTACTGTATTTTTGAATTATTAGACCTTTATACAGTATAATAAAGTCATCTCTGACATGCTTTTGGCCAAAGTCAATGAGCCACCTCCCAAGCCCAGGCAAGAGCTCAGCAGTTAGTAAGCTCCAAGAACCTTTCCCAACAGGAAAACTGTTTTACATGAGAGATTCTGTTTTGGAGGATGAGAGAGTTTAATATGAAAATGTTGTGCCAGTTGGTCTCAGTGCCAGAGAACAGCACCAAGGTATGCCTAATCTGCTTGTACAGATGTGATCCTACAGATGGTGGAACGTTTTGTGGATCCATCTATCTGCAGTACACAGCTGAGATTTCTGGAAGGGGTCATTGCCTCACTCTTGTGTGTTCATCTGAGATAACAGAATATATTTTCATATTTAGAATATGCCAACTTCACCAAATTTTGGTCACCAGTGCCTCATTCAGCAGACAGTTGATGAGGACAGACAGTTTGGATGCTAGCAAGAAAGGGAGACAGAAGCAAGATTCTCATTTTGGAAAACAGGACATACATTCATTAAAGTCTGACAATACTACTAAAAATTTATCATTTTAAACAATTTATGTGCTTATTATTATGCATAAAGCAATTTCATCGCTAGAATCATTCATGTTATGAACCTAAGCATGGACATAAATGTAGGATAGATCTAGATAAGCTTTTTCTTTCTTTTCTAAAAGTTTTCAATATATATGTGCTCTGTTTAACTTTCAGAGCATGACTACTGTATACCTTTTGGCTTATATGAAATGATGTGAGGATGCTGGGCAACAGTGGTGATTTCCAATTGGCTGGCAGTGATGTCATACCTGTGTCAATATTTCCCACTAAAAGCACAGGTATGACCTTTTTACCTTGGATTTTCCATATCATAATAACTATAAGGCCCTCATGCTTAATAGATTTCTGAGGGATTATTGCACTCTTTGAGTAGCTGAAGTCACTTAGCTTTTGGCTGGTGCCTCATTCTGCACCTGAGATGTGTGATAATCCCTCAGAAATGCACTGCTTGTTGAATCTAATGGCTTAATTATAAACATTAACTGAAGTCAGCTACACATTAGCTAGTTTACCCAGATGTTTCTGTACCTGATGGATGGATGTGTTGACTGATGAAAAGAAATCATGCAGAAAGTCCACTTCTGGTAAGTTCCTTCACCACAGAAAAAGAAAAAAAAAACAGAAAAAAAGGAGAGAGAGCAAACCAGTTGCACTACCCACTGACATGAGAACTGAGATCTGTTGACTGCAGTAGGAAAAGCAACAAATTTCTCCTTTTGAAGGAGGAACATCTTTAAAAATCTTTGGATCATCATGCAGTCAATCATATTCCAGTCCCCATCTGCGCAGTGCACTCCATCTGGGTTCCCCTCTGGAAGCTTTAACAACACCCATGGTTGTGTAGTGCTCTTTTGTACAGCTTTTAAACCTAGGATATCTTGGAGGAACCTTCTTTTCCTATGCTCTTCTATGGACCATAAGAGAATTTTGCTGCCTATCAAGGGAAATGGGTCTTTCTTTAGAGAGATTAAAATTCTTCATCTGATTTACTATCCCCCACCCAACATCCCCCATTCCTGACACTTTATTGCTTCAAGTTTTGTGATATATTTTTGATATGTTGGCATTTGTTGACTAATATTTCATTTAGTGTTTTCTTTAATGTACTTCAATGCAGTAACAAGTAAAAAGGCGAATAAATCTGCTTTTAGACATTTTTGCAGATTTTTAATTTACAATATTTATTTAGTCTATGAGATTCCAACTAATTCAATTTTCTCTGAAAGTCTGATCTCTTAGAAAAGCGTTTAGTGAATGGGAATGACTTGCAGAGGGGAAAAATGTTATGGCATCCTTTCAGAGCTGGGCCGAAACGTCAGCTGAATCGACCTGTACGCACCCTCCTCCAGTGGAGGCAGCTGGTAGATGCCCTGCACGATGACACCTGCAGCGATGTGATAGATTTCATGTCTACAAAGCATGCACAAGCAATAGCCTAACAACTGCATTTCCTGCTAATTACTTTCAGGAATGAGGACTGAAGTTTGTGCAGTTTTCCAGGGATTCCTGGACATTAAGGAAAACCTCAGTGTCTCTGTGGTGGCAGTTTTCCAGCTGCTTCTTTGCCTGGAAAGGAAGCACAAAGTATTGGTAAGAGGAACTGTACTAATTTGTTTTCAGCCAGTATTTGTTTTCATGCCTAATTAACCACCAATTCTAGAGCTGCTATTAGTCCTTCTGTAATAATGTCTGTAATAACGTTAACATCATGGTTAAATGAGCTATGTTTAAACATTTGTAAAGAGGCAAGTCTTTCAAAGTATAAGCCAGATCCATTCTCTAAAGTTGAAAGCAAATATTCCCCTATAAACATTGTATAGTTGGTCCTAGACGTTTCTTAAACCTCCATGAAAGTTTTTAGGAAGGACATGGAATTATATGGATCATTAGTCTGAATTTTATTATATTTTTTTTTCTATGGGTAAACCTTAAGTGCGACTGATGAATGACAGTCCTGGGGTGGCTTGCTCTGTGTTCTACCATTTCAGGATAAGCAAGGCCCTTGCTCAGTGCTGCCTCTTTTACTGGAGTTGCATGCCAGCACACCGTACTCCTTTGCTTTTGAGGACAAGTGGTGCTATATGGTATTAAGAGATACCGCGCTGTGTATCTCTTGTGCTGAGAGCTGTGTGCAGAGACAGTGTCATTTCACAAACGGAGAAAGGACTGCCATTAAGGATTCTTTGTTCTGGAAAGTTCTAGCTTCCTTCATCCTTGGCGTTATCTGGAATGGCAGGCATCAGTGAATGCTAATACCAGTAAATTAAAGAACAGGATTCCTCATGTTTGTCTCTGCAGGCAGTCATAGGATTTCTAATATCACCAAATGTAGTGATATTAAATGAACTATGTCATTACCATAACCACAATACATCACTCTTTTATTGCATGTTTTTAGGTCGTTTTAGACTACGCGTGGGTACTGACCCCATGGGCATGCAAACTAGAGTCTTTCTGATGTTTATCTTTGAACTTGAGCAGTGACACATGCTTGGAGAAATTGTTGTGCAGCAAGTGGTGTTCCCTGAGGCTGTTCATCTCCCCCTCAAACATATTTAGATAACCACAATTCTTTCCTTATGGATTTTTAGGTTTTGGCTTTTCTCTGTGTTGTTTCTCAGGAGACTAATGATTTTGAGCAGGAGCAACAGTGAGAGGAAGAGTCAGATCTGTGATTCAGAGTATCATTCTGATCCAACCCCTCCAGGTCCCAGGTCATGCAAGAGGCGAGAATCATTCCAAAGGATGTTCTGGATGTCTCCGCTTTGATGCTGAAGGCCCGTGTCTTCCTTCTGCTTTCAAGCAACACTGCCCCATATAGGCTGCATTAGCAAGGCCCCCAAAAATGTCCTTTTATTAGGAAATCTCACAGTAAGTACTCGCACGTCCTTTCTAATTGTTATGAAACAACTCGAAAGAGAAATTCACATCCTGTTTTGTCTAATGGTCAGTCCCCTTTTTTCCCACCCATTTATGGGTTATGCAGTGATCAAAATGTCCCTCTGAAACTTTGGCATTTCTTTTCACCTGCACTTCTGCACTACCACAGAGATGCTTTATTCACCTAGGATCGGAATGGAGAACGCTTAGTTTTACCTGTATCCTGTCTCTGCCTCATTTTTCATTAAGAACCCTTGACCTTCTCCAGGCTCTTCTAAACATTTTGTTCTTCTAACAAACCAAGGCAGTAAGAACAGTGAAAATGCCATCTTTATTTCACGTGGAGTAGTACTCGCACAGAAGCAGAATGGCTAAAGCTTTCCCACTCCATTTTTTAAAATTCTGTCAAGAACATGAGAAATGATGTGCCAGACCAGGCCACAGATCCACCCAACCCACTATACTCTCTCCAAGCGTGATGAATAATGGGACGTACAAGGAGGCTTTAGGAGAACAGGCAAGCATGTCATTATGCATTTTGCCTCAAAACACTCTCCCAGAAATTTGTGGCTCAGGGACTTCCTGAGACTTTTCCAAATTTATTACATCTTTTTCATAATAAGGAGATGGGAACTGTGCATAGTATTTATTAGGCAGATGAAACAGAGATTTGTACGGTAGCATAAAGTTGACTGATGCTTTCTATTCATTTCTTTTCCTAAGGTTCTATTTGTTTTTGGTTTTTTTTGGTTTTGTGTGGGTTTTTTTGTTTGTTTGTTTTTTGTTTTTTTTTTTTGCATTGCTTTGTATTTTTAACAATATATGTTTGGTGGTGGTTTTTGTACAATTGTTTTGGTGAACTGTATGTTCACCACCACCAACAACAATGCTTTGTTGTTGCAACAGCAACAATGCTTTGCATTTCTCTGAACAGCATTTCATCTGCCAATTTATTTGCTGGTCAATTGTATCATAAATTCCTCTGCAAGGAACTGCAGTCAGGCTTGTCTGTACTTACTGTTTTTCCTACACTATCTATTTAAAACACTTGTAAAACCTTTTGTAATTCAGTTGTCAGATTCTATTCAGGTTTGGTTGCATCTTCTCCTCAGGATCCATCTGTTCATAAAAATCCTCGGAGAGTGTTGAGTCTGATTCCTTTTTTTTCTTACGTTACTTTCTCAGCCCCATAAAACACCTTTGTCTCTCTTGCCTGGCTTTGCATACAGTGTTGGGGTTTCACTCTTTATTCTTTGTGTTGCTCTGAGGCTGTTGTGAAGATCGTTCCACCGCTCTAAAGTGCCTTTCTAGCTGTTATGCAGCTGTGACAACAGACTGGTAAAGCCCTGAGCCCGAAGCCCAGAAAACTGCTATTTTTTACTGCTTTAAGGGCCAAAACAAGTCATTAAACTTCTTTTGCTAAAGCCTTTTTGAAGTTGTATAGTCCATGCACTTCATAAACAAACTTTATCGTTTATGCCCTAGTGGTCGATTGCATGTATGAGCAAGTACACTGTGTTTTATTAAAATTATCCTTAAAAGCATGCGAAAGAAGAGCAAGGTTGTAGGAATATTTTTGGTAGACAACTTCCAGCAAATATAAATATTTTTAGAATTCAAATTTTTATCCCAATTTTATAACTGGGTTGCAAGGACAGAAGAATATTTTTGGAAGTGCTTGCATGAGCAGATTTAGGCCAATAGGACTAAATCTGTAGAGACAGACAGTTGATGAGCCAGCATCAATGCTATGCACGTATTTCAGGATGCATTTTAGACAGATTTACTTCAGACTTGGTATAGTTTGTTCCTCTGGAATAAATACCCACTGGCATTGGGAGCACATTAGGTGAACTCCTGGAGCACCTCTTCCAGTTTGGTTTCCTCTGAAAGGAACCCAGTTCGTGCCCTGGGATGTAAAACAAACTGTGGTCAGTGATGAAAAGTCATACTCCTGAGATGGACTAAAATTTTAAAGTAGACCTATGTGACACCTCACATTACTTGCAATTTATAAGGGTCATATTTAAGTGGCCTAAGTTCTGTCTGAATACACTGTTAAATGATTTTGAAGAACATCTCAGAGACTCTGTGTAAGACTTTGAGCTGGCAGCTGCCCAGAAGTAATTAGTCCACAGGCTCAGAGTCGTAGGTAGAATGCAGGCAATTTGAATTTTTCTCTAAGAATTCATTTCATTACTTTAATAATTGACTAATAATAATTAACTCTTCTATAAACCTATTAGCCAGAAATAAGAGCAAAGGATGATATTCTTACTGCAGAAGTATGAAATTACTATCAAGATTTTCAACATTAGAAAATACTTCAGCACATCAACTTTTCCTATTCTTCAGCACTTGCTCGTTCTTTTGAAGAAGCAGATAAATAAATGAGTAAATAAATAAACCAATATAGCCAAAACTCCTAGCAATTATATTTTTTCAATTAAAGTCCTCTATTTTGAAACTCAGATTTTGGCATCCATTAATTCCCCACCAGCTGCAGTGCTTCCTCCTCTGCAGAGTACAACTGACATCTGAGAGTTGAGTGCCATTGTGCTAACGACTCCATAAATAACCCCACCAAATCCTGTATAATAAATTTCCCTGTGATTAGTTAAACAGATATTGTATCATGCCAGTAGAAGGAGTTTTTGTTGACACAGCATCTCTGGAGACACTGGTGTATTTTCTTTTAGTATTTGAATGCTCAGCAACTGGAGTAGTGGATATGACAGAAAATCAGTCAACATTACTTAGTCCTGATGATCATCCTCTCTTCCATCTCTCTCTTCTTCTCTTTTTCTTCTCTTTTTCCTTTTTTCATTCTTTTTTCTTTTTCTACAGGCTTTTATTACACTACCAGATTCTGTCTTGTAAAAATGAAGTCAAGTTGAGTCTTTGAAGGACTGAATCAGAAAATGTTAACTCCAATCACAATATGCTTTTCTTAGGCTGTAATCCATTAAAACTACTTCTGTGTTTTAAAAGGGAAAGAAAAAAATGCACTTATTTTATTTTTTGAGGTTATTTTATTTTTAGCCTTTGGTTTTACAGTAAATGCATCAGTGGGTCACTTTTGTGCATTATTTTTATATCTTAGTAGTACTATTTCCATGAGCATGTTGGTTTTATAGTGGAGTTTCCACTCACAGCTGTTAGTAAATCTTTCCACAGAAGGCAGGTCTTTATAAATGACTATTGTTAAAGAAATGTTACTGGCTGCAGTGGGTGTAACAATAAATGTGGGAAAGACCTGGCTCTTGCTTATTGCTCTTGTATCAGCTTTCCCAGTCTGAGTGGAGGAAAGGGATGATTGTGTCTTCCCTTCCCCTCAGCCTCTGTGCTTTCATTTGGACAGTGGTTAGGTGCATGATTTTCAGAGAGAAGCAAATGATGCATGGAGGAGTGTAATCGCTGTGGCCTGCTCAGACATGAAATATAGACTCTTGGACAGACTTTCAAAATAGTATGACGTGTTCCAGATAAACAGCAACTTACTGTAAAGCGAATGTGAATTCAGTATGCAATGTCTTAGGTTCCTGTAGTAGTAATGTTTTTTCCATGACATGCAAGGAACATTTCTGAAGTTAGTTAACTGCCATAAGGAAAGCCTGTGTATGTGAGGGTCTGATCAACCAGATTTTACAGTTGTATGTCATACAGGGCTCTAATTACTCTGCTTTGAATATTAGAGAACTCAACACTCTTTTAATCAATCCCATGGGTTCTGCTATTTCCATTACTTAGTTTCAATCCCCGTTAAAGACTAGTACTGAAAATTTGTTTCACATACTTATTGAATCCCTAAGTGCACTGCTCCTGAAAGCAGATGCTCACACTAAATCAGGATAGTTTATACTCACTTTAAATGAAAACTGCAGAACAATGGGATGGCTGAGAAATTGTGTAAAACTCATGATATATAAAGCTGGTTTGATAGCTACTCAGATGCTTTGACTTCAGCTGAGGACTAACCTACTTTTATCTATTTGCCTTACTCAACAAAGGAGTAGAAATAATCCACACAGAAGCCTCAGCATGAAGGAGTCAAGGCTCTTTCTTTGAACACATTCCAGTCTAGCCCCCCATTCTGATCCAAGTCTGTCTATTATCAAATTGAGCAATTCTTTTCAAATATATTGATGTAAATTTTAAATATTAGTAAGCACTCTCCACTAACCGGAAGAAAAGCTATAATAAATGGTGTTTAATGAAGTAAATGAAGATTAAAACACGGGTAGAAGCAGAGCTGCAGAACAGTAGCAATGAGTTGTGAGGAGAATGCCTAGATAAGAGAAAATAGATCTGAAAGAACCACTAAGGGCAAGAAAGGGGGAAAATATATTTGAGTTCACTATCTCTCTGTTAAGGCTAACAGATTTTTCTTCATGGCTTTTTACAATGGGAAACTTATTCACACAAACCGTGGTCACCAAAACTGTTGAGAGAGCTCATTAGGAAGCTTTTCAATGGACATCAGTTCAATTGATGGATTTTACTTCCATGAATTTTATTTCTAATCTCCTTTTGACTTCAGTGAGGCCAGAATCTCAAATTAAGCTGCGGATGTGTTTTTCAGTTTAAAAAAAAAATAGAGTTTATACAAGTAAATGACGAAATAAGCTTGGAGTAGGAAGTAAACATGACTCCTACTGCTGGAAAATCCGCACTTGTTCTTATTCCATCTGCTTTTCCTCAGAAGCTTATATGTATAAGACCCAATTGATAGAGAGTGTAAGTTTGCTTGAAGCAGAAGTTTTTTCGCTTTGCAGTTCTATTTTTTTGTTTGTTTGTTTTTGTATTTAGACTTTGCTATCTCATCTTTTTCCTACAGTTATGCATAATATGTCAATAGCAGGTTTGTCAGTACTTTGCAGGAGATAGTCTGGTCCAGAAATTTCTCCTAAAATATATCTTTGTTCATGTTTTTCTCCAAATTAAGATCCAAATTATAGCTCATTAAAGGTAAGATAAAGGATTTCCTTTAGTTTGGGGCCTGGTGTTTGTTGATCTTCAAATGTGAAATAAAAAAATTTATGAAGCAAGTGGCGGCTCCAGAGAAAAGATCTCTGTTTATTTGTATTCATCATCATCTGATCATTTTCATTTTTGCATTGCAATGCAGCTGATGTTCTTCCTACAAATACCAAGAAGTTTGCTCTTTCAAAAGCACGTCTTGGAATATATTCTATAAACATCATGTAAGTTCTCATATAAAGTTACATTTTATAGGAAATTTTACTGGTCTTATATCCATTAGCCAAAAATCTCAGGTGCTTAAGTCTGTGGAAAAATAAGCTACTGTCTGTTGAAGTTTCAATAAAATAGTCAAAAAAGTTGATGTTAAAGAAAAACTGACATACAAAACTAACATTATTTTAAAGACTCAAATGATTTTTTTTCTTTTTCAGTTTATACTAAGTACCCTAGAACTCTTCAAGAATTTCTTTCTTTCAGAGGTCTTAGAGTTTTTAAAAGCTAATTCTTACTTTAAAGTTGAAGAGAAGCAACACCATGGGTTCAGAAATTTATTCTTTTCATATTCATTTAAAGATAGGATTTTTTTTCTTTTCTTTTTCCAATATTTTCTCTGTGGCTATCTGGAAATTTTTCTGATCTGGAGGGAGGCACACACAAAAATCCATTCAAACATTAGCAGTGCAGAAAAGAATTAATGATATGACAGGTAACATGAATACAATTCATTCTCTAATATGAAATGAAGTTACTACGACAAAGTCATGTTTTTTTCAAGGTCTTAAAAGGGAGAGTATTGCAAATCACTGCTTTGGAGTCTATGCAATAGTTATCATTGGCATTGGCATCTGATCATTGAGCACATCTAAACTGCCTATACATCTGCTTATTTTTCTTTAATTATAGTTCAAGCTACCTAAAAGCATACTAACAAAACATACACCTAGAATTCTGAAGGATTTGATTTTATCCTTACCTTAAAGTTATAGCAATAAAGAACAAGTAAGGAAGTTAAAGTGTTCTCTACTGTGCTTGTTTATGTTACCTGCAAACTTTGATTGCAGTCCAAACTGTTAGGTCAATGGGAAAATTGCAGATTATTGAGGTGTAATGTAAAATATTCATTTGGAGGGGTCGGGACCAAAATTATTAAAATTCAATATAAAATAAATTTCCACATAATTGTTTCACTGCTGTCTACAAAGATTGAATTAAATGCTAGCCTGGAATACTACTCCCCAAAGTTTAATGTATGTGTTTAATATCCATTTCCAAGCAAATTCTATGAATCATTCCCGATAATCAGGATCTGAGGAGGTGAAATACCGATTTTGCCAAGAAAATTTTGTTTTGGATATTAAATAGGATGTCAATGAATAAGAATGTCTTAGACTTTGGTCTTGTGTTTTGGAGTGGCTGAGTTGTAGTCAGTCTATCTTTCCCATTTCATTTGCTAATAGTCTTGCTCATACTGCATCTCTGACATAAATAAAATATTTCAGTTCTATTTTTAGATAAACTCCATAGGTTTGTGGCTGCTAGTTTTTCTGCTTCAAAATTCAAAAGACTTGCCTCAAACTTTTCTTTCTATAGAGAAGAAAGTATAGTAATATCAGCAGTTCTGGTATGATTTATGAACTGTGGAGTTGGTTTAGGGGACATTATGAAATAGCCATTGCTTGCAAAAGGTAATCTATCAAAACAACTGCAAAATGGCAAATACATAAGCATCCCATGCTATCAGCTCTCCTCTGTAGAAATTAATAGAAAACATAAGAAGTTTGAACATCTCATTTTCCTTGTCTGAGTAGCAAATAGAGCATTTATGCAGGGCAAGTGCCTGTGGCAAAATACAGAAATCAAACAGTAATACAGGCCCCTCCTCCTCACAAATTCCTGTCAGGACAACTCCAAAGGAGAAGAAGGGGCCAAACAAGATTAAAATAATAATAATTAAAAAAAAAATTTAGGTTTCACATAAGACTCTGTGGAAGCTACTTGATCACCAAGTCTCAATAGCCCAGTGTCTTTTTAAAGTTGAGATCTGCTGATCTAATTATGTATTGTGTTTCTGATTGTCTTAAACTATTAGATTATGTCAGAAAAAAAACCTTATTCTTTTTTCACAAAAATGCTATCCATGAAGCTGAACATCTTATCTCTTGCATGGTGACAGATATCTTTTACAGAAAGGTTTTCATCTCTGACATTCAGAGATGTCATGGACTAAGGGTGAGACATTGGAAGATTTTGGGTTAAAAACTTCAGATGCTTTGAACCTGTTTTCGCCAATAGGATCTTGCTGAGCCATTTTTACTAAGTCATATTTATAACATCTACCTAAGCCTGATGATCACATTTGCACTGTCAGACCAAACACTTGGATATATGTTTTGCTATTACAAATGATGTAGCCTTTTGATGTAGGTAACAGAACAATGTTTATTTGTACTAGCAAATATTTTTCTCTAGATTCCTGTATTACTATAACTTCCCTATCTTTAACCTAAAATAATATATTTTCCTAGGGCATTATAAAGTATAAAATCATTTAAATTACAAATGTGTAATAAAGGAAATATATTTTAATGAGTTTCATCTTTGGGACTCATAAATGTGTTTCTTCCTGCAAGGCGTGACCAAAAGTCCACTGAAATTAATAGAAAGGGCCACAGAGATTTCCATAGATTTTAGATTGGTCCCTTCCTAAGATTTAATTCCACACAGTTTAGCTCCAATAAGTCACATGTGGAGATAGTTTTAGTTCTTGTCAAAATTTTAAAGGAAAAAATAACACTTTAATGATCTTTTATTCCGTTTTCAGTAAAATCAATGAATAATCACCAATTTGTCATTTTGACCTTGTCTTTGACAACGAAGAAAACAATGCTGGCATTTCTAGATATGCCATCCAGCGTATAATGTTAGATAAATAAATACATTTCAGAAATTTCTGAAATTGTTTTTGATCAATCTGCTAACATAAAGAGATGAAATTAGTCAAATATACCATTTACTTTAAAATTATACTCTCAACTTGAATGCTTATAGCTATGGAGTTCTGTAATTTTTTTTGGTGTTTTTACTTTTGGCCTGCAAGGTTTCAGTACACATTCAGTCTAAATGCTTCATTTGTTTCAGATTCATAGTAGTCCCTTATGCTTTCATTGAGCACAATGATGAGAATTAATTTCAGATTCCAATTTTTCATTGCATATTTTTTTCTTAGAAAATCAAAATAAGCCCATGATTATGTATACAATTTTGTTCACGAGATATTACTGTATAAATACCCTAAACTTCATTGCAATTTTTGAACTCCAAATAAAGCATTTGTTCCAAGGCTGGACACATTTTAGGAAACCCTAGCTCAGTTATAGCCTACAATATATATTTGAATATGTATATATGTACAAATATATGAATATATGTATGAAATCTTTATATCAAGCATGCAGATTTGACAGGACAGCATCTTCCATTTGAATAAGTATATTTCATTAATACTGATTCCTCCACTTTCATAGCCACTTAAAGGCCTTTCACTATGTTGCACATTTAAGGATTTTTCATAGCTGCCTCTAAGATCTTAGAATTGTAGCATGAGTAGGATTCAATACTTCGTTCTGAATGCTGAATATTAAACTGGGTTCTTTCTTTGTTTTCTTTTACAACAAAAAAAAATCCATGGGTCAAAGAAGTCCTATGGCTTTGCCTACACCAGCCCATCGATATCAGAGGTAGATATTCAGTGTCTGTGATGTACATACACTTGATATATACAACAGTAGAATAGATAAGGTAAAAAGAATTGACTTATTATAAACAGTATTCCTGATAGTACACAATGTAACAAAGTGCAGCTCACTGCTTGAACTCTGCAAATAAAAATAAAGAAAACGTAAGAATTTTTTCCTTCTCAATGCTCAGACTGATGAAGTATATTAATAAAGATAATGGAGGGAATGAAATGAGTTTCTGGTAATTACTGGCTAAGTGCAGAAAGCCATTAGTAGAGGAGAAATACCTGAGCTTCTGGTAATTTATTGATGTCCCAGACCAGAAAAATAAAAGACATGAAGTGAATGCCTGGCATTTAATGTAGCCGTCAGTAGTGCTCACCGGTGTTTTCTTAGAGGAAATGCCTGTGTAGTAACTAAGTGTGACACAGTATTTTGGTGCTTTCCATCTTGCTTCTGAACCCAGTATTACAATGAGATTGTAATTACAATGAAATAAAGGAGAGTGCTGGTTACTATAAGAATGAAGACTCCAGAACCTTAATGACAAGGTTCCAAGGTCTCCAATAATTTTATAACTAAGTTTCTACTTATTTTCTAATCTATTTTTATATTGCCATACGCCTGGCTGCTCTAAAGTCACTAGGGAAAGGAGGGATCAATGAAGACAAAAGGTGTGTGAGGAGCCTGGAGGACTGAGAGAGTCTGGGCTTGTTAGTTGAGGCATTCAAAGACTGACCAATTTGTACCAAAACTAGATCATTCAAAGTTTTTGCTTGCATTTGCAAACGGATGTGTATGTTTCCAATGAGTCATGAAGAAGTTTGAATTTGAAAGGCTATTTTAAATTAAAAAGAAGCATTCCAAACTACCAAGAACATTCAAAATCAAACTCAATGACTTTCTGTAAGAGCCATATTTTCCACTTCTAAAGAAGACTTGCTCCAGTTTTGCAGATGGAGAAATAATGACATCCAGTGGCCTTTACCTCACCAAACTGTGCCTATGTTTGCTATGCTCTTTAGCTTATCTCCCTAGGCACCCAAATGGAAAACACTGAGAGACCTGAGCCTAAACCACCACTTAATATGGTCCAAATTACATATGTGGCCCGATTGTAAATGATCCAGTTTGCATATAATCTGCTGCATTTGTGTACTCCTCGATAATCAGAGCTGGTTACACAGAGTCTGACTTTCTATTTTAAAGCACTGAGTAATGACGTGGCTGTTTAGTCAGAATATTTATTGGGACATTTAACCAGAATCTTTATAAGAAATCACCTTTGCTTACAAACACAAGTGAGTAATACACTGTGTTTTTAAAATTTCGTATTTATATGTATAATCTAAAGTATACATTTATACCTGTAAAAAAACGTAGCACCAGAAATCCATTCATGACCAAAATAGTATCTGTTAAAGCATAGCTATATAGTGTAAATAGGTAGGTACACCTGTACTCTCACTGCTTAGAAGCATGTTTTGTTGTTGACAAAGTAGGCTTAATCACAAATAAGCTGTTATACACGGGAATGAGAGAAATCAGATCTTAAAATCTGCTCTTCCCCTTTGCTGTGTTTCTAGTTACTTTTTTAACTATTCATTAAAAGTTAAGTTTTGCTTCATTCATTCAAATAAAACTTTCTTTCTTTGTGACTCCTTTCCTAGAAATAGAATGATTTCAGTTCTTCCTCTTCTTATTGCTGGTGGTATTGTTATTGTAGCAACACATGGGAACTTGAGTAATGGACCAGATCCCAATGTGCCAGGTGCTGTTCACACATGGAACAAAAGCTGGTTCGTGCTCCAGGACTTTAAGCTTGTTAAGTGCTTTGGGCTGAAAAGCATTGAGTGGATATAAAAATATTACAGCTCATTCACAAAATTTGTTTAAAAAGATAATCAGGTTCTGAAGTGATCTGATTTAATGAATGTGTGCAGTAATATATCAGATTTCATTGAGGCCCCATGTGATTTCATAATGACATGTGCCACACTCAATTCTCATTTATATTAAAGCCAGTTTGCATTGCTTTTACAATGAAAAGCTTAAATTAAATGCAAAAATAGGCCCAGGGGATGTATTCTTTTCCTGCTGCTGAGGCCAATGATAGGGTTGAAAAAGAAGGATGGGTTCTTGGAGCAATTCTCCTTGGGCCTGGAAAAGTGCTCAAAGAAGCCAACGAATCCATCTCCTTACTCATAATCCCTGCAAGTATTGCTGCCCTTGTTCTTCTTTTTACCACTTTTCCCCCAACTGCTGTGATTCTGCCTTTCTCACTGTGGGTATTTTAAAATTTTCATGCTGAAGTCAGTCTTTTTTTTTCTGTCTGTCTGAACTGAACTATAGGAAACAGTTGAGCTTTAAGGACATCTGAAAACACCAGAAGATTTTCTTCATTTTTTAAAAAACCCTTCAATAAGTATTATCAAGTGCATGAAGGTGCAACCTTCAAAGGACTTTCAGATTTGGTTGAGTTCAGTTGTTAATATATAGAAGATAATAATGGATGAACCCAAGGATCCAGATATTCTGCAATCACATTCCCTGCAGAGGCCTGTGAAAACATAAAAATAACCTGGTGCTTCTTCAGTATAACTTGTTTCTAATAGCTTAGGCCTTGCGAACTTTTGAGCCTGAGGCTGTACCCTGTTGTTTTTTATTATCCTCAATGACTCTTTTCTTTCATTAATTTGTGCAATGATTTTGAACACATGTAAAATTTTGGTAAGTGCAGACTTCATAGAAAAGAATTTAACGGTTTAACTGCTCACAGAATGAGCAAATACTGGGGTTCTACTTATTTTAAGATGTGTCATCTGATTATTTTGGGGTTCCCTTAGCTCTATGTTATGAGAGATGATCAACTCCACCACCTTGCCGACGGGGAGATGCCCCCTCCATATCACAGGATCATAGGATCATTACGGTTGGAAAAGATTTTCAAAATCATCGAGCCCAACCATGAGCCCTTCAACACCATGCCTGTTAAACCACGTCCCTAAGGGCCTCGTCTGCATATTTCTTGAACACAGCCAGAGACGGTGACTCCAGCATTCCTTGGGCAGCCTCTGACAGTGCTCGATTCCTCCATGTGCAGATTTTTCCTGACACCTAACCTGAACCCTCAAGTGCCGGCTCCTGTGGCTCAGCTCCCCGGCTGGCCGTGCGGTCATGGAGACCCATGCCGGGCATGGAGACATGCCAGCTCTGATAACTGTCAGGGCTACTTCACTTAGACAGGAACAAGATACATAAATCAAACAGCACTTGGTAATACGGTTTTATCTTTTTGTTTATTTTAGATTGAGAAAAATGACTTCAGATGCTAAAGCTGTTGATTACATTAAAATTGCACTAAAATAAATGTGCAACTGGCATAAAACAAAACTACCTAAATATTAAATTAACAGTGTTTCAAAGAGCAATAACAGAATCATCAAGGATTTAAGAAGATAATTCCTTAGGTTTAGACTCTATTGCTGCTCCACAGCAGTGAAGTGGCAATGACTGATGTAAGATTACAGGGTTCAGGAGAAACCTGGCTGATCCACAAGCATCCAAAATGTGATTTCTTTGGGCCTTCCTCCCATCCCCATCTGTGGTATAGAATAGTTTAAGCATTAGGTATGTTTAATTTGCTATAACTTGTGAGGAACTGGCTAAGTTGACAACTGTAAAGAGGCAGGGACTGTATCGCAGTCTAATAAAAGCTCTAATAAAAGTCTTAAGCTAGTTCACACATCTGCAGTCTGATGGGGAGGTATTACATAATATGTGCCATTTCTTCTGTGCTCCCCATTATCCTGCCAGTTCTTGCAGGGGGGAAGAAATGTTACTATGATGTCCCCTAGGCACTGTTATGGCCTCCTCTGAACCACCACCATCTTCAAACAAACCTCACGAGAATTCATTAGAGGGATGTAAGTAATTCTCTAAAGTGCATATAATTCTCCCTTCTCAAGTCTCTTTGAAAGTATAACCCACCTTCTTATCCATTGATTCCTTCAAAGGGAGATAAAAATACATGTCTGGTATTTTTATACTCTGGATAAAAATAATCAAGCTAGTCCTCTGGGTCAAACAAATGTTTTAAAACATTTGCTCCTTCAGGTGCTATGATTTCACCAAATGATCCACAGAAAGAGAGCCCACAATTAACTACCAAGTTTTGAAAATAAGTGAATGGAGCTATTTAAGTCCATACACATCCGGAAGAGTGCAGAGTTTTTATAGTTTTAAATGTTTTTAGAAGATGAAGCAGATTGAGCAACAGCATCTTCTTGGTTAAACCTGGTTTTGGTATGTATCAGGCTGTTATGTCCCGTGGGATTGCGCAACATTTGATTAAGTGATAAGATCCAGATTTTCAAACCTTGCCGAACAGAAGCAATTTTTCAAAGATAATGACCAGTAATACAAAGCTACCGCCTTCCCGTCAAGTGTAGACCTACTGCTCCATCATGCACATAGCTCACCTCGTTGCATGTGATTCCCGTGGATCATGCTTCCAGCATGACTAAAGAGCCAGGTTGTAAAACCATCCGGATGACCTGGAGTTGCAGAGCTTGCAAAAGTTCAAGACACAGCTTAAAGATGTGCAAGTTGCCTTCTTTCTCTGTTCTTTCCTTTCAAAGGAAGTCATTACAGCAAAACGCTGTGGGGCCAGAGGGGGAACCACGTCTGGCAGGAGCTGGTATAAATTCACTTTGAGCTCTGGTGAAGAACACTTCCACTCTGTTTATTGCTAAACCCACCGACCATAGAGGATCCAAAGCTCATAAACTCAGGTATGATGGAACTCCCTAGAGAACTGTTAGAGACAGAAAGAGACAGTATGCATTATTTCCCTCTTTCAATATGGCTGTTAAAAAAATAGTGATTGAATGAACAAAAAAACCAGAAAATTCATGGTACACAGCAGCTATTCGGAGAATGATGAAGGAATATATAAGTGTGAAATGCTCTTTTCTTATATTTCTTACTTTTTCTCAGCTCCCTGGAAGTACTTTTTTATATTTTAGAACAGCTTTGACAATTAAGACAGAATTTTAGGCAAGTTTGTCTAGGATATGAAAACCTGTCATATCATTGCCAAAATGATATAAATTGCCAAAATGGGTGTGAGAAAGAAGTCTTTATCTTTTTTTTTTTTTTCCCCTGGTTATTTTGAATCCATTACCTCACATGGTAAATTTGGCGTGTTATCTATTGATGATATTCCCAGTCATATTAAGGTTCTATCCTAAATGAAAATGATTATCTTCAGTGCACACATATATTAATGGGAACTGAAATATTCAATGAGCAGGAGAGAAAGAGAGCTCATATGGCTAACATAGGCAATACATGATAATCCATAATCTGATCCCTCTGAAAGCCCCTGCTTACCTATCACCTCTCTGTAGAAACATTTCAGTTTCATTAGCACATTAATTTTCATAACTCTTTAGATGTCAATCCAAAGAGGATAACATGACTTTGTAGGCTAGTGGTAACTGTACTCCTTGGAGTAGGGAGTAGAGAGAAACACGATTTCCCAGTTTCTGGGACCAGGGACCAAGATGTGGAGGAGTTTGTCACTGATATCTAGCTGAAGCTGATAGCTGCTGGAATCATTAACCAAGTCCATTTGGGTAAAATCACTTAAGGAAATGATTAACTTCCAAAGGGCTTTACATATGCACTTGTTTAAAGTCAAGCAAAGGACTGAATCAAAACCCAAGTTCTTCTGAAATCTGAATTTAATAGTTGGTGTGACTGGTTGCAACATTTTTGGTGACTGAAAAATAAAAATGTCTCCAGAGTTTCTCTATTTGTAAGCCTCGGCCACAGTAAAAGGATAATGCAGTAAATGTTAACATTTTTTCAAGAAACCTGTAAGCTTTGATTTATGTTTATAAAACCAGGACTAATCCTTGAAAAATAAAAGATAAATTCTTATCTTCCTTGTCAAAATGTTATAATCCTTTGTTTGTGTTTGCATGATCTCATGAAAATAGAGAAACCATTCAGAAAAGAGTCCAACTGCTCTTTCCAAAACAAAGGTCATCTGAGCACACAAAATTACTCTGAACAGGCAAAATACATTGCAACAAGATAGGAAGGGTATGTTCACACCAGTCCTTTGACATAGACCTATATATATCCTTGTTGTCAATACATTAAATGTTCTTCTTCATTGACTGTGGAATAAAGAAACATATAATAGTGTTGGAGACAGTATTTTATTATTACTGTAATTATGTCATATATTGCCATCATCTTAACATTCAGTTAGGATCAGGACGTGCTTGGCTTGCTTCAGACAAGCTAATGAACAAGACTCTCGTTTAAACAACATATGTCTTCCACACAGTGCTAAGATAGGAGATGGGGCTGGAACTCAGTCGAGATGACAGAGAGGGAAAGAGTGATGGCAAAAGGAATAGCCAAATATAATAAATACCTATTAAAATCAATAACAGCTTTTCCATCGGCTTAAGTAACTTTTGGACCAAATCCTAAATGTACGATTTGGAGGATTTATAGGTTTCTTTTAATAGACAGGAACAAAAGTCTTTTTTATTAAATTATGCATTTGCCCCTGTGGCTCATGGAAATGTCATGCCTATCTACTACTAACATGACAGATCTCAGTTCTAACAACACTTATGCATTTGTTTAGCTTCATGTGCTGAATGGACTTAGTGTATTAAACTAAGCATGTGCATAGGAACTGAGGCTTTTCTTAATTGTATAATATTTTTATCTGGAGATGTACCAAACCCAGACCTACTTTTCTCTGATGTTTGTTTTTGTTTTTAATCCCTACTCACCCTTTGTACCTTCTGAATCTGCATTTCTTTGCAGTGATGGCCATGGGGAGTTGTACCCACGGCTGATGGACAGGGCACCCTCGCACACAGGCACGAAACGCGGGCCTCCTGCTCCCAACACGAGGACTCTTAGACTTGAGCATTGTGCGGATGACGTCGTACCACCAAAAGAGAAAGCTGAGCCTGCCAAGTGCTTTGAAAGAGCAGTTATACTCAGGAGGGATTTTTTGGCCATGAATCTCAAGTAAATAAAGACAGTTAAACTCAGGAGAAAGATTATATTTCAAAGACGGTATGCTCAGGTTCTCCTGTTGGGTAGGTTTAGGTTACTGTATGCACCTCATGTAGTTTTTTTTAATTATCCTTTTCAGGTACCAGACATGTGCAATCCATCAAGGAGACAGGCTAAGTGCAGGGTCATGCACACCAAATGTAGGCATTAAGCCCCCTCGCAGTACAGCTTGATGATGCAGTCCAGTTCATTTATCACTGATACCGTAACGAGACCGTCATTCCCCAGCACCACCCACGTGCTCCTGCTGCACAGCTCTGCCAAAGCCGGAGCCAATTCAGCTCAGCAAGGACGAGTAAGCTAATCTCTGAAAAATGGGAATTCTTTTGGGGAGCTGGGTTGCCTCCGGGAGGAGGCAGGTAGCTCCTGAGCCTTCCCAAGGGCCAGCAGCAGAGGCAGAGGATGAGTGAGGAGAGCAGCACAGCTTCTTCAGAGGCAGCCAGCCAGGACAGTCCAGCTCATCCATCCCCCCGCAACATTACCTGCAAACAGCTAATGCCCTCATGGGATTTTTCAGCCTTTTTTTCTTTAACAGTAACAGTAAAGATTTGATTTCAGTGCCTATTACTATCTGTACTTGCATTTTTTTTATTTCTCCCATTTACATGAGATTTCTTCTCTATACATATCTCCTTTTATTCTCTGTTTATTTTTGTTGCAGTGACTGCACAGGGAAGAGCATGACAGACTTCCTTTCCTGAGGGAAAAGGGCATCCCAGTATGTTATCTTAACCTGTTACTGGAGAGATAACACCCAGGCCCAGCTGTTGGGTAGGTAAAGAAAGCCAGTTCACTTCTGACAATGGCAGTTTTAGTTAAGAAAACATCTTAGTGAAATAATGCTTTCACTGTTTGCAACCGTCCTATATATCTGACTGTGGACTCACTGATAACCTAATAACATTTTTCTAAGGCATAAAGGAGGCTAGATTTGTAACTTAACTATAAAGAAATACATCATGTTTCATGCAGTTTTTAGGCAGCTCAGCAAAGAACTTATGCCCTGGTTTAATCATATGCTTATACCATTAGTAATGCTAAGGTGCTTAAGCTACTAACAGCATGAAGATGGATGGACGTGTACTCAGAAGTGAAACATTGTCTTAACTGCTTTTAGGAATTCTGACCTTAAAATGATGCTGATGATACATGGAAATCTTTGGAAACATTCTGCATTATTTGTGGAAACACTTCTATAGGAAAAAAAGATCTTTGCTTCGGATTTTCTCTCTCATGTGCCTTTCTTAAAAAGATTTGCTTGAAAAGTCATGAGCTTTCTGTATTCTACAAAAATACACTTTATTAATAGTAATTAATAGTAATACTTTACTTTACCATGCTTGCCTTTTGAATTCTGAGCAATTTGTTCTGAAAAAATACAAAAATCAGCAATTTAGATGAAAAGGTTCCTGGAACTGCTGAGGGGAAGACCCAGCTTTTCTGTCTTCCCCACAGTGCTTGAGTCACCAGATCCTACTGCTGCTTTATTTCAATCTGTGTTTTTACTGCCAGGAATATCTGCAAGCTACATGAAGTAATGCTTCTTCCATATTAAGCTAGAAGATATAATGAGCAGATGTTTCGGACGCTCAACTAAAAATCAGGTTATTCAGAGATTTGTTTAATCTATACTATGCTTTCCTTTGCTTTTGAATGGCTTCTTCATTTGAATTGTTCACATCTTTTTATGTAAGGGCTGCATGTGGAAAAAAAGAGATCTCCAGGATGAATTTAAATCAATAAAAGGAAACGAGATAATAGAACAGAAAAGGGCAATGTCCCGTGCACATAAACAGAAAAAAAATAGGGGAACTGGCATGGACTGTCCTTGTTAATGTCCTCCAAAAACTGCACTTTTGATGAAGACTAGAATAACATCACTACTGAAAACCTTTCACGGTTCGGAAGCATGTAGTTGATTCATTAATTTTTCATATTGCACATTTCCAAAGTCCATGTAGGGCTGAAAGTAGGTGTGCCAAGATACTCTGAGAAAGATCCATTTCACAATGCTGCTGGACCTAACAGAAGCTGGACATGGAAAGAAAATCATGAGAAATACGCATTGCTTGAGATTTATTGACAATTTTGTAGATCCCAGATGTTTGAATGGTTTATGTAAGCTACAAATATTTGAGAGCTTATCCAGAATCAATTCCAAGATTTTGAAAATTTGTCTATCGCTTCTCTTAATGGCCCACTGAACATGCAATGATGAAGTAAGTCTGTTTTCCCTTAACCAGTGGAATAGCTGATGAGGCCAATGTGAGAACAAAGCGAGGACGGGATACTTGCTCACATCTGTTCTTCTACAGACACCCAGGCAAGCCACTGCTTGTTGGTAGGGAAAAGCCCCCCACAACAGCAGTATGAACCTGGGCATGGATGGGTTACCTAAGTCCTCTGCTTCCATCGGCTCCATGCGGGAGGTGAGGACCAGCTGGGAAATTGCCAGGCAAAGTGGCTGCTGGATCTGTACATTGCTTGTTGGAGACTTGGTCGTAATCTCCAACCTCCCTGCTCTCTCGTGCTTTGCAAAGAATACCGTCCATGTAATCAGCAGCCACGAGACTGACTCTGCAAATACAGTAGCTGTTCACTGGATGGTGTTCTCAAGTGGGTAGTACAACAGGAGAAAAAAAAAATGTTGTAAAAGTTATATCAAAGTTACCTTACCTCTCCTAAAAATGTGGAAATCTTTATTCTTCTGGCATTACTGTGGAGTAGTTTAGAGAACAAAATGTATTCAATATTTGGTATGGAGCTGCTTCCATCAGACTTTGAGAGAAGTTAATAAATCAAGAGAAACCACTTAACTGCAGCATTTTCATGGGTCCAGTGGAATTCTAAGCAAATAACAGGTTTGTAAGAATAAAAAGTCACTTATATTATACATACAATCAAATGTTCAAAGGAGTGTAAAAGATACTTAAGTGTTAATATTTTATGTAGCCTTCGCTCTCGGTAGTAATTGCGAGCCATTAAAAAGAATGTTAAACCGTAGCTGTTAGCACTGGCACAGCCCCAAGTAAACACTGAACCCTCACAGAAGGGGGTTAATTGCTACAAGAAGAGGTAATTTATTAAGGAACACTGAAACTCTGTATACACCCAAAGATCAGACTGAGCTGCAAAAATGGTGTGTGAATATTGCATCTGATAATCAGATTTTTTCTACACTGCCCTTTAGAGTCTCAGTCTATGCAGAAAAGTGAAAAACCAACAAGGGTTTTCTACAAGGCTACTATAAACTTCTACCTGGTGCCCTTCTGTCTGGCACTTCTCCTCTTCCCCCTCTCTGGAAAGTCTGCTCCCCACTAAAACATAAGCTCCCTGTCAGGAAAAGCCAAAGTGATAATCAGACTTTTGGGGGATGGAGGGGTCCTTTTGTTTTCTTTTGCTCCATTTGGCGCACTGTGCTAAAGCCTCACAGGTCCTGCACATGTCCAATTACCTTTCTTCTGATGGATATGTTTTCTTAGGACTCTTAGGACTCTTAGGACTCTTGTTGAACAGCAGTTGTCTACCCCAGAACTTCTTAGGTAAGGCAAGGCAAACGAAAGTACAGAGTGTTTCTCATGCAATCATCTCATTAACAACTTTTTTTAATGACTTCTTGGAAAAATACGGTTTAATTCTTCAGCTCTCGTGAGTGGACTGCTACCTTCAAATTCCCATACATCGCATAAAGGCTGCGACCCACTTTTCTCCTAAGAAGGCTTGGAAGCGCTGTGCACACTAACAGCGCTCCATCGGGGACTGCTCATGAGAAGACTGCAGATCCAAGTACAATATCAAACCCGCTAGTTAAAATAAAGGGTATCAACTTTTATGGCAACTCTCTCTGGCACAATCTTTTTCTTGGTCTGCCATGCAGATGTCTCCTGCATAGTTAGTGCTTGATTAACTTCAACATAAAAGGTGTACAGAATATGTACAGAGGCAGAGATTTGCAGTTTGGAAAAGCCACAATTTATTATTTGCATTTTTAGATTTTTTTGTTATTACAAGATGTAATTAAAAGTCCATCAAGGTCTCTGGGAATTCTCATATTGTGCTCAGCAGGATTTGGATCATGACTATGAGCTGGAATATCTTGAAATTGATTTTTAAAAGCTCAAATAAACCACAGCCAGTCTTCTGAAAATGCTCCATTCTGCTTTGTCTCTCAGAGAAAACTATCACAAAAACAGGGAATGACCGATCTGATAGGGGCAAGGTTTTCTATCACAGTAGCTGTGATCTCTGCCCAGCCTTCTTGAGCTCTAGAGGAAATAAGAATAGTTACATCAGTTTAAACTAATCTAAACTAAATGACCTAAACGAAAACTCAGTATTAATCTAAACTAAAATGACCATTTAATACACAGAGGCGATTTGCAGTTGTATCTTGCAGATGAGTTCAAAGACAAGACATGTTGCACATACAAAACCTGGGGAATGGGAAACAAGGAACAACCTTATTCATATCAACTTTTTTTACCATTGGCTTGGTAAACCATGGCATGGTTTTGCCTTGTACACCCATTTCTAGTCTGTGTACATACATAAGGGCCATGGTAGTACAACCTTTAGTGATAGGGAACTATTAGCAAGCAATTAGATACTTTTACTTAAGAAAAATATTTTGAGGAAATATTCAATATACTACTACTGAAAATTTCATAATCATATTAAGACTTACTGCTTTAACAACCCACAAAAGTATACTTTCGTCCTAACTATTCCTCATTCATTTCTTATTTTTGTTTATATTTCAGCTCTTTTGGGGGCTGAAGTAAAGCAAAATTTTAGTTAAGAACACTATATCATCTTACACAGTTTTATCAGGAGCAGTATGTACCTTTCAAAACAGATATAATGCTCCATTTGCATCCACCAGATGAGTTCACTCTTGAAAATAAATCTTCAGATAACACACAGAACGGGGCAGCTAAAACCCAGGAGAAAACAGATGCACTGAAGTTATTGGGTGAAAGGGGGTTCTGGAGAAATTCCCTTTAGTCTGACTTGCACATACATAGATCATGCAGTTCTGTTGAAACATAAGGATTTATCTTTTTCATATGTGCATATTCCACAAACCATATAACTGAAAGTATGGTATTATTTCTTACACAAGAAAGAAATCAAAAAGATTCCTAAATTGCAAAATCAGATGCTGAAAAGATAAAAGATTCTCATAACAGGATGCCTTGCTCAGCATTTTTTTTTAATTTCAGACTCTTTTTTTAGCGGGCTTTTGATTAAGAGACCAGACATTTCAGCTTCTGAGTCCAGTTGATTGAGAATCTTGGAGTCTCAATAGCAGAAACTTCAAAACTTCATAAAATGATCTCGAATCACTTTCCTATACATAAAAATGTCATGATTTTAAGGCTTTTTCTCTGTGGATTCTTCTGAGCTAGGAACAGGTCATGCTGGAAAAGTGGGAAAGACTGTTTCCCAAGCCTTCTATTTTCAGTTTGACAAGCTGTGAGATAAGTATCTAAAACACATCATTTATCTAAAATGAAATATTGCCCTTTTGGGCTGCAATACCATGATGAGAAATTCCAGATCAGAAATAAAAAGAAGGAAAATGATGCTGTATAGGATGCTTCAGATTCCTAAATGACATCTGTTTGAAGAAGTGTAAAAGTATGATATATTACATACTTTCAGAAGATACTAATTATTAAGCATTCGTTAATAGAGGAAAGTGGATGTCATTTTTCTCATAACATTCTTAAGGCAAGCAATCTCACTATTATGGAATTGGACGGGAATTCACGTTCTCCATTTTTGTCCTCACCCATTTATCAGATTTGTTCTTGTTATATCACAGTAGCAAGCTGTCTTAGAAGTAAAACTTGTCCCTACTTGGATCAATGGGAATTCCTCAACTTGCACACAATTTCACTGTTAATCATTTTATGTACCTTTAGAATGAACATTTGTTACTGGTCCAAGTAAAGCTCCAAGCTCAGTTGTAGGTCTTATTTTGCAGCAATCGCAGTTTAAGGTCAAAGAAAATAATTTTCAATCACTAATGAATTAAGAATGGCCCAGCTCCTTATGATCCCAGTTACTGACGTAGTTTACATGCCTATTCAAATCAACTTTCTAAAATTACTGATTTCATTAAGCAAAAAGAATGGCTGCAAGGCATCAGAATTTTCACTCAGTCACTAAAATCATCTTTTCCCACTGATTTTCATCTATTCTGGACAATCTGGTTACTATGTATCTATGACAGTTTTGAAGAAGATTATAGATACAGATCACAATGTATTCACTGCAGTCCTTGACAATCATAAAAAGGGTAAGGGCCTTTTCTCTAATGGAAAGTAAAGAAAGACAATACATTTTTGTATAAAGCTTTTAATACTCTAAAGAGTGGAGAGCAGGAGGAAAGCTGAGTTCTGTGACCACCTATTGACGATAGCTCAGGTTTCTAAGAAAAAAAAATATTTATTGAATTTGTATAGAACCACTGTTTCTTTAACCTGCTAAAATGACCTTGTTTGGAAAGTCTTGGATATCCATCATAAAGTATTCCGCTTTATCTTGTCTATTTGGTTTTAAATAGCAATAAAATTACAGATGTTGCACTGGACAGTTAGACCTATTTGAGGCTAGCATCCTTAGAATGTTATTCACATAACATCATTCAACTCAGAGGCAAGACTGACCAGGCAACATGTTGCAAGACCAGCAATCTTGAAAGGGCAGTGCTAACTTAGTCAGACCGATATGCACAAACAGTACTGGGTTGTCACAAAGTCATTCACATACCTTTGGTGAGAAGACATATGCTCATCTCTCCCTTGCTAGGCACTGAATTTTTAGATTGGAAACACAATGTCATCACTATAGAAAGATTTTCTTTGGGATAGTCTTTCCACCTTCCATGAAAAATTATTGCACATGTTGACTGTCAGGATCAGAATGGTATTGGTAACATGGACAATCTCCTGTTTCACAAACTGAGGCACTGCATTCGTTCTTTCTGGTGGCATTTTCTCAGCTGAAGCAAGAAAAATAAAATAATTCACTCTTTCAGCAGATGTTCAGAGAAGACCTGGAATTTCTGGATATGAAGGTATCATGTGAACACAGAAACACTGAAACATGCCTGTGCATGAACTCAGAATTCCCAGCAGGCTTTGTAAGAATTACTATTTTTTTCAAGGTTACCATTTGTTTCCCATTATAGCCACCTTCTGTTAACATTCTTCTGAGATGAGGCCTTGTATCTAATTGTATTAAGCCACAGTTCAGCCCATGACTGACTTTCCTGGCACCACATGTCTCCGTTCTGAATCCAAGATACTCCAGGAACTGTATGACTATCTATGATCATTTCTTTTCCTGCCCATACCAGAAAAGATCTATCTGGGAAGAGATAATTGAATTCCCTCCTACCTGAAAACCAATATAAAGTTATCATGACCACAGAGAAAGTTCATGAGAGCATGTAGAGTGATATGTCTTCAAGATTAAGCAGGACATACAGCTCAATTGCCTCTACAGCTCTCCTTATTAAAATGAATTGTCTTCATTTACCCTTTCTGAGGAAATATTGGAGCAGAGATGGACTACTTTAGTCCCTTTGGATTTATTCATTACTGACTTTCTTTTCCCATTTTGCTTCAAACTTCTATTTCTGTCCTTCAACTTCTTCTATATTTTCTGTTGACTTTTACATGTTTGCCTGAAAACCATTCCCTACATCATCTTTTCTGTGTTGTCCTTGTATTATTATTCCAGACTTTTAATCCGTCCTTTAATTATGTACCCTGAATTCTCTTTTGAGACTTTCAAATCCTTTAAAAGCTCTCTAACTTAAAAGCTCTCTAGTTAGGAAACTAATAGTTTCTAAACTAATAGTTTCCTAAGAAACTAATAGTTTCTTAACAGAATTTTCTTTCTTCTTTGCCTGAGTGCAGTTTGCAAGAGTGTCTTTAGAATTCTTGAATAGCCCCTTGAAATAATTGCCATCTCTCCTGCCACTTTTATATTGCTTATGTAAGTTATACTGTTTCTCTTGCTCATACATCTTTCTTAAACTCAGTCGTTTTATAATTCCTTTCATTCAGATAATATTTTGCTTCTAAATACTCATTTCATTCTTCCCTACTAGTCATTAAAGGTAAAATAGTCATTTCTATAGCTTTTCACCTGTTTCTGAAACAAAATTTTGCCTTCCCTATGTTTGTCCAAAAGGTTTCAGACACCACCTCATCTGGACATAGTAGCTTTCAGCAGCATTATGATGTCTCTTGGGTTCTCCTTGCTTCTGTTTATATGTACAGGAATTTGGCAAACTTACTTCTTATCGTCTCCCAAAAATACAGTTTGACTCCTTCAGTCACAGGCCACCATTGCAAAGATGCCCCTCATTTAGCATTGCACAGAACATGCTGCCTATATTACAGTGAAGTGCAGGAAATATCTACCGTAAAAGACAAAAAGACACAAGTATATATCATAAAGAGTGAGCAGGAGAGTTCAAAGACCTCACAAATGACCTCTGCAGTCCTGAGTATCCTCCTAGAGAGTCATGGCAAATACACATACTCATGACATAAAACACAAAAATTTTCTTTTTTTCTGCATACTTTCAAAACAACCTAATCCCTTCTGTAGATACTCTTTTCCTGAAGTTTGCCTCTGAGTATTGATTGTGTGAAAACAACCTTATTTCTTCCTATTTATTTTAGTGCTTCCCAAATTTTTTAGAAGGTGATGTCCATATATGACCTTTCCCTTGTAAGATCACATGGCAATTAGCTAACTTGGAAATTTTCTGAAATATTTCAAAGGGTATGGTTTGAAGAGAAGCATCTACTGGGAAGGCATATGGAGCACTCAAGCAGGAGCAACATTACTTCCAGGTAAGCCTCTGTGGCCACAAACAGGATGGTCATCTGAGCAGTGATAAGCAGATGAGCTGTGATTTTTTTCTTGTGTTACCTTCCCACCTGGGCTCCTCTGATTTCAGACTTCAGATACTTGACAATTTTGCAAGTTCTCATTCTGGACAGTGCTTCAAAGCTTCACCTGATCAAAGCAGGATACAGGGCATTTTCATGGAATCACAGAGACTGATGCAAATTCTAGATCCAACTCGAGATCCAACCAGTAGACAGTGATGAGCAAGTACAGCCAAGGCTGACACAGGCCCTGCTGTGGTACCATTTTAAAACAAATATTTTCCCCTGGTGGACATTAGACTGATTCATTTTACTGTATAATCTATATCCCCTTTCTGATATCTATCAGAAGTCACGATGGTTCTGTGTTTTGCACGCTTCTGCAATGGAAAGCACTTCCAGAAGTTTGAACTTTTCCTCTTATCTAGGACTGAGGGATCTTATGTCAGGCAAGTAGTCTGACATTTCATTTTAACTTATCTCTGTGCCTTCATATGTTAAAAATTGAATATTTTTCTTCCCCAAGGAGTTTCCAGGATAATTCTTCAGTGTTTGCTTGGCGTTCAGATTTTGCAGTAATATGCACTACATAAATATGTAGACAGCTTAGTTTCATTACACAGTTATCACCACCCATGTGTTTTTAAAAAACAGATTGAGGTAGAGTCCATATTCTTTGAAATACACTGTAGCTTGATCTGACAGTTCCTGGAGAAAGGTAATTTACCTTCTATTGATAATTTCATAATGACTTACTAGAAGTATTGGAAAAGAGATAAAGCATTTTAGAAGACTTTCCCAAAATTTGACTCTTGTTTACAAAATCACTGGATACATGCCATGCTTTAAAAGGTACAAAAAAAGAAGAAAAAGAAAAGAAAAAAAGAAAGATGCTAAAAATAAATCAGTAAAAGAGAAAAGTTCCTGTAATTTTAGGTTTAAAATATGAGCCTGAGTAATCAAGGAAAGTATTTTTACTGCCCTGTCAATATTTTTCCTGGAAGCTCTGGTAAATAGACTTTCTTTAGATCTGTAGTGTGCGTGCCTAATGGTCTTAGGTGTCTCTTACCACAGAAAACTTTATCCTTAAGAAATACAGTAAACAGGAACTCTGTGGTTACGTAGTTCCTGAAAGAAAAAAAAAAAAAAGGAACATGTTCACTGCCATGACACACAGACAATTTAGACAATTTATACTGATTTAAGAAGAAACCGTTCTCTTCTATTTTGAATCTTTCATGCCAACCTTTGTTTCCATTGCATTAAAGAAATCTATTTTTAAAACCTATCGGTGAACTGGATCATATTTTCTCAGCCATTTGAATTAACATCTCTATAACCCCAGGAGCTCTGCAGAAGTGCTGGAAAGCAAAAGGGAGCTTTTTCTGCTTTTCTAACGCTTTTTTGTTTACTTTGCTGCAGAAAAAAAGAAATCAGCCATCTTCTCTTCTGGATCAGCAGCTAGTAAAAACTGTGATCCACCCAAGAATGAAATAAACTAGAAAAATTATCTCAAGACCACTTAGACACATAATTCTCACAGATTCAGTGTAACACAAGGCACTTACTTAGTTTTTAATATGTTCATTACTTCCAAACCTGCCGCTGCAAATGGAAGCTGAGGCTTGGGCATGTAACCCATTTTCTGTTCTCCAGCTACAGAGATTCCTGTGTTCAAGAGGAGGATAGAGTAGACTGCTGGGAGTGGTAAGACTTTAAAGGCTGAGTGGAGGCATCGACCTGCCAAGCTACTCAACCCAGCCTTCTGCCTTTGCTGCTCCACGGAAGAGAGATGATGCGTATTTAGATAAGCATAAATGCGCTGCTGGCTGCATGGCTGTAGTAGCATCAGCAGTAGCAGATGGTGGGGCATGCAATTTGAGTTTGTGATATTGAAGCCTTTTTGCTAAGAGGACAACAGTTTTCAACCAAAGAAGCTACCAAACTCTGGGAGGAAAAAAAAAAAAAAAAAAAAAGAGAAAATAATAACAATTAGGGGGNAAAAAAAAAAAAAAGAGAGAAAATAATAACAATTGTCTTTTTTTTTTCAGAATTTTCAAATATTTAGCCAGATTTTTTTGTGAACAGCAGATACAAAATCTGAAAAAAATCTTTTGATACCAAAATAAAAGTACCACCTACCACTTACAACCAAGTATGATAACTACAGCATTGAAGTAAACCCCTTGATTACTTCCAGTGCCCTAAGGCAAATGATGCTGCTTGTAAAAGTTTTCTATACCAAAAAGTATGGGTTTGCTCTTCCTGGAATGTGTTTAACAGTGTGTATCAATGGAAAAGGGCAGAATTGTTGCTGATTTTGTTAACTTTTAGTAGAGCTTCTTACCAGTGTGTGTTTTTGTTCTGAACTTCCCAGAGCGGATGCAGAATGTGAGTTCAGACCCTTTCAAAGACATGAAGGAACTCAGATCACATCTGGAGCACCTTCAGGAAACAGTCTCATCAATAGGCCTCTTATGTTCAGTTTAAAAGTAGTTAAATCTCATTCTTGACTGAAATGAATTCTAGATCTGTGAACAGCCTCCATTTTGTCTTTTTACAGAAGTTATAAATGAAGAATAAACTTAGTTTCTCATAAATTACTTATGTTACAATTAATGTTATCTATTCCCTTAACAAAACACCCATCATGTAAATAATGTCTTAAGTCTAGAATGCCATGTCAGAGCTCAGCAATGTTTTGTTTTGTTTTTAATGGATTAGTAGTTAGAATGGTGTCAGGAGCAACATCTAAGCATCTAAAAATGTCACTATGTTGGAGACATCCTTTTGGGAGAAGTTGAAGGTCAGGTCATGTCTCTCCAAAAGTTTGAGCAAATTGTACTTTGTCCCTAAAATTTCCAGGGAATCCTTTAAACGCCAACCAAAACGTCAACCAGGATGTCAGTGTGTGGCTTTCAACGTTTTCTTTAAAAGAAAGGACTCCTTTATTTTTTTCACAGTCTTAAAAAAAGACCTTATCTAAGCTAAGATGATAGGGAGGGCTCAGCAGACAGAAACAATTCTCTGAAGTTTAAAATAAGGCCCTGGTGTCCTGATGCTGGGCCAGTTCTGACCTTTGTCTTTCCCCACATTCTAGCTTGGATAGGAGCCCTCAGCCAACCTGGTGCCTCTGGTGGATCTAATCGGCTGCGCTGAGGCCACTCGCTCGTGTTACAGATGAGTCCCAGCGTCACTGGGCACTGTGAACTGCATGCAGCAATGCTGCCGAGATCTTCAGCATTGCTGTGCCTTCGCAAATCTAACTCCTACCTCGTCGTGAGCCAGTGCTGAGAGCTCACAGGGCCCCGTTGGTGATGTGCGTGCATGTGCAGCAGGTAACAGCAGTGCTCTGATCCACCCACCAGCACTACCGCAGCTGCTGTGAACCGAGAGGTACAATAAACGCCACGTGAGCCAGATCAGAAAAGCTTTTCTCTGCTCAACTCTCAGCTTTGTACTGTTTATTTTTGTTCAACAACAAAAACAGATGTTTTCTAGTGTTTTTAGCTGCTCCAGATGTATCTTTAAAAATGTTGTCAGCTGTTCAAAGACGCTGCTGATTTTTGGAGAGCAGAAAAACCTGCAGGAAGTCAGCTATCTGGACCTGGAAAATGAATGTTCTAGGTGCACAGTCCATTTTTTTTCTCTGGACATGCCTTGATTAAGGGGTAGGACTTCATCGAAGGGTCCCGTTGTGGCTTCGTTCTGCAGTGCAGTCTGCATACATCGTAGCAAATTAGACTTTGGCGTGAGCAGAATATGTATTAGTGTACAAATCACAGCTGCCAAGACACACAAATTCTCTGTGTGTTCACTTGGATTTCTGCTCTCTCTCTTGTTGAGGAGGAAATGTTGTGATCAGATGGAGAATTAGCGTGAGAGGTCACTGTAAAAAAAAAAAAAACTGTATATACAGACTGGATAAAGAAACAAAATTCACCACCAGATTTTTACCAAATCCAAACTATTCTACTAAACTAGAAAAGGATTACTTCTACATATAAGTAATGCTACATTTTTTCATATCAAGAAGCAAGCAAAGTTTTCTAATGTTTTGTTTGTGCTCAGTAAAAGCAGTGGCAAAAAGCAGTGATTTAATCTTGCATTTAAAGCTAGATAGTAGTTTCCTCAAGTGTGAAGTTTTTGTTATGATTTCATGTTTACCTCAACACCAATATCCTACTTGAACAGGTGAAGGTGAAGGACATTTATCCTAATTTGCAACTGATGTGAATCTGTCAATCTGGAATAGGTATATTTGGCATTTAGATTGACAATGTGGGAGAAACTCTTATTAGCCAGATGATATTCCTGATAATTTGAAAAAACAAAAGGTCTAGTTACTTCCATATTCTTGCCTGAGGATCTGAAATCAATAGTGTTTCTTTAAAATTCAATTTACATTTATGTGTATGCAGACTTTTCCATGAAAACTTACGTTTCACGTGTCATTTACGGCATTCTTCCAGAGAGAAACCTGAGGACCACTTAATCTTAAAATTTAGATCTATTATTTAATTCATAACTATACGGTAGATAGGAAACCTTCCTAATAAAGAAAATAAAGAATGAAATAAAATAATATCCCTTCTGCAGTGTGGATTCTCACTACATTTTCTTTATCAGTATGTTCTATAAAACCAGTGAGAATGAGTATAACTTCACAGCTCCAGATTAATACTTTCTTGAGTTCCATATTAACTGTATTGATAACAAAAAATGATTTTGCCATTAAAAATCTGCCATTGAAATCAGTTCATTACTTCTGAACTTGAGGAAAGCTACATCTCACCTGCCCAGTGCCATGACTGCCATCCTAATAGGCTTGCTAATTCAGGAATTAAGAAGACTCAGCAGCTGTAGCCCTAAAGACTGCAAAATTCCCTGACTCCAAAACACTTCACTATGTAGATTGACCTAAACCTAGGACTTTGCTCGTTCCACAGAAATATGGAAATATTTGGGTATTGCTCTGAACTGGAATAAAATAAAGTGTTTGAAATATCAAAGAAAGAGAGAGTGGAAAATAGAGAACTGGGAATTTAGACACAGACCTGGGGCATTTTTAAAAAACTCTTTCTCATTTTACAGTAAATAGGACCTATTGATGACCTTACCCTTGCCTTGTCTGAAAAGTAGCAACTGTAAAACTGAACAAGGAAAAAAATTCATTATATTCTGAATATTTCCTCTTACTCAAACCATAAACAGTCATGGTGGTCTGAAGGTCCTAGGAAGGCCATTTACTTGCAAAATATGATGGATCAGAGTTATAAGTAGAGAAAACATTAAGAAACTTTCGGAACGGAAGTTTCCTTCCAGGGATAAACAAATTTTGAAGCAATGGAAGAAGCATTCCTCTGAAGTAAATCAACCTAGAGTTGCCTTTGTATGCTTAACTGCATGCTCCAATTAGACAAGTGGTAAGGACCACTGTTAATTGGACCTCACTATTAGACTTAAAGGATTGTTAGTTTGACTCAAGTTTCATAACTGCATGCTGAGAATTAAGGATATATAAAGGGATACAGTGACACAGATCTTGACCTGTATCCCTTGTTGCACTGACCAAAGAGCATACTTGCAGAAGAATATAAGTATGTCATCACACATTGTCAAAAACACAAAATCCTAAGACTGGATGGAAAGACTTTACGTCTCTGTCAAAAAGACAGTGTCAGCTCTACATCTCACTCCTGATAAATATTTCTCTAGCCTATTTTTAAAAGTTTCCATTAACTATTAATTTTGATAAAAACCTATTCCCGCATCTTCTCTATCCTCTTACTGAAGAGCTTCTCACCTTCCTTATAGTACCATATTCTGTATCTCAGAAATTATGATCTCCCTACCCTCTACCTTTTTGCAGAAGAGTTATTGTTGACTCTGCACCACTCGTGACAATCCTTTGTCTTCTTGCCGTTCATCCAGTTGTCAATCCACACTTATTGAGCACATTGTCTACCTTGCACACCCCAACTGCTCTGCCCACGTCTACTCAACTAGTCATTCCATAGACTAGTCATTCCATCACCACAGGCTATCAAGATTTCCTTGTCGTTAAGTTGGGTACTGACTACCACCTTCTCCTCCACATGCAGTAGAGATGGCATCCAGAAGGAGTCCTTATATCACTTTTCCAAGGGGAAAGGATAAAAAATGAGTGACCTCTATCGGGACTGAACCTGTGACCTTAGTGTTATTAGCACCACACTCTAACCAACTGAGCTAATTGGCCCCCAGATTGCTGAAAATTAAATAAACATTCTGTTCAATCTTTTCTTCTATGCTATGGTGCTGATTGTTTCAAATGACAGTTCTCAGTAACCCATTTTTATGGTTTATTCTAACAATGTTTAAAAGTCACAGTTTGCCATTTTATTGTGTACATATATGCTCATCATACAAAACATGTTAAATTACTAACCTGTAAACAAGCTTTGGTCCAAAGCTGCCTGAAATCAACACAAAGAACAGCTTTATCCTCTCTGGCTTGTGAACACACCAAGGAAATATTCTCCTTTTCTAATATAAAAAGCAAGGAAAAACACTCTACCAGCTGTTTTCTCTGCTCTCTTACCCTCCACCTCAGGTCCAATATGTTCTGAAGTTGATCATGTTGTTACAACAGAGATTGCACTATGTTTATTTTTGTCATTTTAGGTGATATGTTATCTAAAGATTTTAAGTTAGTGTAGAAACTGAGTGCTTTAAGAACACTTTTTAAAGAAATGATCATCTTATCAACACTGGCCCATAATAATGACATTTATTACACTTTACTACAATAAAACTTTCAAAAAGACAGAAGAAAAGAAATGATGGATGCTAAGCTAAGTAAAAGTTGTAACATTTCTGTATGCCCTCAGGATAGACACAAACAAAGTCATATTCCTGGTGACTATTTCCTAAAGAAACTGGGAAAGCAAATTTCAAAATGTTCTGATCTTCATGTGCATCAAAAATAACCACCAAAAGCAGAGCTTAGTTAAAACAATCTTCTCCATGTTATTTCTCCACTTAAAGCCCTTTTGGCGATAGTGGTGGTCACTACATTAAGCCAATTTCATATCCAGGAACAGGTTCCATCTGGATAACAAGACAGCGCCAGTCTTTGGAGAGAGCCTTTATTTAGAAGATAGGGATTGGTGAGCTGTTGCAATGCTATACATTTTCTCAAACTTTTTCCTTGATTACCCAGAAAATCAGATACCAGATTGCAGTCCAACTTGTTGGTGTTGAATATTATTATATTCTGTACAAAGAGCAAATTAATAAGAATAAAAGAGCATGTGCTAGACTACTGTGTACTGAGGTGACTTCGCAGTGATCACTCATACAAATGGAAGTGGTACTAAGAACAACAAAAAGCCATTCTGGCCATTCTCATTTCTCTTAAAATATTTTCTTATTGCTTCTATTTGTGTCTCAATAGTCAGTTTCCAGCTGAAGAAAAATAAAAACCTCAAAATCGTCCATAAATGCACAACCACAAAGACTGCCATAACCATTAGCAAAGGTTACCATTCATCTATTTGGGAAGAACAGTTTCACCTAGAACCCTGGAAAGCAGGCAGAGACCATTTACTATTAAGCAACTCCGATATTTTGTTGAAGTTCTTCCTTTTTCAAGTTTGCTTTAAAATTTGAGAAATAGCATTTATTCAAGTGACAAGCAAATTGTGAGAGATTCGGACTTTATGTTTTCTTCTACTAAATACCTAAAGATTTAGACAATTATTCAGACCTTATCCAAATAATTTGAACCTCTTCAATCAGCACCACTAGCTGGAAATCTCACAAGAATAAGGAGGCTGTCTAGTGAGATGTGCAGTACTTCCTGTTTCTGGTTATTATTTTGGCCTTTCACTGTTCCTGTCTCGGTATTTTGGCTTTTATCAGTTCCTGTCTAGGTTTCTGGCTTTCCCTTGATTTCTATCCCAGCTGGAAAACAAAAGTGCAGATGCATGTAAAAATGAGAAATAATGAAAAATATAGAAAAAAAAGTGAATATTTCATATTCTAAAAATTTGATTCAGGTTCAGATTTTACAAAGAGCAGCAATTTGGTGAGGCCTTCCTTTTTTTTTTTTAATTTTTTTCCAAAAATGATTTGGTTCTCCCTACCAGAAAACCTCTTAGAACAGCATTAACTTCTTAATTGGTGAGAGTCATCCTACATGACTTAGCACTGTACTGATTATTAAACCTCCAGAAAAAAAAAAAAAAAAAAACGCATTGAAATGAACTATATTTTTTTCTAAGAAAGTAATTGATCCATGCCTTCAAGAGGAAAAAAAAAAAAAAAAAAGAGGAATAGAAAAAAATGGGTCAAGAGAGTTCCTACATGAATTTTTTAGGATAATTAGTGGGTTAGAGTTTCCTCGCAACAAGCGGGTATTTTCCAGCTGGCCAAGGGCAGCAGTGATTTCAGATCCAGCATGTCTGATGAGTTTCTAATGAAATCCAAACAATGCCTGCCCTGGCTCTTTGCGAAGAGAAAAGTTTGTGCTAAACCCTGGAAGGCTCTAAGGCATGAACTCTTCTGTGTCAGCTTGGGGATTTTCAACAGTTCGCAAGGAAGGAACTCAGTGGTGCGGCACAATGGCTGTCAGAACTGCTTGTTCTCCTGACCACTCTTGGACACCTCTTCTCCAAAAGCACCCAATCCAGCTCAAAATGAAGCCTGGCTCGTAGGCTTTGACATCAGAGATTCAGAAGTGGTGGAGCTGATCAACTCCAGCCTTTCTGGAATGGCCTTTCAGAATGCCAAAGCCCTGATTGCTGTAGATCCTGGGAGCTGCCTTCGGAGAAGGGTGACCAAATAATTAAGCAAGGTGATGACAGATTTAAAAATAAATCATGTAACAGTGAAAATGCAGCAAGAGCCTGCGGACTCAGTTATTTGTAATATTTATAATATCATTTCCAAAACTTTAAAAACCATCTGCAAAGCTTTAGGAATGGACAAGTAAACCAATAAAATGAGCATGAGTACTAATGTGAAGGCCTGGGGAGGTCACCCACGTTCATTCTCTCAGGGGTTAGCACAGGAAATGTGGGATGCATGAGTAGATGTGTCTTCCCAGGAGTATATGCTGCCTCAAACAGGGAGTTCAGGTACCTTTCGTTTCTATCAGCTGTCCCAACTGCATCACTTGGAAGCTCTGAGCAGAGTATAAAGAGTGAGAAAGCGGCTGCACATCTGAAGCTGGCAGAAACTGCTGCCCCACAGGAGCAGGGGAGAGCGCAAGACACGGACCAGCCAGGTGAGGCCCCGCAGGCACCTGCCTTTCAGGACGGCAGCAACTCCCAATTCCTCCTACACTGCTGTAAGCTGGGAAAGTGCCTCCTTCTACTGAGGAAAGGCAGCAACTCCCAAACCTCCCTGGTGCTGGGGTTCCCTGAGTTCATTTTGTGCAGTACTGCGAATGGGCTCATGGATCCATGTCACTCTGTGCGTTATTGTGCATAGAGACACAGGCTCTTTGCTGTGAGTCAGTCCCCAGCTTGTGACTCTCTGGAAATTTCACCCAAGTCTCGAGGTAACAGTATCTCAGCCTGAGGCATGGCTGTGTTCCTTGAGAAAAATCACTGGGAAGTCAAAAACCTGAGATTTTTCTAGCAGTTTTGTTTGGCAAGGGATAAAAAACAGCAACATAGTCAAAAAAAAATACCCAAGTGTTTTGCTCTAGCTATGCCATAAGCAATTATTACCTATGACTTATCATTTCATATCATAACAAATAATATTGACACAATATACTGAAAGGCAGTCAAATACTACGGATTAAGTGCTTGGCGTCCAGTGAAGTAATAGCTCTGTCATGGATGCCAGCAGGCCAAGTCACCTTCTGAAAAACCTGGTGGTGTAAAAGTCAATCCAGCAAGAATGCATGCCAATATCTAGTTATTATGATCCCATTATTGAAGAACTAAGGTCTTGGCACTGTAAAACAAATTCCTTGGATGAAAGAAACCTCCTTTGGGAATTAATCTGCGCTATGCAAATATGTATGCACATGTTACTTGATCAATGAATAAAGAAAATGGACTGTTCGGTGAGACTTGTCCTCATCCTTTCTTAATATGGTGCATCTTCTCCTAAGATGAGAGGTATTTGATGCCTTTCTACAGCTGTTTTCAAGGCTTTCTTGCATATGACCCTCCCCTAAAAAAATTAATTATCATTCATATGAAAATCTGAGTTAGCAAATGCATTTGGCTCTAACATACATGGAGGTTTATTCCTGAGCCAGAGTTGATTACTCTGCTGATAATTTTAGACAGACAGTTACAAGCAGTTATCTTCAGGGGGTTCATAACATTTTAATGTGAAGTACTTTAGTGTTTTACTTTTTATTATTTTTCAATAAATAAATCAGAATGAAATTCAGCGATTCATGCTGCCAACTACTTTCTTAACCACTGCTCTTTACTGAGAATAATTTATGTTGATCAAAGATAAATTAAAGTATTAGCTTGAAGAAATATGACTTTAGGTTTAAAAGTTCATTTCATGAGGTAGATAATCTTCGATTTTTTTTTCAGTCCTCATAAATTTGATTGCTTTTTCCTTAGCTCTTTAATTGTTAAAAAAGGCATAAAGTTCAGAAATAGCGTTTCATTTGCATACACAGGAGTTTCTCATCATTGCTCCATCTAGCTGCAAGATCACAAGTCAGTATTCACGGACACTCAGTATGCAATATGCTTTACCAATCAGTGTATTTTTGTTGGAAAAGACTTATTTAACCTCATTATTACCTCTATTTTTAACCTTTTTGTCAAGAAATAGTCTGAGCAAATGATAATTTTTCTTCTCATTTTGTGAAGGGCACAATGTCTGACCTGTTTGATGCCAGTTGCTAAATATTACCACAGTGAGAAAGAAAAGATTGGTTTATGTTTTTTCAATGAAAATAAAATCTGTGGCAGACATAAAACCAAGAGAGTTATAGAGACACAACAGGCACTTCCTAACCGGGCAAAGAGCTAAAAACAGTCCTCATATTCTCATATGCAATTCCCTGTCAACTTCCCTCCAAGGGTATTATGGGGGTGAGATAGGTCCATACACATACACTTGCATTTGCTCTCAGTTAACTTCTATAGAGATATTCTGTCAGTATACGGAAAAGTAAAATATACATCTATCATCTACCACATATTTGGTTAAGCTTTTATCTCCAGCTTTCACTTTTGGGACCATTTAACCACCTTCCTATAGACAGTGTAGCTCTCTGAAAAGAAAAAACACATGCACAAACAAATATGGTTTATATATATATATATATGGTTTATATATAGATGAATATAATATACGCGTGTGTGGTTTATATACATATATCTAAAATAATTTTGAATTGCTCTGTAAATAATATTTTAATTGATCATTCATAAATTTCACTTTTATTGAAAGATGTCTTTTCCTCCTCCTCTTGTAATATCATGCATTTTTGATGCCCTTCTAAATAATGTGTCAGTAGAAGGAGGGCCTGCAAATATCATTATTTTTCTGGTTAAGAAGATAATGCATCAAAAAACAGAAAGGTCAGATTTTTGAGACTTCCAGCCTGGCTGGTATTATATTTTGTCCCTGAAATATAGCATACAGCTCAACAGAATTAAAATTTCAATAGCATTAAAATTCTGGAGTCAAGCAACATTGCAGGACTGTACCTGTTACCTATAAGTCTTCTAGATATTCTAAAACAAAACTGCATAAAACAGATGCCCATCTTTACACTGCTTAGCACTGGAAGAATCTAAACCATATTAGGAAATTATGCTTCATCATCCTCATTTCTAAGCACATCATCATCATTTTGACATAACAAGAAGGTATTTCATATTAGCTGAGTCATGGCCATTTATATTTTCTTTTATTCTTCCTAGTCAGATTACCTTGCACTTCCCATAAGATAAGTGTGTCACACACCAGCTTGCAAACTTTCCACTTGTGGAAAAGGCAACGTAGAGAATCATATCTATTTAGGACTGGAAGAAACGTGAATGGAGCATTTAGTCCAATCTTTGCACAAGAAACATCAGATCTTTAGAAAAGTTGAAAATATTTCATAAACATGGACCCTGGTGTTATTACAGCTACTATCACTATAACATTAAAAAATCCAGATTCTAGATGTTGAGTGTTTCTGAAAGTCCCTTCCTCTAAAACTTTAGGAGCTCAGCGCTAAGATGGAATGAATAAGGGCAAAGACAAGATTACTATTTCGATCTCTATACATTAGAAAAAGTAATATAGCATAAACATCATGATGTTTATCATAACAAAAACATGGAATGTGAATTCAGCCCCATTGAAATCTTTGCATACTGGGAGTCTGGAAGCTTTTTTCACAAAAGGTGTAATATCCACAATTTTTCACAGATCACATTTGCTGATCTCTCCTTCTGAGACGTGTGAGAGGATAAAATGGGTGTACGATGGCTGCAGGTATGGGGAGAGGCATAATGCTGGGATTGCTGGGAATACTTTTGAGGAAGAGTTTGACTTCTGTGTTACTGGGCATAAATTTTAAATGGTTCAAGGAAATAATCAGACAATTCTCTGTTTGCCATAAAATAGTTCTGAACCATCTTCACACGATGTCACTTAGTATCTACTTCATTCAGTCCATATACTGAAGTTTCCTGTTAATTTTACCTTCTTTCTAGGCATCTGTTGGGATTGTTGGAGTGCTCAAATAGCATGCAAAGTGAGGATAATATCTTCACATTTCTCACAAATGAATAGGGGTGTGTATGTGTTAATGTACAGAGGGAGAGAAAAGGGACAGAGAAAAAGGACACAAGGGTAGAGGCGAGAGAAAGGAGTGAGATTATGAGGTTAGTTAGATCAACAACTAGTGACAGGCACCCTTGTGACACCTGTGACAACAAGATTGATCGGGTATTTCAGAGATCAAAAATGCAAAGCATTTAGCATCCTGTGATCTTGCAGTTCAGTTGATGCTTTTCCAGGAGCTTTTCAAACTGATGAACTTCCTGAGCCTAATTAGATGTTAGGAATAAAAAAGAGGACGTTGAAGAATTTTAATAAAAGGAATTGGATTGTTTCTTCATCTTCACAACCTGGGATTTATGAGGGAATTGCACTGGCTTTGTAGTAATGTAAAATAAATAGACATTAGATGATGACAGGGAAAATAGAATTGCTGCCAAAGCTAAAAAGGGCTTGGCAAAAGAAGAAAGAACTACTACACAGTCAGTCATTCTTTACTGCACAAACCTTTTCATAAAGCACAGAAAAGAGATATATAGAAATAATGGATGCTTGCTAAAAGATGAAAAGGACTTTCCTTAGCTGACATTTTTCACCAGCAAGGGCTAAGAGGTGTCTCAGTTGTTACAAAATCTTATTGTTCTCTTTAACCATTCAGAAAACTGATTATGGCTCTTATGGAGCATTTGGAGCCTGAACTTTTAACATCAGAAATAAATAACTGAAACAAGAGGTCAGGAAAAGAACAAAGTTGTTACAAGCATAAATACATTAAAGAGTTATCAGTCAACCTCCATTCTCATATATTTCCTTTTTAACTGTGCCTTTCTGAACTAGACAGAGTGGTTTTTCATACAGTGAGCTTCTAGTAAAAATGAATTTCCATGCTCGATATAAAAATATGCACATATAAAATACAAAAAGTAAAGTAATCGAAAAATATATATTTACATATGAGGAGCTTCAATATTTGCATACTCAAAGAAACTGGAAATGGAAGAAACCCTCTTCAAGGACTAAGATGTTACCAATCTTTCTTTTTTTTTTTTTCATCATCAGGATGTAGTCTAGGAATGACCCTGTATACTTAGTAGCTAAGAAAGAAACACTAGGCACACCTCCATCCATCTAGATTCCTTTTTCTTCAGGTTTAAATCATAAGACGGTAGTGAGTTTTCCCTGAAAGACAGTTGGAATTGTAGCTTCCCTTTCTAAGATGGCCAGGGACTGACAGTACCTCTAAGGGTGTCGCAAACCAGAGATTATGATACATGGGATCATAATGTGTTTTGATGCTCCACGCCACTAGCAATTTCACTGTGACTTCTTGAGGCACACTGGAATAGGTCACAGAGAGATGCAAGGTACCCACTTTTGTATTAGATAAGGATGGTTTTAATTAAATGGTTCTAACATTTAGAATCTGTTCCAGTATTTAGTCAATTCCAAACGATATTTAAAAAGTAGTAAAGGACTCTAAGACAGACAAATATCTAGAATTTTCAAAGAAAATACCTATTTCTAAAGGAGGTAACCAAATCAGCATTACTCCTTACCCACTGAGAAAGAGGCAGGCATATCTCAGCTATTGGACTTTCTGGTCAGGGAAAGCCCTGTAGCTAATCACTGTGTATATATTTTAAGACTCATCACAGTGCAGTTATCTTATGACCAAAGACATGTTGAAGGAATTCAGAGGAGCACCGGGGTCATTCAGAAAGATGTTTATAGGGAAACTGCTTCATTAGGTCTTCTGCTGAGGAAACAAAATATTTGATCATAAGGAAAGCAGCTCTGCGGAGAGGGATTTGGGAGCCCTGGTTGACAACAAGTTAACCATAAGCCAGCTGTGTGCCCTTGTGGCCAAAAAGGCCAGTGGGATCCTGGTCTGCATCAGGAGCAGCATTGCCAGCAGGTCGAGGGAGGGGATCCTGCCCCTCTGCTCAGCTCTGGTGAGGTCGCACCTGGAGTATTGGGGGCAGTTCTGGGCTCCCCAGGACAAGAGGGACGTGGAGCTTCTAGAGAGGGTGCAACATAGAGCAACAAAGATGATTAAAGGACTGAAGCATCTATCGTATGAGGAAAGACTAAGTGAGTTGGGTCTGTTTAGCCTGGAGAAGAGAAAACTGAGAGGAAATCTGATCGATATGTACAACTACCTGAGCGGAGAATGTAAGGAGGATGGGACTAAACTTTTCTCAGTGGTGGCCAGTGATAGGACAAGGGGTAATGGGTACAAGTTGAAACACAGGAAGTTCCATCTCCATGTGAGGAAGAACTTCTTTCCTGTGAGGGTGACAGAGCCCTGGCACAGGCTGCCCAGAGAGGTTGTGGAGTCTCCTTCTCTGGAGATCTTCCAAACCTGCTTGGATGCAGCCCTGTGCCCCGTGCTCTGGGTGTCCCTGCTGGAGCAAGAGGTTGGACTAGATCCCTAGAGGTCCCTTCCAACCTCAACCATTCTGTGATTCTGTGAATAAGAAGAGGCTTCAGGAAAGGTGGTAAGTGTAAGAAACCTATGTTGGGGATAAGGGCAGAGGAGGACAGAATAGAATAAAAGACTCTCTCTGACAGGTCTTTCATCAATTCAGGAGGTTCCTGGAATTGACAAAGGAATCAAGAAGATCTGTTTAGCCTCTGATACTTTTTATTTTTCTCATTCAAAATCTGTAAATTACAAATTGTCCCTAATCAATTTTTGTTAGGGAGGAGGCCAAGACTGGTAGCCCAATAGAGGCGATGCCACCACACTCCATGCCTCTGGGTCTAACCAGGCTGAACATGTATTCCAGTAGGCACCCATACCAGCACACACATAAAAGCACACACAACAAACACACATGCACACACCTGGCCACCCATGCTGATCACATAACTTAAAACCTGCTGAAGTCAGAACTTTCATTTGTAATGGAGTATTTCCTTGTTCAAGAAAAGTATTATTTCAGATGCTGAGGGTGGAGTAACATCCTAATGAAAGAAAAAATGAAGTAGCAAGTGGTAAATTGCAATTACAGTGAAAGAATATGGCAATACATGGTGCAGGAACACAAAAATCATATAAATTTTGTGAGTAAAATCTAAGCCTATGCACATCAATTAGATTTTGCCATTTGCAGTACTAGTTTCAGGACTTATCTGATATAAAAATGAGAAAGGTCCGAAAATAAAATCAGTGAAAGGAAACTACACAGTTCTATATACTAAATAAACTCTCCTAAATTTCTGGAAACAAAACTTTTAGCCAGGATTCCAACTCTTATGGTCTTTTCTTCAGAACTTCATGTTTTACTCCTCTGATGATATTAAAAAAAAAAAAAAAAAAAAAAAAAAAAAAAAAAAAAAAATACCCTCCTGAAAGAGATAANAAAAAAAAAAAAAAAAAAAACCCTACCCTCCTGAAAGAGATAAAAGTGATAAAAGTGCTTCTCACAAAGAACAAGAGGATTACATATGGCATGGTTTCAGAAACAAGGACAAACGTCCAGAGTAGAACCCAACAGCTGTTAATATAGAAGAGCAATTAAAGGCGATCTCCTGGTATTACATTGCAAGCTGTCATTTCAGTAGTACTTGAGGTATCTATTGATGTAATGGTCTCAGGAGACAGGAGGGCTTAAGTAGTTTTTGAGACGTGAGGGTATTGACCTGACCTACTCACAGCAGTTGAATTGTTGGGGATGTTGATTCATGATTTTACAAAGGCCACACTATTCTTATTCTCCAGAGTGATTATGCACCTGACAAATGGTAAAAGCAACATTACTGGACCTTGGAGAGTTATTTTACTTTTAATGCATGCCTTTATTAAGCCTGATAGCCTCTCTTATTGCTGTTTTGATAGCTGCCTGCTGTTTAAATGAAAGCACGACGTTTCCTGACAGCTCATGCACAGGTGGCCCAGGTCTCATTCTAAACAAGTTGGGGAGAAATCAATCTTTGTGAGAAGGGATAGGAGAGAGGTGTCAGTCCATGTCATCCCAAGTTTCAACAGATACTTTCACCTGGTCACAGGGAGAATGAGTGAAAAGGGTATGAGGAGAGGAAGCTGACAGATATCCCCACATTGCTGCCTTACTTGGCCTGGAACCATTTCTGCTAAGCATCATGAAACAGACAGCATGTATTTAGTCCTTCCAAGGACAGGGCTATGGTAGCTTATACCTGCAGGGATTTAAACATTACTATTTATATTAGTTTTCTGCAAACCACAGCCATATAGAATAGGATGCAACTATTGACAAAGCCAATTCTCTTCCTGACTACATAAGTCTGGACACTACACAAGGAAAGCCCATATCATTAGTCCATGACATTACAAAAATAATACTCATGCTGACAAGAAGTGATTGGTGCTTGGGGACAAGCCATGTATTGGCATGTACGTTTTACTACAATTTTAAGGAAGCCATAGCAACGAAACAGAGGAATTGCCTCTTCATTCTTTAAAAATGCACTTAAGTGATTTTAAATGTTTGGCTTCATTCTCCTTGACCCTTCATAATTACCATAAAGTAAGCTTTGACATTCTGAGAGTTCTTTCAGATTAGGTAGTCATTTCTAGGAGAGATGGATATTCATTTCTAGGATGAGACTGGCTGGAAAATACAACATTAACCACTTCCTGCTGAAGATATTCTGCTACACAAGTCTCCACCACCACCTTTTCCTCCAGCAGCTGTGCTTTTCAAAGCATGAGCTCTCCTTTAGTAGGCATTTAGCCCTAGCCAAATTTACATTTCGCAAAGTGCAGCCCAGTCAGAAAGGGAAAACTCCTGTCTGCTGTACTCCCCTCTCTGAGAAAAGCTTACTATTTTCTTGTTTTAGAAGGTTGTCCTTTCCATATGCAGTGAATTACATTTCAGATATACCACGTTCTTTCTACTGATAATTTAGCAAACTTGGACACCTATTTCTTCTGCTCTGAACCTCAGAATAGTTGAGATTGGAAGGGATCTCTGGAGATGGTCTGGTCCAAGAAGGGTAAGCTAAAGCACGTTGCCCAGGACCATGGCCAGATGACATTTGAGTATCTGCAAAGTATGGAGACTCCACAACCACTCTGGGCAGCCTTTTTCTGTGCTCAACTATCCTCACAGTGAAGAAGTGCCTAGTTATGTTCAGATGGACCTTCCTGTGTTTTGGTTTATGCACATTGCCTCTTGTCCTGCCACTGGGTACCACTGAGAGGAACCTTGCTATATCGTTTTTACAACCTCACTTGAGATATTTATAAATATTGATAAGAATCACTCTTTGTTATACTCTTAGTCATCTTTGTGGTCCTTCACTGGACTCATTCCAGTATGTCCTTGACTTCCAGTATATAATTCCGATATGTCCTTGTCCAGTATGTCTGGGGAGTCCAGAACTGGGCACAACACTCCAGATATGGTTTTAAACCAGTGCTGGCTAGAAATTATGACCTCCTTTAACCTGCTGGCAATGTTCTGCCTATTGCAGCACAGGATGTTCTTGGCTTTCTTTGCCACAAGGGCACATTGCTAGCTCATGTTCATATTGATGACCCCTAAGGGACACTACTACTGACTGTCCTCCAGCTTAACTTTTTGCTGCTGATCACAACCTTCTGAGTACAGTAATTTAAACAGTTTTCAGTCCATCTCACTGTCGGCCCACATAGTCCACGATTCATCCGCTCATCTATGAAGATGTTATGGCAAACAGCATGAAAAACCTTAATAAAGTCAAAGTAAACAACATCCACTACTCTCTACTACTCTCTCCTCCTCTACCCAGACAGTTATCTCAGCACGGAAGGTTGATTAAGAATGATTTCTCATTTGTAAATCCATACTGACTTTTTTCCAAACACTTTTCCATTCTTCCTGTGTGTGGAAGCAGTATCGCAGATCAGTTGTTCCATCGTGTTTCAAGGGATCAACATGAGGCTGACCTGCCTATATTTCCTTAGATCCTTCTTCTTGCCTTCCTGAAGGCATTGCTTTGACATTTCCTTTCTTCCAGTCCTTTGGACCCTCTCCTCATCACCATGACCTTTCAAAGATAAAACAAGGATGTTCTCACAGTGACACCGGCCAGCTCCCTCAGCACTTGTGGGCCCATGGACCGGTATGTACAACTGATTTTGTGTTCCCTAACATGATCCACCTCTACCAAGGGTACATGAATCAGGCTCCTGTTCCAGTTGTTAATTTTTAACATAGTAAAAGGTAAGAGGAGGACATCTAAAAGTGGGCTTTTTGGCTTCTAAGATCCAGTGAGTCAAGGACTCTGTGAGCTCCTAACTGGATCAGAGAAAATTAAATGCACTCTTGATATTTGTATACTTAGGACTTCTGTAAGCCTAAACTTGAGATATCGGTCCCATGAGAACTGTGGTGTCATTCCCCATAAATGCTATTGTTCTCTAGCATTTCTTGCCTTGTTAATTCCGTTTTTTCCTCAAAATGGTGGGAATGAACTGAGGGATTATAAATCTACAGGGAGGGAAGGAAGGTTCCTTCTCTGAGGTATTTCTTTTAGCATCTACTTAGCCCTGTTCCACCATAAACAGAACTCTGACCTTTCCCTTCCAAACTTTCTTTTTTAAAACACAAAATCTTCCTGAGTTTCTTACTTATAGCAGTACAGCAGCCCCTACACACTAAAGTTCTCCAAAGTTCAAGGGTGTGGGTTTGGCCTCAACTTTAATTACGGTTTGGGGTTATATTGGTTAATTAGTTGCTGCAACTTTCTGTATTTTTGGCTTGAATGAGAGAAAAAGTTACAAAAGCAACAGGAAAGAAAGTTAGTTTTCCCAGAAAATTTGGCCAGAAGAGAAGCAAAATCTTGTCAGTAAACTTGAAGAGGGAGTTTGCTACTGGCCTTGTTAGAGGTCTGTGTATACATTTCATACTCTAGTTAAAATGATTTCAAACCCAAGGAAATATATCTGAATTCATGTACTTAACTTGGGTTTGCAGTTTTGGAACCAAGGTCATGTCTGCATGTTTATTTGGAAGTTGGTAAGATATTCCTGCTGTGTAAACTGCTCAGCAGCTCCAAACTCCATTCATAAATGCACAGTGATATGAATTGCCTGTACTCAAAAAACAAATGCCTCTCATTTCCCTGTCACACAAGGTGTCATAGAATATTTGTCTGAATTAATCAATCAGGTTGTCAATTCCTCTCCAGGAGATCACTCTTCACAATGCTAATGCTTGTACAAAGGTTAATCCTGCTGTGAAGCTCAGACAGTGTAGCAGCTGGAGATGCCTGTTTGTTATCTATTCACAAAATTAGCTTTCTTCTATTTGATACTTCTTCCCTTACCGTGAAACTGCTCAAGAGCTAACTTTCTCAAATACATCATCTGATTTCCCCTTTTCTTTTTAGGGTACATACTGTGGCCTTGTTCCTCCGAGAGAGGACTTTGCCTCCCTGTATACCTGGGCAACAGGAAGCTTACTGCGACCTCCTTCTTGACTGGACCCTATAGACTCTTTTTCCCATTTTCTCTTTTGTTGATGCCTCAAATTTTCTTTTTCTATAAAAGCAAATATATAGAAACTTAACTTTGGTAACTGTAACTCACCATATAACCCCATTTATACTTAGCCTTGCTATCAAGGCTTTTTTTTTCATTTATTTCATTACAAAAAGTTAATAGAATATGGTTGCCAGCACCTTTGAAACCTGAACATTTTAGAAGCTGAAGAAAATATTTTTACTTTCTCTCTCCAAAATGCTAGAATCACCATGAGTTTTGCTTCGTTTTCCTCAAAAGGATAACTTGCAAAGACTCTTTGTTCTCTTATAACATACAGCAGTGCTTTGATCTGGATTACTGATAATTTTTCTCCAAACTGGTTAAGTTTCATCAACCCAGAACAGAGGATTATTTGGGCTGAGTTAGGATGTCTTCTTGTGAGTTTCCCTTTCAGCACTTGACCTTCAGTAGGAGCTGCAGGTGTCATCCCTAATGTATATTTTGAAAGCAGACTTTGAATCCAATTCTGTTCTCTTTGGCTCTGAGGTAACTCAGGAGAGCAACAAGGAACAGAGTTAGTGTTTTTATGGAGAAGCACAAAAACTGTGTTCAAAACTCAAAACTGGGTTTTGCATTAGTCGCAATATATTGAGAAATCACAGGTGCTGCGAGGTTAAAATAAATAAATAAATAAAAATGGAAAAAGATTGTTTTAAAGGCCTTCAGTTTCAGAGGCCTTCAGGCCAGAGAAAGTTTAGGGTAGAGTAGACAGAACCAGCTTTATCAATGCATGTTGCAACATCTCAGCATGGGATAACAACATTCCTAAACACAAATGTTTTCCTATACTGTTATTCTCTGCTTAGTGGGAACTTCTACCTCCTATACAGTCTCTTTGGTTATATCCATGCTAGTAAACTAAACAGGGCCAATGCATAACTGTGAGTGTAGCTGCAGACATCTCTACTGTTCACTCTACAATTTTATGTCAGGGTGCTGCTTGGATAGTAGTTACATCAGGTTGGACTAGATGATCTCTAAAGGTCCCTTCCAACCTTAATGATTCTGTTATTCTGTTATTGCTAGTATGCTACACTCTTCCGGAAAAGACATTATAACTATAGTCTATTCTATATATATTTATATTTTTAGATTGTCCTGCGCCAACTAGCATTCCCAGGAGCCGCTTAAGGGAAAGCACAAGGAAAGGACTCTTCCCCAAAATCAATGATAAGCTCATTAAATTGAGGAGAGGTAAAAACAGTTTAGTCATATGGATGTAAGCCATGCCTTTGCTCTCACCCTCTTTGCCTGTGCTTTGTGGCAGATATTTCTAAAATGCAAAGTATGTTTCCCCAGTATAACAGTCTAGATACTTTAAGGCAGGATAGCCGCGTTGATCCATACCAACTGATAATGACCAACTAAGCCATTATCACTTATTAAAAAATACTATCTTCTATTCTTTAAACCAGGTCACTTTGTTACACCAAAAAAAAAAAAAAACAACCAAACACTTTGGCTGCATATAAACCTCATTGCTAATAGCTAAACTCCTTTGCAAAGTATGCAGCTGTTTTGATTGTTGTTAGGCCTACATTTGGGGATTATCACTTTTATTTCTGATTAAAATATCTACATGGTAATGTAATTGAAACAATAGTTCCAAAGTAAATGCATTGGTTGTGGTTTTCATTATCAGGATAATCTTCCTTTCTCCCTCACACCCAAAGCAGTGAAATCTTTCCCTCTCCAACAATATAAAACCGCATCAATGTGCACAGCAGATTTTAAACAGTTTACTGCTCACTACCCATTAAACTACTTTACAAACAACAATGAAACAGGAAATAACAAAGCATGCTCTTTGAATTAATGTTTGAGCTAAAATACTCAGATTTTTTTTCCTCAGTTTATAAACTGCTCCAGCTGTGTGTTCATGGTTTTATGACATTTTGGGAACAGTTCTCCTCAGCAAAAATAAAACCTTTGCAGCATATGGGGCCTTGTCGTAGCCCCATGGGTTGTACAGTGCAGGGGAGATGGCAGAAGTGCACTGTATTGCCACTAGATGCCAAAAATCAAGGTAGCTCCCAGCAGTTGTTGAAGTGAAGCACTCCTAGCACAAGAGAAATGTGGAACATTTAATTTCTTTCTGCTGTAAATGGAAGTAAATCAGAGGAGGGCCTGATGGTACTAATACTACACACATGAATATTGTGATGATATTCAGCACCTCTTCTTGGACCTAGTCTAGTGGATGAGTACTGCCACCTTTTGGCTAGATACTAAAATGACTGTGTCAGGAGGAGGATTAACCTGTAATTCAGATTAGAAACAGTGCTGGGATGTGTCTAGTATTAGGTGAGAATAGACGGTTTCTGTGGAGACAAAAAAAGTCTCTTTGCCCCCTGTTTAGATTGCTTAATGCTACTTGAGAATGTAAACATCTATTAGTGCTTACTGGTTTAGTTTCCCCTTTGCCATGTCTAAGGCCATGTCCTAACAAGAGAGCCAGAAAAACACTGTCATTGTATCACAGCAAGAGCAAGCGCAAAACTCCACTGATGTAAAGCAATCCCTACAGTCTTTTAGTGCTGGTCTTGTCCCAAAGCAAAGACATTTGCAAAGAGATTTATTTTATTTTGTTATATTGTGATGGAGTTCTTCCAAAAGTATAAATTACGTATCGGTACTGCACTGACACTAGGCAGGTAATGATAGTCTCGGAGGGGACTCAGCAACATCTTGCAAACATCTGTGGTCATTTGTATGAGAGCCAATTAACCTGTGGTGGTCTAGTAAATGAGGAGGGCCATCTCTTACATTCCGAAAGTTAAAAAATCTGTTAAATAAAAGTGGTGAGCTTTCCAGACGCTGGCAGATAAAATCTTCAGTTTCTTTATGGAAAATGAAATCTGAATGATGCTCTGTGCTCTCCTGCAAGCCATCAGCTAGCCAGTCACAGTTGGAATAAGTAAGGACAGGGAGGACTGGTAAAGCAAGAGCGGAGACATCAGTTCAATCGAGGGATATGGATGGCATAATTCCTTTCTCTGCCATTGATTCAATGGACAGCTTCTAGTCTGTTGCCTGTTTTTTTGTTTGTTTATTTGGGAGTTTTTCTGTGTACGTGCTTCAAGCATCTCCACAAAAAAAAAAATCCATCCACCTTAGTAAGTAGTTTTGGGATATACAGTCAAAAGGGTTGTATTTAGTGCCAAGTTATAATCCCCTTCCATGCCTTATGTCTTGGTTGCCTAACACTTTCAGGTCCTTCCAAGTCCTTCTGCTAGTAGCCTCCTTGTTGGTTTGCGCATGGCAGTGAAAGACCATCTTTTATTATCTTATCTTGAGATAGAGAATTGTTGAAATGTGGTCCAAATTCTATCCCCGGAATCCTCTGAGGGACAGTGGAGAACACATACGTGTGTGCATGTGTCTGCGTGTGTTTGCATCCACACATATCTACATGATGAAGAACATGACTTTCCGCTGACATCTGAAGTAGTGGAGGAGATATAATAACGATCCCATGGGATCTTTAAGCCACTTTAAAATATGCATTTTCTGTATACTCTGAAACCATTATTTCAAAACTTCTCCAAGTTTATTAGAAGATCCCAACTGAAGTCAAGATTGAGGACAAGAGTTAACTATGATTTACAGAGAAAGATGTACTAAGTTTTGATGAGGTTGCCTCTCAGCTCAAAAAAAGGTGGCCTGAGTTGTGTTGCCCTGCTTAAGCTTATGTTAAAACCAGTTTGATTAAATTGGCTAGTTAAATCACAACCAATTCTCAAAAAAATAGTTTAAAATTCTCCTGAACATCTCTGCCTCCCACCAGTGTTTATCCTGCAGAGAGCAGTGCCCGTGGTATGGGAACAAAGACATTTGTGCCTGGAAGTCCCAGGCACAAAAAAGATCTCCCTGTCTTTCAAATCTACCATAAGGATGCAATGATTTTCAGTCGCTCAGTTCATCAGTTTATGCTTCTAAGTCATTCAAAATGCTCTTGAAATCAGTTCTTGAAGCCAACAAAATAACTACAGCTTTTTTTTAATAAGATAACCCATATTTATGTTTAAGTATGAACTAAACAGCAGAGATTTAAGCACTCCCTTTATAAAATATTGGTTTTAGTTTTTCTGATAATTGGCAAAACTTTCAGGAGGGGTTTTAGTTGTGCAGGAGGACTCCAAATGTTACTTGGCTCTTTCCCTCCCCATGGGTAACATTCTTATAAAAAGCTTATCCCTGTGACTGTAAACAGGAAAAAAAATGAGTGTGTTGGGAAATGCAATAATAGTTCGTCAGAAAAAAAGCAAGCAAACTGTATCCGGAAAGCACATACGTATTCACCTTCCAAAATTGCAATGAAAATTAAACTTTTCAAGATGAGAAGCACTTACCAGAGTGGAAATGAAAATTAAAGTGCTGGATGTCCACAGCTTTATACTCCATAGTGAAGCAGGAAAGTCTTTGCAAAATCTTGTTTCTCAGAAACAACCTCCTTATTTCTGAAATATGTTATGCTAGTATAACATAATAGTAGCTTTCTGTGTTTGTTTTGTATGTTTGTATAAATAAATTTGTCTCTATAAAATATTTCTAGATCTCAGGCCAACTTATAGAATAATTACAACACTGAAAACTAAACTTTTGCAAGAACTGTTTTGGTATATTGTTGAATCTTTTGGCTTTGTGCGTGCTGCTGAAAACATCCTCAGTCTGCATAGATGAAGAACATGTTTAACCAATTTTTGTAATATAAATACTTTGCAGTAAAGAATGAGGCCATACTTTCGTGTTTATTGTGTCAAACACAGATCCTCACTCTATCCTGCCAAGCTTTTGCAACTTTAAATATATATACATATATATGTTTTAATAGTATTAATTGCTCGATGAAACACTCTTCCACTTCCTATTTCCTCTTCTCAGGAGGCAGCTGTTTATAGCATCTACTCTGGTGAGAGAGAACACACAGTTCGGACTTAGGGGCAAAATGTAAATCAAGGCAGCTATAAAAATAATTTCACTTTGTAAAGGTTTATCTAGTTTAATTGAGCTCTTAACAGTCACAGTAAAATGTGATGGTGATGTGATTGACATTTGACTGTATCTCTCTGTATGCAATGCTGAATGAATGTGTAGCTTGTTCCAGGGCAGATTAATTTTGACTTCTGTTTAATGTTTTTGAAATCTTCATATGAACAGGAAAAAGAATGCTGAAAAACTGCAGTACTTGGATTTGCATCTCAGTGATGCAAACAAAGGTTTTGTTTTCCTGTCTACTACTATATATAGGGGTTTTTTATTCTTGTTTTAATAATAAACCGTTTGTCAGTACTCTGTATGATAAAAGCCGCAAGTGTGATGGGACTGCTAGCAAGTATCAGAATAATTCTTTCATATCTCTTTGAATCTCTTAAAAGAAAACTGAATTATCTCAAACATTGCAGTTTTAAAAGTCTTTGCCTTCATAATTAAGATCACAGGTCACACCTCCAAAATGAAAAGATCCTCCCTCACTGTTATCAGTATATATTGGTACTCTTCTAGTCTGAACACATCGATCATTTTGCTTCTTCCGTTATGTAAAGGCAATTCCTCTATTTGCCTGCTGACTCTGGATATAGAAAACAGAATATTTTTAATTTATGCATCTGACTTTCCCCACTTCTAGGCTTTTGGGACGTTCCTGCGTTCCACTCAGCCTGAGGAGGAGATGCGCGGTGGCCAGGCCCTGTGGTCCATCCCATTCTTGTGCACATACTGGGAAGAATCTTGTTGCAGACCAGTGGGTACTGAGATACCACATCAGCACCGTCTCTGTTGCTTGGGACCGGCAGCCTATAATGTCTGGTCTGTATGTGAAGAAGGAGAAAAACACACAGAAGGGATCATAGCATTTTACTTCACACTGCGCTGTTAAGGTTCAGATGTCACTGTGGGCTCCTTCTTATACACGCATAGTCAGTAGCACCATTTGTGCTGTACCAATAGCATTTATATAATGTCTGGTAAAAACTTACAAATGCCTGTGAGTTAAGTACTATTATTATTACCTTCAAGCTATAGGTGTGGGAATTCACACAGCAGTGCTAACAGAGCAGACCTGCTGTTCAGAGCCAAGCCATATGTGCCATTAATCTACTTATAATGCTACACTGTTCAGGGACTTCAGGGAATGACCTTCCTAGGCTCCCTGGTGATATCGCCCCAACTCATCACCGGTATGTATTGGAGCTTCCCCAGGCAGAGCAAGTTGCCCACTTTCTCCTTGCTCCATTACCTGGGGCAAATAGTGTTTTCCTTCCTTCTCCACTTGCTCAGTCTCCCTTAATCCCTGAAACATCCAAAGTAGTAGTGTTGTTCTACAAAGTACTGTACCAAGCTGTGATCAACACTCAAGGCAGAAATGGTAGAAGTGAAGAAAATCCTGTGTAAGCTTGTTTAATGCAAAAACCTTTTGGTGTAGGAATATAAAGAAAGGCTTATTCTTCATTTTCCTTCACTTTAAGGACTAATTGTCAGTAAATGTGAAGCAAAAAGCTACTGCCGTTTTTGATACTGCCAGGATTCTTGCCAGGATACCCAGAGCTAGGATATGTACCACTTCTTGGCTGGCCCTATAAATCCAAGAAACATAAGACATAGAATGGGGGTTCCTGAATCATCAGTTCCAAGGCCTTGCTGACACAGGCAACCACACCATACATAAATCTATAAATATACTGGAGAGATGTTGTTCAGTAGAACTGTTTGTAAAAGGCGTACACACAGCAAAAGAGAAATAAGGCAACTAGTGAAAACGGCACTCAGATGGAGTTCCTGGCTCAGACCCACTAGACACCAGACATATGGGGACATATCCACCAAACTAAAATAAGACTATTTCAGTTCAAGTCAAAAACACAAAAGATGGCATATTTCCACCGTTGTAGGCTCTTTGATGTCTTTGCATTTCAATAAGGAATCTAAAAATCTAGGAGATAAATAACTGAGAGGAAAAAGTCTTATAAAAGGGAAGATTCAAAACTTTCCCTTAGTATGTTGTCATATACCATTGACAGAAATGCACTTCTCCTTTTGAAGTATTCATATGAGAGGAAAAAATAATTATGAGAAGTTGTCCTACATGCTCTACTGTAAGTATCAGACTGACACACCTTTGCAGTAGGGTGTAGCATTTTTATTATATTTATTTATTTTACAGATAATAAGGACAAAATTTTATGTGATTCATTTTCAGTTGCTGTGATATGCAATAGTTAACACTTGAAGCTATTAAAAGCAGTGTTTCAATCAGCTGGCAAAGTCAATTGCATTTCTGAAGATAGTAGAAACTATAGGTTGTCTCCCTTGTAAGGGACACATTTTCTACAGTCTTTGTGTTATTTATGCCTCATCTTATGTTTTCAGCTTCTTAATTAAAGTGGAAATTGAATGCACTTGTTTTAAAAGGGAACAAAGTGGAAATGATTGATGAAAAGTAGTTGCAAGAATTGCCACTCTCTTAAACCACTTGATCTGGCTGTCACAGAGGACTTTCCAAAGGCTAAATTAGAAGGGCAAAACAAAGGAGCATTGTATGTTGAGACTACAGATGGTAGTCTGAACTCTGGGGTCTAGGCAGATTAATTTCAGTATGAATTTATAATGCTTTAAGGATATACTGTTGCTGTATTGATAGCACTGTAATTAAAGAATCACTGTAGATTGATTTTAAAATATAGTAAATGTGAAACCTTACAGCAGAGACTAAATCTTCAGAGAAAAAAGTTCTTGTTTCATGGGATAGTTTGAAGGCTCTTTTCCCTTTTCTAAATATCCCAGTTGTCTTGCTGCTTTCAGGAGCTTTGATACCTGGCCAATGCTTGAGCAGAGAATAATGAAAACAAGAACTCTAAAATCCTAAGTCGTATTTTTTGCAAATGCCTTTGAAATGTCTAAAGGCAGCATTTCTTCTTGGAGGTTCATCTATTTTAAATGTTTGTGTTGACTTGAGTATAATTTGACCAAGGAATATTGTCAGATGCACTCTAAGGTCAGGGTGATACATCAGTCACAGAAGTGTGCATTGCATAATGCGCTCCAGACTGCATCCCATCTAAATATGGAAAGGAAGCAAAAATAATATTTTTAAAATCACATTTCAGTTGTAGGACTGAAGAATAGGCAGGGAGATTAAAAAAAATGGCAAGCTGGATATTGACTTTCTCAATTAAGACTGATAGAGCAGAGAATAAACACTCCTTTTTTTTTAATGCATGTATTTGAATGGCTTCAAGCTCATTAACATGCCTAATGTAATAATACTGTAAGCTGAAGAGCAGCCACTATCTGATCTTTTCTCAGAAAGAGTGTAACTGTCTCAGAGGCAAGATTCATGGGGACTAGAAATATATTCTACTATTTTAGCTTTTTTATATTATATGACAACCTGGAACCCAGGTTCCAGAGCGCGATCAACCATGCTGCACACAGAACACACAGTAAACACCAGCTCTGCTCTTAATTAGCTTGCAGTGTAATTAGGAAAATAAGTGATTGCAACACTGTCAGTGAATGAGACAAGGAGAAAAAGAGCAACACCATATTAAAGCAATTTATTTAATTAAACGAATTCACACTGAACCGCCTAGATGTTTTCTCATTATATTATTTCTTTATGATGGACATCAACAAAAAAACAAGATCTGATGTGCCTACTGGAGGTCTACCAATCCATTAAGCAGTTTGACTCATGGGAAAAATGATGCATGACTGCTAGACACTTTCTACAGGTAACCCTCATGGGACAACTGATATCGGAACCCAGTGAGTAAAGATACTTTTTCAGTGTCTTGCTTCCATACACTCACAATTGTGCGATTTGGTCTTCTCATCAGCAAACAAGAATAAATGGTAGAGACTTCCATGCAGAGCTGGCTGATGATCAAGTTTTCTTTGTTTTTAAAAATGTTACTGACCTATCTATGTTCAAGTCGGTGTTTAATCCAGCACGTAACTATTTTCAAAAAGCCAAAGATAGCTGCAGTGCGGAACAATTTATACTCCATATCTTATGGGATCTCTTTTGAGTATGAAAGGAGTCCGAGTGACTAGCTTAGATACACACATTTCCCTTCCTGTTCCCTAAAATTAGTCAAAGTGAATCCCAGTTTCTGATCACACATTCAAATTTTGAAAATGGTTAGTCCAAAAGCTAGTATCAGGAATTAGACCTGACATTCAGAGATGATTTACCAATGTCAAGTACTCTGACATGCATTCAGGCCACTTTACTACCATTTTGGGGTTAGATTTGTAAAAGTAACTCCACTAGGCTTGTATGTCCTATTCATATTGGTGACTGCGCATGAACAAGGAACAGACAGTACCTTGGCTTTGCAGGACTGCCTTTGGTCACTGAGCAATCCAACACCACTGAGAGGAAATGATCCAGTCTGGGAAAAAGACGCACGCAATTTATTCTTCCCACAAGCAAGTGGAAGCAAGGACTAAATTATGTCTCTCAAAAGTTCTGTTCAGCCTGTGCTCTGCTCTGGGCAGCCTATCTACGCACCCTCCATCCTTTGAAGCAGGACCGGAGTTACTCAGTTCGACCATTGTGGGTTTGTTTCAAGGCAGCTCAGGTTCTGTAAACAAGGCAGAACAACATTTTCTTCTGGCGACCCGCACATTTCGCAACAGACTCTCCCAGGAGACAAACAACCAGCCAACGAGCAAGACAAGAAAGTGAGCTCTCCCTTCGAACGGAGGGAGCTGTTTTTCAGTGCTAACCATGGTGTGTGCTGCTCCCCTCTGCAGACAGCAGTGACGCAGGGGAGGGTAACAGGTTTGCTGAGGAACACGTTGGAAAGGAATTTGCTTCAACGCAGCTCTGTTGAACAGAGGTGGGAGAATTGCGCAGTAAGGTGTTTGCTTTGAGGCCATGCACAATCTTTGCTGTTTCTGTGAGTTTTTATTCTAATAGCATAAGCAAACATGCCTTACTGAGCTAGATCCAGTGTGGCCCAGCACTTTGCTCTGACAGTGGCAGTAGAGATATTTAAGGAGAGCACGAGCCTGGCCGCTATCTGTAATCCACCGCTTCCTACTCTCCAGCACCTGCAGTCACTGAGCTGGGAATGGTGGAAGCTGCATCCCTTTTATATCTCTTTTGGACCTTTTGTCTCCAAATTTGCCAAACCCTTCCTGATCCTCTGAGACTTGCCTCTACCTACCCAATCTTTCTGCGCATTTCAGAAGTCCACTACCTCACTACTTACTGTGTAAAAAGTGTTTTATCTGCTTTAACCCCATCTCCTGTTCTTTTCAGAGAGTGGTGTTTAGTTTCAGTAGATTGGCTTGGTGGAGAACAATGCTGCTTTCATCCTATGCACCATAGTCATGATTCTGTAAAACCTGTCCATACTGCCCCGACTTTTTCTCTCAGAATTGTACAGTCTCAGGTTTTTTTCAGTCTGTTTTCATCAGGCAGCTATTCTATCCCACGTATTATTTTTATTGCAGAACTGGGCACACCACTAGCTGCAGGTGGACAAAGCGGCCAAATAACTCCGAAGATGATGGTTGACAAGAGCAACTGGGGAAGACATCTGGGTCATGAACAGCCATGAGGGTGGATAACAGCTCTCATTTGAACATGTTTATGTGGTCTTTTTGCAAGCTTCTTTAAGAGAGTTACTCACACAGCCGAAAGCTTGTGGCTTAAGCTGTGGACAGATGTCTTCTTCTAGCTCCAGCTGTGCCAGTGGAACAGGTTACTGCTTTTGGCTGCTGAAGGTAGTTGATCCCTCATCGCTGACAGCTAAATTGCCCATATTGAGTGCAGACCACCCTGTTTTAGTCAAAATGTGCTAGATGAGCAAAGTCTGGTTATTTAAATGTGGATCTGAGCTCCTATTCTGTGACAAGAGTCCACAAGCTGAAGGTTATTGCACCTTCAATTGCGCTGACACAACAGTTTGTGAGACTATACTCTGAATAACATTAGCTTAAAAATGGTTTGTTGGGTGGCAGAGAAATAACAGTATAGACAAAGAAATATTTAATTTATCTGTTACATGAGTCAGTCTTTGCACTTGAAAGTATAACTAAGAAAACTTGATCTGTTGGAAAGAAATAACCTCCATGAAGAAGTCTGGAAAAGTTCCTTCTACCCCCTGAGACTTCCTAAGGTCCTATATTTCAATTTTGATTTGAGATCTTCAAATTCTGAACTTGAGGGCTGAATGTCTGCTTCTTATAATGAAACAAATTAATTGTCCTTCTTTTGTTGTTTCTTTCTTATACCGAAGAGGTCCATTCTCAAATAAAACTAGTCTAATAGCTTACAAGAAATTCTTCTCTTTTAAAGTCTCTAATGAAATACTGACACCTTGTTCTACCCTAATTAGTCAACTCAAAACTCAGATGCTGGTTAGCTCTCCTTTGCTATTTGCAAGAGGCTCCCACAAACAGATGTACCTCCCAGCTTTGACAGAGCATTTCATCAGACACTAAACAGTGTGCTCAGTCAAAAAAGTACTTACTTTAAAACTATGTATATGAGGACCATCTGGAGACCCCCACCATAATGGTGCAAGAAAATAGACTTTGAATTTATATTGTGACATTATGATTATTATAAATTTAGTTCTTTCAACAGATGAATGAACCAGTAATTTTCTGTGTGTTAAATATTCCCCAAGGAAAAGTAAATTGACCTCCTCAGGGATTTTCTGGGGATGAGAAAAAATGTCCTCTCCGTATCTGTTTTCCATTATTGTAATTACAAGGGGTGATGATAATCCTTTCAACATTATTGTTTCGGCGTGTGCATGATTTATAGTCAGACATCTAAGTTCGTTTAATGCTGTTGTCGAGAGCAGCACATTGTATCAAAGATAAAAGGAATGAGAGAGAATCGTAATCTGATAACTAACTTAACTTGGGAGCAGAAGTATGGTCTTATTTAGCATTATTGTAAATAACTGCTTAAATTTCAAGTCATCTGTGGAGTGTAAGTGCTCAAAGACGAGGATTTTAAATAAGCGATTTCACAAGAGGGTATTCATGTCTGCTGATAATACTCCAGCTGAGCGTTTGTGCTGTGCATCTGACACCGGTCCTGCTCCAGACTCCCTTGACAGGAAAGCTTCTCAGGTAGATCAACAGGAAATTCACATAAATAAGTGACAGTGAGGATTCTGTTAAAAGCATCTTCAGTGGGTTAAAAATCCAGATTTTTTAATAAAAGAGGCTCCGATAAATTGTGCATGTAGTTGTACATGTTGACAAGAAAACTGCACCAGCAAGGGAACAGCTTGTGTGCAGAAGACATTTTCTGTTCTGAGAGGAGAAGGGGGAGCCACAGTAACCTCTGCATGCAAATGTTTTAGACTAACATTCAGCAGCATTTACCTGGTATGATGGTTGTAAATTCCTAGGAGTAACTTGCCTAAAGCTCTCTGGAAAAGAAGGGAGACCGCAGTCTGTTTTCAAATCAAACCTTATGTCTTCAGAAAGAAGCAGAGGCAGATCTAAAGACAGAAAGTCAAAATATTCCTATCCAGAAGCAGAGAGAGGGATTCATGTCTCAAATACAATGCAACAGCTCTCCCTGCCTTGAGTAACAGAGCAGGCCTGAAGTGCAGCCCTGGGGAGGAAAGCTTGTTCTGCTTCTGCTCCTGCTTCTGCTGCAGCAGGAACCCTCAACTAAGTGTTGGGTCAAGCAGCTGGTGTCGAGGACCTCTTACATGACCTTAAGTGTTGGGTCAAGCAGCTGGTGTCGAGGACCTCTTACATGACCTTAATTCAAGCTACCAAGGCTTGCAAGTCAGACCCACCAGCTCTCTAGGGAGATCTAGCTCTGTGAAGGAAGTTTGTGTGGACCAATGTGCATTTCTTCAGATAAGCTGGTCACCCTGGGCTCTTCTTGTTGACTTCATTAGGAAATAGACACTTTCAGGGTCTGATTCCCTTCAATGTTTCAGTTTCATCCTTCTGAATTTGGTGGAGAACTATTGTCCTAGAAGAGACTACATTTCTCCAGTAACTGGGAAGGGTGTATAAGGTGATTATATCTCTATCACCTATGTGAAATGTCCTATCAGACCTTCACAGATAGATCAGACTCATCTGCAACACTTGTCAGAAATCATTATTTAAAAATAATGGAGATGCTCCATGTGCTTCCTAGTCACGCATCAAACTGAGTAACCAAGTCAGCAACATGGAGTCTTTTTCATCTTTTTTAAGAGAAATTATGGTCAGGTAGGGACAATCAAGTACACTGGTCCTTATTCGTTTTAAGCTGGGTTGTAAACTGCATTTATTAAAAGATGTTAAATGCTGATATTTATACTTTAATCTTTTTATCTAATCTTTACTTAAAATCCAAAGTAGCTTTATTCAGTTTCATTCAATGCACTTTAGAAATTAAATCATTAAACTGAATTAAACCTACTCAGATTCTACAAGCAGTAAAAAAATGTAAACGGAATGCAGCCTAGAATTTGGAAATTAATAGGATAACCAAGCTGACAGAAGAACCCTAAGGTTCATTTCTGTTCAACCTGGATTTGACTGAAAAATTACTAATAGAATGATTTCTGTTACATTATCGATTTATTCAAACCAGTTTTTTTTCAAACCATTTTTTTTCAACAGGATTTCCCTGGATTACAAATGAAAATGGAAAATTTTTCCCTGGAGAAAAATTCTGTGAAAAGGAATCTTGCATCACCCAAAGCATGTCAGCTATAATAGCTTGTTTCACTTTACTTTTTTTGTATATATTAGTTGAAATAACACAGCATTTTAACTATCTATTTTTAAAATTGTTTCATAACCAGAACTGAAAATTCTTTATTCTGCAAAAGTTAACTGACAATTTAACAACTGTCAGAACCCTTTTTTCTCTTCTCAAAGTTTGTGAAGAAAATAAATCTCAGCAAAAACAATCAGATTTAGGAAAGTAGTTTTTATCTGACCATTTCTTTAGTCAAATCTCATCATAAACTTCTCTCCCTTATCCAAAATCCAGTGCCAAAAAACTTTGGAAATAGCAATGAAATTATTCCATCTTTTTTTTTTTTTCCCTCCCTTGTGCAACACTATTACATTCTGAAAAAAAAAATTACTTATCCTTTTGAAAGGAAATCAAAAGACATTTAAGTCTTTGTTTGTGATGTTTGTTTAATTAAACTAAAGGAGTGATTTAATAGCTATCGCTAGTCTTTACATATAAATTTCTTTTGTTAAGATTGTAAACTGTGTTCTTGAGATTAGCCTGAAAGTAGCTGCATATTTGACCTCAGCAGCAACAGCAAACGTACGCAGCAGCTCTGACATACTATCAGAGTAATGGATCATTTTAAAGAGCCTGGAAATGATTAAACACGAGTGCTGCTGCATGCAGTCTTTAATTGATTGATTTGAGTTTGCGGTCAGAAAATGACTGTCAGCTACAGCTTATCTATAATTATCAGTAATCAAAAACAGACTTCTCTCTTCCTAATGCTGTAATGCTCTTTCAGTGCTCTTGACATCTGTGTGACTCAGGCATTCATCTGTAGTTGCCTAATAGTGTTAGTCTGAATAACAATATGTGCTGATAAGTATTAGGCAGTAAAAGCAATACCTTTGTACCTCAGGAATAATCACTCTGAGTAAGGTGGAGAGAAATTGGCAGGCAAAGGTTTGGGACAGTCTTTTCATTTTGTGCCGATGACAATGGAGAATGGAGAAAATCACTTTTTTTTCCTTTTTCTTTTTTCTTTTCCCACTTTGTGTACTAGATGAGGAACAACCAGAGAACCCCTGGAGAAGGAGAAAATTTCATTCTATATTGCTCATTAGGAGCAAGCAAAATAATCTCATGCTCTTGGATATCCCTCCTAGAATGATTAGAAAGACATAGGAATTTTCAGAAAGACTCTGCAAATTGCCCTTCATAGACCATGAGCCCTGCTTTGGCTGCACAAACCAAGTAGCTTGGTTTGTGTTCTTGTGGTTCTTCTAAACCAGAAGTTGCCTGCCCTGAGGGAGGAACTGTGGATTGGCATCCTTGGCCAACATCACCATGGGCAACCAGCAAAGACAACTGATGACAAGGAGCTTATTCCAAAACCAGAAGTGGTTCTCCTACCTCTTTTTGACTTGCTGTGAAATGGCTGATGTACAAAAGATCAAGGGGTTGAACCTACACTTGCCAGCTTCCCCTGGAAGTCCTTTGGTGGAAAAGAGCCAGAAAAATTCTGTCCAATTCCACTTTTAAAAAATGGAAAATTTGCTCAATTTCTACTCATCTGCTGGGACAAAGGATTCAGGCACCTAATTCCAGAGCAGAACCAACAGTCCAAGCACTGAATGAGGGAAGATACTTCCTGAAAACAGAGGTAGTAATATCAAACCAGAGGCTGACTGGGTGCAAGTTCCATCCCGCTGCAGCACTTGCATTCAGCTGCCTTAGCAGCTGCCAACTCTGGCTCTTGCTCCTGGTGCACCCAGCTTGGGGCCTCCAACGCTTCCTCCACATCCAGCTCTGTAAAGGCTGTAGGTGATGATGCCTCTGAAAAACAGGTACCACACTGCTCATCGCTGTAGTGCCCAAATCCTATTTGGATTTAGCCTCTCACATCTAAACTATAGGATAACAACCCTTTCAGGACACATGCAGGAATTCTGCTCTGTACAAGCACTGAAATGTCTTGAAAACTACAGATCAATGAATGACCTGTCAAAATCTGAATGCTCTCATTTACCCTTCCCCTAATGCTGATCATAGAAGGATTTATCTCCACAGCATGGGAGAAGCATGTGAGAGCTAGAAAATGTGGAACAGGCAAATGGAAAAAAAAATCTATTTTTTTCTTCTGGTGTATGTTTCCAACTGAATGGTAAAAATAAGGGCATCCCAAAAGAATAGAGACTTTCTGCTTTCCCAAAGAAAAAGAACCACAGAATACTGAAGTGCTGAAGAGGATAAAAAGAGGTTATCTTACGGTTTATTAATGTACCTGGTATATGCTATCTGCTCATAGTCACTAGATTAAGTAATTACACAAAACACAAAAATCTAAGACATAAAAGGATTCTATAAAAAAACTTCAAAAGTTGCCTGTTCTTCCTGTATGTATGCAAACATCAATCAGCTTTTGATAATGTTTAAAAAAAAAAGGCTAAACCTTTTTAAAGTTAAGTTAGAAAAAGAAATAAGCCTTTTCATCAGATGAGTCATGAGAACACACGGTTTTCTCCTTGTAGGTAGACTCTGTGGGTGGTTTCATTTCCCCACATTTCACCATAGGGAAAAGAAAACAAACTGCTAACGAAAACACATCACATTAGTGATAAAGAGATGAACAGCTTGGAAGTCCTTCTAGCCCTGAAGCTAATCTGCTGATGACTGGCCTATGGTGAAATTTTTCTTCTGTACGTATTTATTTGGTATCTCTGCGTAAGTTTTTACAGTCTTTGCGTTAGAATGTCCTCTGCACAATTGTGGCATCAACCTAGAATGGCTCTTTAGGTTGGATTCTATTAAAAATGCTCCAATTTGTTAACACATCAAAATAACATGATCTTTTATTTCGTATTTTCTCTTCACATTTCACATAAAGACTTTCACAGGAGGTGGCTGCTGTTTTTGTGCAGAGGACACAGGCCTCTCTGTATAGTCTGTTGAGAAAGTAGTCCACAGACATGCCTTAAAAACAGGCAACATTTCCTCCTGTTAGCTAGTGCTTTAGGAGCACTGTATGTGTGCCTACTTCTCCTCTCCAAAACGCATATATGCTGGCTGCATTTCCTAGTTTTTGATTTGGATAATGCTTGTCTGTCAGCACGTGAGTCATCTCTAGAAACCTATGTAATTATTTCTGCTGAAATATAAGCATGTTCCATGCTGGACAAGAGCCTAAACGGTTTGAGCTGAAATGCTGGGGCCAGCCAGCTCTCACCATTCAGGGATTCACAGCCCGGATGAAGATGTTGTGGCCCTGGCTGAGCTCTGATGTTTCTACCAAATTTCTACCTTGAGTAAGTTGATAAGGAAAGCACTGCGTGCTTCCACTCAGGTGCGAGAGACACATGCTTCTGTCTTGTTCTCAAGAAAATGGGAGCAAGGTATGGATGGAGGAAATAAATGGGATAAGAAACAGTAACACTTTTATACCATGTCTTTTTTCGTCCTTAAAATCATAATAGCAGAAAGTACTACAAAGAAAAAAAAAAAGATAGAAGGAGGTAAAAAAGCCACATTTGTGCTCTGATACCTTTGCAGGGTAGATCCCTGCTGTTCCAGCATTCCCCAACAGCTCCCTCATGTACCAGGAAGGCATGTGTCACCCCACTGTCAGTGTGCTGCTCCAGATACCGCTCAAATGTTGCAAGGGAAGGTGCCAACGGAAAAATATTTTGGCCCTTTGAATTTCTCTTTGACAAGTACTTAAAGGAACCGGAGTTGACAGGATGATAAATTTCTGCTGCAGTTTTGAGACTAAAAGTGCCGTTGGCACACAGCGATCCCATTTTTTAATCGATTCAAGATGGTCTTGGAAGGGGCATATTGTCTTGGTCTTCCACACGTTGCACAAAGAGTGTGTAATATCACACTTCAATTTCTCCTCTGATTTTCCTCAGATGGATGCGTAGGCCACCGAAACACTGACTACGGCACTGGCACATTTGCTAACCCACCAATATGAAATGTAAACCATATTCCAGGGAGATGCCGCCCAAACTCGCACGTATGAGATAAGAGGTGGGGTAAAAACCTGTTACATCCAGCAGTAAAAGGGAAAAAAGCAGAGCCTCTGTAGTGATGACCTAGGTGGCAACTGGTTTTTGGGATTTTTCGGGTTTTCAGGTGTTCGCGTGGGTGGATGTGAGCAGGGCGTTGAAGTTAGCATGGGGAGAGGCAAGAGCTTGTGCTCTGCTAGACGTCACCGACCTGAAGCAGCGATCCCTGCAAAAGCTGCACCTACGGCTTGGGCCTTTTGCAGTGGAAAGACTCCGATTGCCTTCACCAAAGCCATCAGACAACCTTAAAATGTCATTTGAGTTTCAACCTCACTCCCTGGCTAATTGTTCACTTTCCCTGAGCTCGCTGTACAGTGTATTTAATGTCTGAGTTCTCGTCTGAATTTCTCATGTCTCATCTTTTTGTTCCTCCAAAGCAGAAAGTGACAATTTTTGTCAAGAGTTTTTCTGTACCACTCTGTTCGATAGTATCTTGATTTTAATGTTTGTTCCAAAACCTTTGCTTTTATGCTATGTTTAGTAAAGCAGCTGATATAACTGTTCTCACTTAATAGGTTATGTGCACTCAGGTGGGCAAGAGGTTTTGAGGCCTCATCTAAAGCTCCTCAGGAACACTTTATATATTCCCTTTCCATAAGGTTAATGACTAATTTTTCCCAGAATTCCCAAGACCTCAGAAGACTCCACAGTACATTTTGTTTTATTTTTGTGCCTTATTGGAGGCTGTTTTCTTATATTTCTGTGTATGAGGAGACAAGCTCCCACACAAAGAAACCCACAGACCACAGTAACCTCTTGGATGGAGGGAAAAAAAGTCTCCAGTTGTTATGTCCATTTTTGGAAAGTGCAGTTGAGCTACTTATAATCCGAGTTCATCCAAAACTATTTTTGAAGTCTAGTTGTCAGCATTTTCAGTTCAGCAATGTTTCTACACTGCGCTGAAACTAAAAAAAAAAATGTTTGCATGGAGTTGGGTGTACTTTTAAACTAGGGTTCAAGCTAAGCAGCGCTTATTTTCTATCCTAGGAAAGAAAAAAGCCATGGACACTTTGTATCTTTTATTTTATTTCCTCTCATCATAAAACCTGTTAGATGACAACTTTCTTTTTTAACTTTTTACACATATCAAACTGAACATTTAATCTTTCTTTTGCTTATATATCCATAATATGAAACCTTTCCTGCAGTAAAATACAGGCCTTCTTTTTCCCTAGCCCTCAACATCAACCAGTTTTAACTTTAGGTTTACTAGAAATGGGTTTCCAGACCATCATTTTAACCCTCCCACTATGAATGAGGTTAACCCAACATGTGGCGCACAGAGGCTTCTTCTTTCTCTGAGAAAGAAGGACCACAGTTTAAGAACAGTTCCTATCTAGTTTTTATTTTTAAAGCATCATGCAGCTCTACTTTTATCCTCATTGAAATGCACAGAAAAGCTTTCAGCTCTTTTAAAGACACGTACATACAAGCACTTTGACCATTAAGGACTGACATTTGCTGTTTTTGCCATTGAACAGAGGTGATTATAAGCAGACAAAATAACCAGAGCAGAAAAGAACACATCTATTATCAACTTCAGATCTCCACACTGAAGGAGAAGCTTTCTGCTCCTCCTAAACTTTTCCAACTATCCCTGTGTTCTGGTCAGGCCTTATATATGATTTTTTTTTTATTCTCTGGTATACTCTAGACCTACCCAGGCCTCATGTTACTGATTTAAGAAAGTCACATCTGTTCAGGGACCTGGATGGGGACTACCCAGCAATGGTCAACACAACTTGTGTTTGCAATTTTTTATTTCTTTTTCTGAAACTAAAAAACATTTTAAAGGAAACTGTTCAATTGTTTTTACTTTTCCCTTTATAGAAGTCAGGGATACTAGCAGCAGAGATTTACAGGTGAAGAACAGTGAATAACTACTTTTCGGCGGAATTTATATTTTGCGATCAAAAAGTATAGGTAAATACACTTTAAGAAATATTGAAAATTGTTCTAAATAAAACAAACTTTCACAGCTACTTCTTTTATACCCTTAAAACATTCAGTCATTCAGTGCTGAGGAGTGTTAGCAGTCTCATAACAACCTTCTTGATGTATTTATGCATGTATAATTATGTTTGTCGTTATTTTTAATTTTCTCTCTAAAACTCGAACTAGGTGATGGTCATACTTTTCATCAAAAAGTTCTCAGGTGCCACTGTTCAGATTTACTGCAGCGCAGAGAAAATTTCATAAACATTATGGGCAAATCATTTATCTTAAGTAATAATATATGCTCTTATTATTTTAGCTTAGTATTCTCCCTTGATGATAATGTGGTGTATAAATCATAATGATTAGTTAACCTCAAAAAACTTTAAAGGTTTCCAAAGAGGTCTTCATCTCAAATGAACATGCTCTTTCTTGCATTAGTTTGCCGGCATGGATGGAAAAAATATATATAATTTTAAAAAATTAATATCCCTTCTTAAAATAATTCTTTACTTCTAAATATTGCTGACTCTTTTTCCAATGAAACAAGATTCATTTACTGCAGACATTGTTCCATAAAGACCTTGGAGAAGGGAGAAGCAGGAGATATGTGTGCTTTCCTATATACATACTATAACCAATCTCTACATCATTCTGTTACTAAGGAACAATTCTATGAAACAATAATATAATTTTTTCCTCTTTATGCAAGAAGCATTGGAGGGGAAGAATGATAAAAATCTAATCTTACAGGCCATGCTTCATTGCTCATGGCATATAGCATGCAATTTTAATAAAATCTATGAAACATTATATTCTAGTAGCAACTCTAATAAAATCTAGAAAACATGTAGTAGCATTTTGGAATTTTAAGATTTGTCCAAGTAGCAAAAGAAGCTGGGTAAGGTCACATGGAAGGTATTCATCAAATTGTAGAAGGTATCGCCATTTTGCTGCAGAGATGGTCTTGAACAGTTTTTTGGAGAGGCAAACCTGCACAGAAGATGAACCAGAATGTTTTGTAAGAGGACAGAATCCAGAACTGAAAACAGAAATGCAAGTATAAAATTGTGTGCATACTGAGGTACCGGGACCACTCTCATTAACAGCAGTGTGCAAAGGATCTACTCCTCTTACCTCATTCCATACAACTTAATCTCATCCATAGCAGAGGATTAAGTAAACCCTGGATTTCCTTGCATATGAAGGATGAACTTTTTAGTCTTTTACTTAGACATTTGAGAAGAAGCTGGGGACTCCCATAGGACTTCAGGTTGCCAGTAGATAGCAAATAGATAGACAGATGACAAATCACGTTTTCTGTAGTATTTCCTCCAAATTCCGAGATATATAAAAGCTACAAAGAATGAATTATTTGTTTATTATCTGAAGAAAGTAACAGTCCATGCTGCAGAGGGAAGGGTATTTTGAAAATACTGGTTTATTGTAGAGAAAAAGAATGGGAATTGCTTTTGGAAAGTTTATCATTTAAATATGAGAATGCTATTCCTTCTGCAGGGGATCTCGTGGAATTCGTTTTCGCTGATACAGAAAAGTCTTGTTTTGACAAATAAGGAATATAGAAACTGATAAATTGATGCAAATATTTCTTATGATAATATAACCCATAATTATAAATATTTATCTTTGCCAACATATTATATCTTCCAAGACACGTAAGAGAAGAATTAATAACTATACCCAACACTATATATCATCTACATAGCAACGTATTCTTCACATAGGAGACACCCAGGAACTTCACATTATGAATACAGAAATAGGAGCATGAAAAGGTGAAGATCTTTTCCAAACTCCCAAAGAAAAACAATAAATGAGCTGCAAGACGAACTTTGATCATTTGCCTTGATTTTCCATCGTTTCATCTTCTGGTTTTATTATCCTTTATATGTTTATATTCAATATGTATAAAAATAGACTTATTTGTGGTGTTGGAATGTCCTCATTTCTCTGAATTGCAGAGGTAATTAAAAGAAAGAGAGTAGATCATTTTCTAAGATATGTTTTTGTATGCAGCTTGGACTCAAGTTTTGGACTCAACCCTGTGGATTAGGAAGAGTTTGTAATATATTTGGCACCTCCTACTTTCTCAGTTTTACAAACATATTTTTAACTCTATTCTTAGGGGAATTTATTCCCAACCTATGACATTTCACAGCCTAGTACAGTTGTCATTAATTAATAGAGTAGTAGTAGTACTATTATACTGTATTATAGCACACTAAATGTGTATTGGAACTTAATCCAGGCTAAGACAATGAAATAAAATGCCTACATGATCCCAGAATGGCATTTTCTTTGCCATTTATCAAGGAAGAAGCTTACAATATGAAATCCAATTCCATTGTTTACAAGACATTCAAGTCTTTAGTGTCTAGCATCTGATTTCTCTTTCAAGATTTCAATAATCATAATGCACATAAAATACGAAAATAGATAGACAGACAGACGAGTGAAGTTCTGCAAGGATAGATATTTAAGTTGGAGAAATACAAAGTGTCCATTGATATCTCTGGTGTCTTTCTTTGGAACTATCGAACGTTTTTTTCAAACATGTCGCTTTTTAAGTTGATGGTGAACTCCAGTTCACTTCATTTGAAGACCTAATCCTGGTCCTAGTTAATCAAGAATGTCATGTGTTTTGCCACTGAAATTTCTGTTGCTAATTTGAGAAAACATTAAAACATTAAACAGTTTTGAAAAATCTCAGTTCTTGAAAACTAAAAATACACAGTTCTTATTTTGTCAATGATTTCTGCTCAGGCTAACTGTGAGTACAAAAGAATTAAATAACTTCTGTACAATAAAGCTCTTCCTTTTTTTTTTTTTTTAACAGACCCTTAAGGGCAACCCCACTACATAAATATGTCTCCTTTACTTGGAATAATGGAACCAACTACCCAGGACAATATTTTCTGGGCTATTTATAGAGATGATCTTTAAAGCAGCATTAAAATGACCCACTTTAGAGTGACTGAGAATTTGGCCCAGCTTCCTGGCCCCTCCCAGAGCTATAGCTGTCAAGGTTTCAAGTAATGGAATCCAGTAGCATGAAACAGTAAATTTATTTTGCTTAGGCGTGCACACACACGCACTCTCTCTCACACACACACAGAGTCATCATAATTTCCTACGACATTTAAGAGAAGAAAAACTCTCATACATAATATTCTAAAGGTTGAATATTTGGCTACCATTTTTTTCCAAAATAACTATTAAAGTTGTAATCGAAAGTGTTCCAGGCCACAGGGTTGGGTGGTTAAATTACACACTGAGGGGGAGATGGGCTGCGAACACTCAATGTGAGCTTTATTCTCTCCAAAAATGCTTTCATTAGGGAAAAACCCAAGACAGGCAACTCAATTTTATAATAAGAAAGTGGCATTATTTTCTACTGAACTGACCATTTTGGAAACTCAAAAGGTTCCAAGCATACTATTAATTTTTTACAATGTCAGCATGCTTTTTATAAACTGCATTCTTTTTTTTTGAATTTTTACGGACCTCCATTTTGGAAATATTTTATACTCCAGAGGAAAGATTTTGCTTTCCCCAAAGTGGGAAACAGTATCATATTTAAGCCATATGATCTATTTTTATAAATGCCATAAATATGGAACAAACCCTTTCCAAATTGTTCACTTTATAAACAGTGCCTAGCAAGAGCTATAGAAAGGGCTTTGTTTGCTTTTGTTCTTAGAGGAGATTTCTTGCACGGATTTTCTCTGCAAGTGTTCAAAGCGAATGCTCAAAACCCTTCCAGACTCGCTGGGTCTGGGAGCAGGGAGGCACACAGCGCCGTGTGGATGGAGTAGCTCCTTCCTCCTTTTTCCTTGTGGTTGCATCCTGATCTAGGAGATCCAAAGGCCACTGAGATCAGTCTTTCCAGAAAAGGTAGTCCCTTTCAGTGAACAAGAGTATGATCAGAGAAAACGCTCCAGCATGTAGGGAGAATGCAAGAACTGAGGCCTTTGCGGGGAACACTGTGCTCCTTTGGTCCCGATCCTACAGCTCCCTGCCAATGTGCATCACCAACTGGTCAAAACCCCCTAATGAAATATTTCTTCCAGACATCTCTTCTCCAAATTTCCTCAGCTTCAAGAAAGATAAGGAGGTTATTGCCTCAAATATGTAACTTTGAAAGGTCATGGATTTAAAGTCGTCTCTCGCAACTACAATTAAAACACACAAATTGTTGTGCCTTTCAAGAAGGTTTTTTCCCATCTTATCCCTAGAATATTCTATATTTTTTACCTTGAATATTTCAGATGTCTCACATGTTGAATGCTTCAAATAATGTACTGAATATTTCAACAGCGGTTTTATTAAGGAAGCTACTATTTCTTCTTTTTCAGGTTTGTGTTGTTTTTCCTTTAGGTGGGTGGATGGTAGCAAGAGGATTACAGGCAGAGTTCCATAAACACCTGCCCTTCTCCTATAAGCGCCTGTCCTTCCCCTCTCTCTCCACCATCTCCAAAACAGCTTAAAACCACTCGCTGCAGGTTTGCTGCTTCTTTGCCTTCATTTACAGGAATGTGAGGGCTCATCTCTCAAACAGAATTTCTTCTAAGGATTTTTCTTCTTTATTTAAACATGGCATATAAAAGGTACAACCTGGCAAAGCGACAGAACCAAGAAAATTAGTAGCTCTCCAGAGAAATCTGTTACAGACGCGGGGTATTTCTCTAGTAACCCAAAGGTGTTAATCTCCTCCCTTCATATAAATGAGCCTTATGTGGAACCTAGGAAATAAAATAATTATAACTGAACTTTTCATGCACGTTGCCATCTACTCTTTTCAGTTCTGACAGTCGTTCATCCTCAGACTTAAGTGAATTGGAAAAAAAATGATTAGCAGAGAACAAAAACATATCAATAAAGAAGCATGTACATTTCCTTAATAAAGAGTCTAGGCCCTCTCCTCCCTTCTTATTCCACTGCATATAGAACTATAAAACACAGAAATGTTCACAGCATATTAAATGTTAAAATGCTGATGTCAGCAAGCCAACAAAAATGCAAAGGACAATATACAGAAGTGTTGCTGGAGCCATCATCGCAAAGTATTCATTTTGGGATGAATTTTAGAGTTAATCTAAGGAAATTGGAGACACGGTAAACACATAAATTGCTAGATTAACTAAATCACATGCAGCTCGTACATTCTGCTCTATAAGACATAATTTCCTAACACTATTGGATGGAAGTCCTGACACATGTACAATAAGAACTAAATCCCTTTTGTTTTGGTATTCTTGTTCATCACATTATTAAGAATTTACATTTTCTCTAACGCTCACCAGGCCCAGACAGAAATGAAAAGAAGAAACCAGTTTTATTTACATACATATATGTATATATATATATAAATGAACATATACCATGCAAACTGGTATTTGAGATTGCCTACTGTTTAATAGCCTTGCTACACTTTTCACAGCACCAGTGAAGGTGACTTAGGTGTTCGTGCATGCTTGTGTGTGTATGTGCCTGTGTGTGAGGCAGAGAAGAAAATGTGTGTGCATCTTCTCACAGGAAACAAACTGGGAATCCTGTAATTTTTGATTCCTAAAGGGTGTGCATTGCAGAAGGATTGACCTGTGAGCAAATTCATGTCGAAACAGTGCATTCCTTGCTCCTTCCTAGAAAAATCCTGCCAAAAATCTGAGTAAATGGTGCAGAACAATTTATTTTCAATTGGGCCCCAAGGAGTCACAAGTAAAAAACAGAGAGACAAAATAGGTAGAAAGCATCTACGCGCTGTATACTCAAAAGTGCACTTATAAAAAATAAAAACTGAAGGATGTGGGGGTTTACAGATTGGTCATTTAATCCCCGGAGTGCATTAAATGTTCCAGGCTGTGTGTATCTGGGATCATGCCAGATGTTTCATGTCTATTCCATGGTGTTGCTGAACATTCTCGCTAATGGCCAGATTCTCTCAGGCTGAAACCTGCTGACTCTTCCAGGTAAGAAACAACATTCAAGAAGGTGTTAGTGATGGGGGATAAGCAGCAGCACTGCATCACAGGATCTGCGCAGAAAGGGCTCTCCCCTCTGCTGGGCTCCGAAGCATTCACTGAGCGTTTTTGGTCCCTGCAGAAGTGAAGTGGCCTGTTCCTGTAATGCTGTTTTTTGTCTTTCCAGAAGTTCATGGCTCTGGCACCGAAAGGCAGGGCAATGGAGAATGAGGGGAGACGGTCTGGAGGGCACAGATGGCACGATCAGGTTGNAGCATTCACTGAGCGTTTTTGGTCCCTGCAGAAGTGAAGTGGCCTGTTCCTGTAATGCTGTTTTTTTTGTCTTCCCAGAAGTTCATGGCTCTGGCACCAAAAGGCAGGGCAATAGAGAATGAGGGGAGATGGTCTGGAGGGCACAGATGGCACAATCAGGTTGAGCTGTACAACCTGAATATTCTCTGCACCCCTTTTCCTTTTTACGTGGGTCCACGTGGGCAGTGAGGATGATTATTAAAATGGTTTCTTTGGAGTGTTTTATGTCTTAGCTTGGCATAGTGCGTATAAGTTTTTACTCTCCTTGAAGGGCTAATGGAAAAGGTTCTCCATAAAACTACAAAAGTGGGCATGGATCTGGAGCTTGAATGCCTCTTTAAGTTTGAACGCCTCATGTTTCTGATCAATCACCATCAACATTCGCTCTTTATTTTTGTTTAACGTGAAGAAAACACTCCACAGTTGCTCTGCGGGATAAAGGCAAACGTGATGCTCTCAAAAGGGAAGGTTAAACAGTGCAGTCCCAGAGCGGATAGCGGCCACACTTCTGCTATATACATTTCAAAACATGTAATGATTGCCGTGCTGCATCCTTAAACAGCTGGACACACAGCTGACTAACTGTCCTCACGCCATGCAATATTCCTGCTGAGCCGTGTTTTCTCAGTTGCTTTAGCTTTCTTTCAGGGGTTATTCACTGCTTCTATCTCCTTTGCCTCTAGTGTCTCAGATTTTAAATTTAGCCTCAATGCCACCACTGTAACAAATGGGGCTCGAGTCTGACAATTGCTGGAGATAAAGATATGTAGAACCCCCAGTGTACCCTGCCACCACACTGTGCATATGTTCCTAAGAAATAAGGAAAGCTCTTACTCTAAATTCCTGCCTAACCAAGTTTTTCTCCACAGAGAGAAAGAAATGGAGTCTTTGTTTCTAATTGCAAATACATACCGTGCCTTCAAATTGTTTTCCTTACTTGGCAATAGGCTTCACTGGTTAGGTCGTTTCCTTGCTTCCCTTTTCCTCAGCAGGGGATAATGTGGTCCTCTACCCTCTAAGAAACTAAGGCTCTTTTGTGTTTCTGTGTTTATCTTGAATATCTAGGACTTTGCAGCAGTTAGTCTTTTTTCTCAAAGAATACGTCTGTTTTTCAATAATTGCTTGGAAAAGACATGGAGAATGACAAAGAAACACCCAAGACAGAAGAAAAGAGCATGGTACGCATGCTGTCCAAACTTCCCCTCACCTCCTTTAGCCCTCTCAAAAATAAATCCTCCAAAAAACCCAAAGCTCAACATGAGGCATATGTGAAAGCAATAACTTGCTCTGGAGAATCCATGTCTTTATGCTACCCCTTAAAATATTTCAGATAAATCAGTCAAACAAATAATGGAAATCTAAATTAAACCAGTTGGACAGAGTCTAGAAGCCCAGAGTTCCTGGAAGTGCTGAAAAAACATTCCATATCAGCCAGCAAAAGGAAAAAAAAAAAGCCAAATCTAATTTAAGAGGGGGGGGAGCTTTATTTACAGAATGTAGCTGTTTTTAAAATAGTCTCCAAGTTGATCTTTATTTTTAAAGCACTGCTGCTGTTTCAATTAGGCACATATTTAGCTGGAGGAATTGCCATACCAGCATTTGGGAGCCAAGAAGAGAAGCAACATTTAAGTGGTCCAATTAGAGTAGTGTGACAAGGCCCCGTGGTAGCCAGGGCAGATCTGTACTGCTGCTAAAGCGAAAGGAGGGCTCTGCCCCCCTGCACACACACACTTTGCCCATCCTTAGTTACTGCAGTGTCTATAATTACGGTGTTTCTGCAGCGCTTGGCAATGTTCTGTACATCACCCCTTCAAGGGCCACATCTGCTACTCCTCAACTTCCCTTGAAGACTTTAAGAGATACCTTTTGCGGTGCGCTGGAAGCAATTACCTGCCACTTTTTGCTAACATATGAAGTATGAAAAGTAAATAAAGTCCCCAAATCTCCGGTACTGTGCATGTGGTGGCCTCACATGGGTTGGACTTGGGGCCTGACAATAACAAGCAAATGAAATGTGGTCATTAAGACATGATGACAACCTACGGTGCCCAGTGTAGACTGCATAGCACGGCATGCAAACTCCTTGATAGCAAAGGAGTTTGTGCCTGCAGGAAAAATGAAAGACAGAAGTTAAAAGATAAGAAAAAGCAGTTATATTCATATTCATATTGCAATAGCATGTATATTCATATTGCATAAAAAAACTTGTAAATGAAAAGTTTAGCAGTGCAATTTAGAAAAACTCTGCTGGAATAACTGCTAAATTCACTCCTCAAGAAATCTGAAAATCCAGGGGTGGTCTTGGTGCTAAAACATAGAACAGGCATGAAGATTTTGCTTCCAGAAGCCACCAGAATTTCCATGTGATCCTGCTTTAACCTTTCAGTTCCTTTAACCTTTCTGTTTTCACACAGATAAAATACAATATTATAACACTACCTGTCTTCACCCTCTTTTAAGAGGGATTTTCTGAATTTTCTCAGTTACGCAGGTGGTGCTCTTTGTGATCTAATGCTGAAAAGTTCCATTTGAAAGAAAATTATTAGCAATACTGGAAGTTTTACATATTTGTCTGCTGAATTTCATTTCTTTCTTCCAAGGTTTATATAACCATATGTGTCATCAGATGGTCCCATTCTGCAAAACTTCATTGAGTTTCTCCTACACAAAAATTGCATGACCAGGCCAAACTATTAAAATCTGAGGTCAAGCAATAGACAGTGCAGTGGGGCAGATATGTTCAAGTTCAAGAAGTATACCAAAAAAAAAAAAAGAAAGGTTTCTTGTGCTAGCCAATGTGTATTAGCTAAACTTTACATTTGAATTGCTGGTCTCCTGTGTATCCAGAATATATTTTCCGTATGTCCATGTGTTGGAAGTTTCATAAAATGCTGAGCACGTATATTTAAAATAGCTCTGACAATGTATAAAAAAGCTCTAAAATATTATGACATGGCCAATTTCCATGCTTTTTAAAATCAATGACATGACACAATATATTTTATGTGTGGAAATATACATCATAAATATTGGCCAATGTCATAATATTTTTAATGTTTTATATGTTGTCAAATCTGTTTTAAACACAGTATGTGTGCTGTACATTTACTGAAACATAACTCAGAGAAATGCAGGAAATCAACTATATTCTTTTTCCATGTGGTTTTATTATATATTTTATGTTTTTTTTATTCCTTATTGCACAAACCTCTACCTTTCTTTCTCCTTCTCTTTTTTCTTTCTTTCCCTCTTTCCACTCTCTTTATTTTTCTCCATTCCTTCCTTTATCTCTCTTTTCTTTTTCCCCTCCTACGCTTTTCTCAAACAAGGTGAATGTTGTTTGAAGAACAAGAACTGACTTTGCTGCTTTCTGTTGATCACTGCTCTCTTCAACTGTGCTTGTGACCCAAATATCTCCAAGACATGGACAGGTATTAATTACGTAAACCTTGTCTAACCACTGAGAGTGAGGTGTCAGCACCCCCACTTTAAAAACCAGGCAATATCTGCCTCCCCAGAGCTCCAGAGGAGCCAGAGCTCAGACCTTTCCAGGCGAAATGCCAGGCTATGGCTCCTCCACAGCGCAGTTGATCACAGCATTTGACATGGCAAGTACAAGCAGAGGGACTGAAATCAAAGCAAGGCAAGAAAATCCTTTTCCTTGCAAAGCAATTCATCCCGAGGCAGTGAAATCCCTCAAGACAGAGTAAAAGTTCAGTTCCTCAAAGGCTCTCTGCCCCCATCCAACGGCTGTCGCCCATCTGGTGTCTGAAGGGCCCGCACAGTTTTACTCTGGACTGACTGCAGGGGACACCCCTGGCATCGGTGCGCCCTGCAGAACACCCAGGTGCGCTGCAGTGTTTTGAGGGAGCAGGGGAGAATCAGGTTCTCTATCTCTTTCCATGACCCAGAGGTGGCTGAAGGCTTCTCCACCTTTTCTCAGTACGGTCACTTGTGCTGCAAGAGGGGGAAATAACGCACAGAGGGGGAATTTCCATCACATATCACTATGCGATGCAATTCATAGGAAAGATAACACAAAAGATATACCCTTTTACAGGCATAGGCTGAAATGGTGACACTGCTGAGGTAAGGGGGAAATTCCTCCCCAAGTTCAGCAAGCAAAAGACCCTCTCTCAAAACTTCTTGCTTATCAGAGGGAACAGTGAGTTTCTACTGCAGATGTCTGTATAAAAATGTCCAGCTATAACAAGAGGTAGATCACACACATGACCTTTTAAAAGTAGTTTGGAAGAAAAGGAGCAGTTATGTAATTAGTAATGTTCCTAGGGTGTAGGGGAGTGGGACACTAGCTGGCAAAAAGAAAATAAAACCCAAATATTTCAAAAGGTTGTTTCATGGGTTTTTATTTTATTTTTTCAGGTTTTTCCCTTTCCTTTTTTTTTATTCTTCCTCCATTTTCCCTTTAGAAATGAAAGGGAAGCTTAATTAAAACAAGTTATTCTGTGAGCAGCACAGCTAATGAAATCTTGTTTCCTGTGGATTTTGGTCCTATATCCCCTGCTGTGATAACCTTAGCTCCATGCTCATATCCTCTACAGCTGCCCTCACTATCATACCCTCAGCTTCCCCAAACCACCACCAAAATTCCCCCACTCTTTCCAGTTCACTACCATGTTCTTCATATCTACTCCACACCTGTGCTGCTACATCCCCAGTTCCTTCCTAGGCCACTGATTTTCTCAGAAGCTGCAGCAACTTCATTATCCTTGTGACTGGCACCGGGCCAGCTTGTCCTTATGTCTTTAAAATAAGAAGTTAATGCTCACTCCATTATCTTGCATTAATCTTAATGCAGCCCATACTGAAGTGATCCTGGTGTTCAGAGTATAAGTATTCCTAAATAAAACTATATTCTGCAAAAAAGGGAGAGAAAGAAAAACAACTAATGTGTAAGGAAATATAGAAAATGTGTATCGTAATAACACTCCTCAAGAGTTCACGTCTATACTAAGACCCGTTAAACATTTTACTGCAAAGAAATGTTGCAACTGCATTGGCGCAGACAGTACTGCTTATGAGCCAGGCCTTGGGCCTGCTACATAAATTACTACTGGATTCCCTGACACAGTGAGGAAACCTGGGAACTAAAGCCTGAGAATTCAGTAGGTGGGCATTGGGCACTAACCCAGCATATATTTCAGAAAAAAACTGTTTCTGTCTGCAGAAGTAATAAACCAGAGTTGAAGAGCCCCCATATCCTGTTGCTGAAAAATATTTTGTGCATGCAGACTTCTCTGAGCATGGAGATATAGACCAGCTCATGTGTCGATGTGTCCTGGTGAGGGTGGAACTGACTCAGGTTCATTAAAGAGCTGCTGCTTGGAGGCCTGGTTGAATTTAATATACCTTCCTCTTTCCTCATTTTTAGTTTCTAACGTATGTACAGTCATGAAGCCGTGACCTTTCCCCGTCAAGCTGGCTTTTCCTCACCAGTGGTGGGTGATCTCATGTTTTCCAGCTCCAATAACTTAGAATAGGGTGTGAGGATAAGTCCAGATGTTTGGTCCTTTCCAAAAACCCATCCTTCATCAAGTGTTTCATCATCCAAAAAGCAAAGACATTCACAAGCATTCAGCAGTTTTGAAACAGTCTGGATGGGAACAAGGATACCTACGCGACATCCGCCTTTGCATCTGAAGTGTGTCTACACGGTATTTTGCAAGCTGGTGCAGGCAAAGTCTATGAATGCTCTGAGCAGTCACGAGCTCTCGCGCTGCTTATATCAAAAGCCAACCCAAACGCCATCAAACCCACTAGCAAGGAGCCTGCCTGAGCCTGTGGGCCCTGCAGAAGGTCTGGATGCAGGGAGCTGGGCTGAGCATCACACTATCGAGCTTTCCATCTCTTGAAAGCATAATCAGAACAAGGCCACATCTTTCTGCAAAAGTTCTCGTAGTCATCCCATATGAAATAATCTTCTCCAGTTGTAGCTGAGCTCCTTCCACCGCTAAGCAGCAGGCCAATGTCAGGAGTCTGAGGAAACATATTGTCAGAATGACTCTCTGAAATACTTCCCAACCTTAACTGACCTTAAATATGTATAGAAACCAGCAGGTCATTCAGCAGACGCCTGCTTAGAAGCAAGGCTCAGCTCCATCTCCATGACTGTGAACAACATTAAAGTGCTGTCTCAGTGTGGTGCTCTTACTTTCCAGTATTCTTGTTCAAGCCAGTGAATTCCAGCATGTGTAGCACTTAGTGGTTAACTCCTGGTTAACCAGCTAACCATCGTTCACATTCAACAGCAAGAAAGAACTTTCAAAAATGAAAACTGAAAAACAAGTTATCTGGCTGGACTAGCATGGCAGAGGGAAGCAAATTAAAGCATAGAACCTCACTGCTAATCTTCTTTTCATTAAGCTACTTTACTCCACTTTATACTTAGGAGCTCCATCATCCCGAGTCAAAAGTTACTTCAGTCAGACTAGGAGAACAAAGTATGCATAGGTGACATGTGAAAGAACACACTTGTTACTGCATTGTGCTCTGTCATTTCAGTAATGTATTCTCATAGTCTACCTCAGTAACTCTAAAACTAGATGAGAGAAAGAAAAAGAGAAACAGTTTTATTCTGGGAAGAGGGCATGGAAAATAAAAGAAGAAAAGAGAGAAGGGAATCTAAAAATTTAAGAAACACTTGTCTCTATAATCACTTGATGTACAGAAGAGATATTAAAAAAGTAGAAAAAACAGTTCTGCTGAAGACAGAAAGGAGAAGGAACATAAAGCAATCCTCAAGCCACTTTACAAAGGTATGAATGAATTCTGTAAATATTTGTGGAATCTCTTACAATGCTTAGCACTGAACATTAAACCATCCAAGGCATGTCCAGAGATACTGCAAACTTTGTTTAAAAATTAAGATCTTGTTTTGAATTCCTTTTCATGAGGAACTTTGCAACCTGCTAGGAAGTTATTCTTTTTTTATTCAGGAAAAGACAAGATTTTTTCAATCTTCCTAAGAGAATTCGTATATCTCATAGACTAGCTGAAGGTGCTTAGATCAAAAATACAAACCAGTTTTGCAGAAGTAGGACTCTGGCTAGAAATAATTCCGTACACCACAGAGAATATTTCATGATTCTCTAATAATAACATCCACGGGCAGATAACTGTGAACCATGTGTAGGATAAGTTATTTTAAAAGACAAGGTCTTTCAGTATAGCAGCTTGCTACTCAATAGGGTGTGATCGTATGAAGAGAGACAACACCAGCTTAGGAGTGAAAAGAGGAGCCAAACAGACTAACATTTTGTCAGTCATTTCAGTTTGATTAGGATCAGAGCCTTGAAGAGGCTGCCTTGTTCTACACAGAATAAATACTCTACTACTACCAGAACAGAGAGCAAAACAGAGGGGATCTCATCCCCCCCCCCCGGAAAACACAGATCTTGGCTAATTGCATTTAAGAAACAATCCTGCAGGCAGCCTGGGTGCACGGGTCAGAGAAGCGATTCCTCCATGCTCTCCCCCGGTACCTTTAGCAAGCAGGAATTGTGCGAGAGGGAGAGCACAGGGAAGAGGGCAGGAAAGGAATTGCCAGAAATAACCCTCCATAGGCTGGGGAAGGGGTAATGGAGAAAACAGAGCCAGGGCACTGCACACAAAGCCGCATGCATGAGTCTCCTAGGGAGCAGTGTGTTGATTTCAAACTACAGAGATTTTTTGTGGAGGGGCAGAAATCCCTCTACCTCTTAGCTCTGGTATAGCTATACTTCCACTTCCCACATCTTATATCACGCTGTAATTGTGTCTCAGACGGCCATGCCCATGCTGCCTATGCACTTCCCCGCCTGCCCATACGCTTCTTAAGTGGTGAGCTCATCTAAAGCACCCCTCTCATTTCCCTCCTACAGAAGCTATTCATGGCCTGTCTATTTCTATTCTGACCAGATCGCTGATGCTCCACAGGACTCGGTGGAGTCAACCCCACTGAGATAATTGTCAGATTTGGAAATGGTTAAGAAAAGCTGTTCCCAAAAGTATTTATTTGGTTAGAGGAAACCAAGAGATTCTCCAGCTCTTGTGAAAATCTGGTGACTGTTTTTGCCAACATATGCCCTGAGTTCTTACGAGATATTTTTATACAGCTGTAGGCACGAGGCACACTGATCTCTCAGAGGCCATGCTAGGTTCAGTCCCCATCAGGCTGACAAAAGCTGACAAGCAGACAGGAAGGTGAACTCAAGGTGTGTCAAAAATCATGTTTGCTCAAGTGGCCAGAAGTTTGTTCATGGCCAGAAGTATTTGGCATGCACAGTGGGAGAACAAAATGTCAAAATTACTCATGGTCAAATTTCCAACTGCTCGATTTCCACTGCAGAGGCAAGATTTTCAAATCATTTTCTAGGTCCCTAAATAATAAGATTTTTCTTCAATACATCCTCAACCCAAGCAGGTGAGCTCATCTGACAAAGCAGCCGCTTATTTAAACACACAAAGAGGTGAGAGGTCCTTCTGAAAAATGCACAGCTAAATAGTGCCAGATCGGGAGATTTGCAAATTGGTTATGAAAAAAATGAAAGAAGCTCAGGCTATTTCAATGTGACAGCCTTTTCGAAGGAGATCACCAAAATAATCCTGGGCCTCTTTGATTTCAAGCAAGATGTATGTCTGTATTCAGACTTCTCCTGCAAGTTCCTTTTTGGGAGGAGAACAGCAATGTTTTGTCTGGATGGGTAGAAGGTGTAATTAGAATTAATGGATATGTCAAAATTTTGATGGGAGCATGAATTTTACTGGAAGAAGATTAGAATAGCAATTGCTTATGCTGCTCCAACTGTAACAACTACAGGAGTGTGTGTTGTACCTAAGAGTTTGAGCTACACAGATAAGCATGTCTACCAAAAAGCACAAGGACTATGCACAGGAAAAGGTTTATGTGCTGCAGGTCTTCGCAGTAGGCACATAAATGTGACAGTTTGCATGCCTGTCTCCCAAGTACAAAAGAACATCTGACTTAATTCAGAACAATTCAGCCAGATAGGGGAGACGAGACCTGAGTTCTTGTGATCATATGGTACCTGCTATCATAAGAACTAGGATGGAAAGGGCTGTCCTCTCTCTTATGCAGCTAAAGGATAAAGATATAATCAGATATATCACTGCAGGGTATGGTTGGGAGCGGGGGACGGTAATACATAAATAAGTGTTAAAAAGCGGAGTGGTAGGTGGGTTTTGAAGAATGTCTATTCTAAAAGAGTGAGAGGTAGTATTTAAGAGAGGCCCAGTGAGATATATCTATGAATGATGGAACAAAAACACAGGAAGGAAAATTCAAGATAACTATCAGGCAAAACTTCCTAATAGTGTGATATATGGTCTAATACTATGGAATAATCTTCTAAGAGAAGAGGCGGAAGCCCAACCAAATGAGTAATTTTAAAATTAGGCTGTAGGAAACAATTCAGCATTGGCAAGGGGAATGGACAAGATGACCTCATCAGCCTTTTCCATCTCAGATTTCTACAATTCTGAGGAAAGAGAACAATAAAAAGCCATTGCACAGAATCAATCCCAGGGAGAGCTGCAATGGAATAAACGGGATTGGCTATTAAAAGATGTAAATTGCAAAAGTGACTGTGAATGAGGAAATGTGGATGTGAGGAAAGATGAAGTCACTGACATGTTCAGAATGCAGACTTGGAGGCAATGATAGGCAAGATCTGGGCAAGCAGTATAAAGTCTGAACAGACCCACATCCAAGAGATAAAAGAGAGCTGAGTGCGAGGTAGACAGTCGAGGCGCTTTTTTCACTCAGCAGGTCCCAGGTGTACGCAGCTTACTTTCAATAAGAGTTATCAAGTGTTGGGGCAAACTCATTTTTAGCAGTAAAGGACTATGTGGGAATTTAAGGATGATGCCCAGGTATTTGGAGAAATCGGGATATGGCTATTGTTTAGGTGCTTCAGAACCACGCACCTCTGCTGGCCTTGCCGGAGTTTGGATCAGCAAAGGAAATCTCCAACCATCCTGCTGGAGGGCTCACTCAGGATGCAGGGATTTGTTTCCTGAGCCAAGACCATTAGGGACTGTTTTCTCAGCCAGGACTGAGCGATTAAGCACATAAGGTTTTCCTTTTGTTCATACCACATGTGAATCTGGTTCTTTAGTGTTTATTGGATAATAAAGCACTGCAAGAAAGAATACAATTCAGAATTCAGCTTCATCCAGCTCAGGTAACTAACTAACCCTACAATTATTATTTCCTGAGAAGAGGAAAATAGACACCAGCTTCAAAACTGGCAATACAGTTCAGATTGTAATTGCAATACTAAAAATATAATGTGTTTAGGCCATTTTGGGAAGGATTGGGGGTCATCTGTCCCTGATTTTTGCAAATGGATGCATTGTTTATAATTACTCAACCCAATTTTCAGGCAGTTCCCAAACTGTTCAGTGTAACTATTCAAGTGTTTGTAATTTGTGGTAGATGACAGGTCCTGAGGTATTATTTCTGCTTGTTGACTGGATGCCTGGAACTTTTTAAGTGGTAGCATAACAAATGGCGTGTAGCAAAGTTCCCTGTACAAATTTCATGAACCTTCCAAAATGCATAGCTCTTTTCATGAGTACATATTGACCTTTGGAACACTTGCAGAAAAACAAATATTGTGGGCCTCCCCATACCCTGCTGACGCACACAAAGGAGCTAATCAAATGTGAATAATTTATACATAGATCTGTTTCTGCAGCTAATTTCAGGACATAAGAAACTAAAGTGGGTAATGGCCTAGAAATGTTAAACAATGATTCAGTTAGGAACTTATGAAGCATAGTGCAAAAATATGAACTCCTTAGCAATAGAAAGCAATTTCATCATAGTTGCTAAAAAATCCATTTGAACTGTAAGAAATAGGAGTTGGGAGTCATTGTTTTCTGTTTAGCCAAGTGTCCCACATTATTTTAGACAGCATCTTCAAAACAAGATGTTTGAAAATATTCTCCTGAGAGAGTTTTTCCTTCAACTTAATATTATCCAAAACAACACACTGGATGTGATATCACAGAAAAAAAAAAAGGGAAGGAAACCTAATTTAGAGAGAGGGTTATTTCTCTGTCTTGTGCTTATCCTTAGGAATAGAATGATTATTGCAAGTTTTACTGACTAAAACATAATTAGAAGCATAAGACCTCAAACGTAAACTATATAACAATGGACCTGAAATTAGTGATGGATAGTTCCTACTCAGTATCATTGGTAACACTTCATAAACAAATTATTACAGATAAACTTAAAGCAAAAGAGCAAATCTGCTTCTGCAGTCCCCGATTCAAAGTTGAACTGTTGTTGAAACTAGAGTTCCAGTTTGCAGCAGGTGCCGATATTCATTCCCAATTGAAAACTGGGAAGAATACCTTGTTTAAAGCATATATTAAAAATATTGTTGTATAAAAATATAATATTCTCAGTTTCTCTAATAGGCTACAGCATAATTTATTAGAGGGAATCTAACATATCTACCTATTATTAAAGAACTCTTTAGATGTGCTTTATTTGTCCTTATTTCCCCATATTTATTTATTATTACCCCTGTCAGATATTATGTGATCTGTTTAATTTCTTCTCTATTTTTTCTACTATGCATTATCATGTTGCTATTATTGTTGTTGGTTTTGCTGATTGTCACTATGAACGTTCTTTTTGTATAAATGCATATAAAAACAGTAGAGTGTTTTTTCATTAAGATACACTCCACTGAAGTCACTTCACACACTTTCCAACATAAGTGTAGAAAATTATTTTATGATCTTTTTTCTCAAATAATGACATCACTTTGAGGACACTTAGGTGAGGAAAGATTGCGACCATCAGCACAGTTTTGAATCCCTTCTCTTTAAAAAGGATTCTAAACGGCTACACAATAAAGCAAGATACCATCAGGCAGAAATTTGAAAAGGAGTGTTAGTGGACCCAGAAAATATATGTGACTGCAAGAATATTGAAAGACAGTGAGGAAAAAATAAAGAAACACTCTACTAGTGAAAGAAATGAGCATATGCTAAAAAGTGACTTTCAAATAATTTCTTGTATTAAAATGTGTGCCCTTTTCTCATATAGCATTCCTGGAAAAAAAGCAACAGCATCATAATGGGCCATCTTGGAAAGCTAAGTTTCCTAGACAAGCATAGAAATGAGCTAATTTCACTGTTAGGGTATGCTAGTAAAATTAAGCTTATTCTTTTCCATAGTACTTTCTATTGCCTGTTGAACGATGAGCCATTGGAATAAAATGCTTGCTGAATTATGTGTGTTTTTCTTGAACTGAGATTTCTTAGCATGAAACAAAGTTTGCAATGCCACTGATCAATGATCCAGCCCTTAGGCTGTTTGTTACAGGTCAGTATGGTTATTGCCAGAGGGGATAACTTTAGTGGTCTAAACCTCAGGTCTGAACAGACATGCTGGAACTATAAGGTTTGAATATTGGCAGAGCAAACCAAGTCCTTCATCCTTCTGTAGTAGCTGTATTTTACTATGAGACAGTTTATAGAGCAAGGGTCTTTAAGATGTGCCCTTAAAACCCCCAAGCTGCTGTGAAAATCAAAGTCTTGTAGCGCTTCTCGTAAGACCATGAGCCTGCCCCTGTGTCATGGATGAAAGTTTCCCGTTCACCCGCTACTGTGGTTTTTTGCTCTTCATTTAAATGGTCGTCATCTACTGTGTTTCAGCAGCTCTGAACTGAGAAACGTAAAGCACTGTGGGAGCCTTTGTGATGAAAACTGCTACATTGAAATAAATCACAATTATCATTAACACATACACGAGCCACTTCAAACATTTTGCATCCAGACCACAGTTAGATCCACCGAAGACTAATCAATTCACTTACAATTTATAATCCTGTTCTCAACTCACACTGCAGTGCTTGGGGATTCTTTAGTACCTCATGTATTTAATGTTCAGGGCCTGTGGTGATATCACCTATTATCATGATTTAACACTGATTAATACCCTGCTATTCCTGGCGATACCAACTACTAGCTGAAAGAGAAAGGATTTTAAAAATAGTTGGGGCTTTCCCTGCTAATTTTTATAGTATTATGTAATGATTCATGTAGGTAAATATTTTTATATACTTTAAGTATATAAAAACTACTTTTTATCTCAAAGTATATATTCACCCAATGAGGATATCCTATACGCACCCATACACGAGCAAGCTGTATGGATGAGCTTACAGAGGAATAAATACAGAAGTGAATATGTACGTGCATATATATGTATGTATGTAGGCACGCACAATGCCCATAACCCATTTATATCAAATGTAAACTCAGATATACTTAAAGTGCTTTATAGACTGTATGTTTATGGGTCAGTACACGCTGTGGTGAAACATCCTTTCAGGTGGAAACCAGCAGACATTCTGCACCAGCAACACTACACAGCTGTGTTTGCAGAAGGGGAAGTAAACTCTTCCAAATTAAACTGCAGTAAAATTTAGATAGGCAAAATGTAACTACCAGAGTTGGATTTGGCTGGCATTCTGAGATCTTAATCCCTACTCTTGCAAAAGGTCCCATGTGACCTTTACAGCCGTAAATGGGCAATATCTGGTTTTACATCTCATTCAAAAGATAGTAGTGTCTGCATCCCGGAGGATGTGTGCAGCTCACACGCCACTGCCCTGCACAAGTACTTTAGTTATATTTTTGCCTATTCTGACTGTTTCTTCTGGCTCTGAAGCTGTTTTTGTCTGGCATACATCCAGCCGGTCTACCAACTGCCATCCTTAATGGTTTCAGAAAGCCCAGACAGCCACAAAACTGTTAGTTGGCTACTGCAGGAGCTTGATATAGGGATGGTGCATATAAGATCTGAAACCATTTTTTACTTAGTGCAGCACTTGTCATTGCACAGGGCTCAAATCAGAAGATGGACATTGTTTGCATCTGTCCTATTCAAAAGTACAGTTTTCTGAACACATGGTCCCAGGAAAAAAAATAGCCTCTTAAAATACCTTGAATGAAAGAATGGAATAATGAGAAGTCCTGCCAGGACTAAAGCTTACAGAACTGCAGAGGAAAAAGTAAGATTTAAACAGTGCTTTGTGTCTGCAAGTAATGAACACCCAAGAAAAGAAGACAGAATAACTTTATTTTCTCACAAAGAGCAGATTCTAGAACACTTCAAAAACTAGTTTACATGTAAGGGGATAAATATGAAACTGCAGCATAACAATTACGATGACAGTTACTCCTTCTGAAACTGAAATACACAATCTGTATGTTTCAAACAGTGAATACCGTTCTTCTGAGAAGCAGAAAACATGGAAGAGGTCTCAAATGATCTAGTAGAGTAGATGCAGCAGTCTAGCAATATTGGAAGACCCCAAATGTAACCCATGCCAGCTGGAATTTGCCAAGTAAACTTAGCCTAGGAAACAAGTGGTCCAGAGTGACACTCGTATTGGTTCTAACATGTAGACATAACAGTGAGTAAAATCACTCCAGATAAAGAGCTGAGTCAGAATTGCACGTCCTGCGTATGAGGGACATTTAAAGTTCCCCAAGCATGCAGAAGGTTGTTGGGCTACAAGCACTACTGCTCCACATCTTCACCAGACCAACCCCCTTACCTGATGACCAACACAAGGAGTTTCGCATTTTCCTAAGGACCCTGCAAATGAAATAAAAATATATATTAGCAGTCAGACTGCCTTTATTGTATACCTAGAAAGCTCTAGTCCAATGGTGGTTTCCAGGACCTACAAATAATCCAACAAGTCCTTACAACTACCTGGGCTGTGATCTCTGAGTCAGTAGCGGCATTTTAGTCTGTGCTTACATAGTGTAAAGTACATGGGAGCCTGTTCTGCACTACTGTAGCAGAAAGAGCAACATAACTAAAATGACTGGGATGCTGCTTAAATCTAAGTTCTCACCAGCAATGCCTCCAGGAACACTTATCCACTGCCAGTAATTCCTCTTACCTGCCAGAATCTGTTCCACTGAATCTGGAAAGGGTTTGTTCAGAGCTGAACTGACTGTGGAAGTGTCTCTTTACTATTTGTCCATTTGCCACAACACAGAAGCCCTTGCTCTCTCGAAATGGCCATGCGAAAACAAACAAGAACAGCAAGCAAACAAACAAAATTCCGAATGCTGCAGCTGAACAAAAATGCTTTTCTTGCTTTGTTGCCATCCTACAACCAGAAAGAATACCCAAACACTTTCCTCACTGTGCAATGACAAGGCACCGCGTGTCAGCTGGCTTTGTTCCGGAAGGTTGTCCTGCATACATAAAATGACTATTCAATTCTATGACATGTGGCAGCACTTTAACACGCTAAGACAATCACACTTTCATAAGTATTTGCAAGTGCCTCTTTCTTGAAAAGAGACAAGTGTTTGCATATTAAATGGAGAAAACTGTCCATTCTTTTAGACCCAGCTTTTGTCTTGGTTTATTGTATTTGCCTTTTTTTTTTTTCCTGTTTTCACCAATTAAGCTCGTCGTTGCATCAGGCTCTGCTGTTACCGAGCGAGGCTGAGCTAACAGCTTTCGAAGCAGCCATCCTCCACAATGGCTCAGAGGAGGGAGGAGGAGAGAAAGGGTAGCCAAGAACTGAGGAGAAGGATGTAGTGGAATGAAAGATGATCAGGGAAGGGAAAGGGAGAGTCTGTTTTGTTAATGCTGTTCTGGCCACCTCTTATGTCTTCCTCTTGAATTTTTTAAGTTCTTCAGCTGCATATGTTTAGCTTTCTGGCTGCTTTTGTTTTTTGGCTACCCAGCCTTTCTCTTTGCATCCACTCTTTTTTTTTTTTTTTTAACTTTTTAAAGAAACTTTCATAAACTTTTCCGGCCACGTCTCTCTCGCATTGTGTGGCCGCTTCTCTTCGCCTCCTTGCCAGGCTCTCAACCAGGGCTGCTTGGCTTAGGCCTCCCCCTGCTGCTAGATGCTATTATGGAGCTTCAGAGAACTGCAGCATAGTAGGGGTACGCAGCACTGAACACACCAGTACTCATGGTCCTGGGTCATAGGAGGCTTCATCTCTGCTAACAGCGCAGGGTGGTGAGAACGGCTTAGCCTGGCCCCCTGCTCACCTCACGGGTGACAGAGCAGAGCAGTCTAATTCCTCTTTGAGGAATAGCCCTAATTAACCCTTTGAGGTCCATAGACAACACCAGGTAAGGTGACNCAGGCTCTCAACCAGGGCTGCTTGGCTTAGGCCTCCCCCTGCTGCTAGATGCTATTATGGAGCTTCAGAGAACTGCAGCATAGTAGGGGTACGCAGCACTGAACACACCAGTACTCATGGTCCTGGGTCATAGGAGGCTTCATCTCTGCTAACAGCGCAGGGTGGTGAGAACGGCTTAGCCTGGCCCCCTGCTCATCTCGCGGATGACAGAGCAGAGCAGTCTAATCCCTTGCAGCCCTTTGAGGTCCATAGGCAACACCAGATAAGGTGACTGGAGCAAGCAAGAGCGCTCCTCCGACTCCCAGGGCAAGTTGCAGAGGCCCTCGGAGGGCAACGTAAAAGGTAAGGTGGCAACCCGGAGCTGCCTTGATATTGAAGCTTGGGATCCATGTGCTAGGTGAGGACTACAGTTAAATTAACTCATTAGGTTATTCGTATGGGGAGCAGGCAGCTAGTGTATACACACTTGCTTTTCTCTATCTGCTAGCCCATTTACCTAGAAATGTTTCAAGGTGGAGTTTAGCAAGGTGTATTCCTGTTATCACAAATATCTATATGAAACCTATGTACGCACTTTGTACATATGTACATATGCATGCACAGTTTTAAATTGGGAGAGTCTGGGAATTACAAAATGAAGTTTATAAAACATTTTCCTGTAGTGCTACCTCATAATCCAAAAAGAATGCTGTTCACCAATGTAATTAAATAGACGCTTAATCTTAAACATACACTTTGGCATGAGAATGGCACTGTTTATTTCATTTGTAACATCTGTTCCAAAACACAAATATTGTTCCTAGTCACAAAAATCATTTACCCCTTGGAGAAAGAGAGCAGGGAAACAGCTGTCAGTGTCACAAATTGCATGTACCCATGCAATAACAAAATCATCCTGGAAGGAAAGACGTAAGTGCCAGTGAAACTCCTCATTCTGTACATAAAGAGAAGGTGAGGAGTGGGTCAGCTCTCTGGTTTACTTTTGCATCAGTAGGAGTCACAGAAACACTTGCAGAAATATTAGGGGCATATACTAAATTGTCCTGTGGATCGAATGTACTAGCCCGCACTGAAGGTTTGTCCTAAAGCACAAACTCTTCATCCTGTTCACTCTCCATCCTCCACTTCCTTTTGCCAGAGAACTCTATCACCAGCTTGTCAGAGATCCCGAGGGGAGACTGTGTCCTTTGGAGTCATTTGCATTAGTTGGTACAAAATGCTTTTAGGATGTCTAGGGAAAACAGGTCCCGTGAGGAACTGCAAAGTTCCCATAAGCTGCCTTTCTAAGCACGCTATGGTGAACTGAAAGAAAAAAAAAAGTTTCCCTGCTCTGGCAAGATTCCACTCCTGTATTATTCTGGCATCTTGGTTACTTTTGTACATGATTCCAAGTGTTGTCTAGCTTTTGATCTGCGTGTTTGCACTGTAAATTGATACAATGTAACTAAAATACACTGGTAACACAAGAAAAATATTGTCTAATTGTCAGATTTTTTTTCCAGCATTTCAGAAAAGTATGATTTCAGACTGCCTCGCATTATTTTTGCTGTTTCAGTTTGGAATACTGTTAAAACCCAGCACTGCTTCATCAAAGTCAGAGGTCAATAATCATTTACACCCATGACTGAGCCTTCAGTTCACATTATTAATATTTTTAGAGGCCTGCTCACCTCATAGGATCTCAATGAACTATCTAGACATACATTGCAAGCAAAGGAATCAGTTTATATACCACCAAAGGTCAGCTGAACAGCAGAGAGAAAAAGGAGGTAGAAATAAGTATGTCAACTGAAATCTGAAAACTGGAGAGTATTGGTAGAATATAATTATTTAAATTGGAATTTCTAGAGAATAGTGGGATGATTCTAAATCTGGATATTCTTATAAGCCTTACAAAGAAGTGAAACTCAGATGTGGTAAGCAGGGTCATTTTTTAATGCTATGGTATATATTGGAAGGAATCCTACATATCATATTTTTATCCTCCATTTTCTTTCTTTTAGCACTCTGCAGCTATGCTAGATATTTTACAAAGAGAAAAACAACTATTTGTCCCCTAAAAAATTACAATCTGAATAGATATGAGAAGATAGGAGATGGAAGGCACCAAAGAAAAACTGAACATTTTGGAAAATTAATGTTTTTTTGTTGTTATAGTATGGCTTAGCTGTCTTATAGTGATGCGAGCAATGGGGGATCATACTCAGCTATAGCTGAGATCTACTGTCTCCTTTAAAAAATCTCATGTATTACTTTAAAGTTGATTTTTACAACACAAAGGAAAATAAGGAAATAATAGCTGACAAAGTTCTAAACGTGTTCAAAAGCTAAACTTGGATTTTCATTTTTGTGTGATCCGTAGTTTTTTTTCAGTTCAACAAGTCTAGTAAGTGCTTACTGCAGATATACTTTAGCTATCTCAGGTCATTTTAGCTGTCATCGTTGAGGGATTTATCAGAGGATGAAGTAGCCTTCAGCACAAGAGTACTGACAAGTGGCTGTGGATAAACTGAGAGCAGTAACCTCCCCAGCTAGCTAAGAAACATCCAGAGAAGGTCTGTCGGCACCTAGACTGATGCCTTTTGTATACATACTGCTTTCAGGAAAAGCTGGTGAGTGTTGTTGATATAAATAACCTACCTTGGCAGAAGAGTAGATAATGGTCCACCTAACTAGGCATATAGCTATCTAGGGTATAGGCACACTTGTAAAAGCTGAAAAAAAAATCTCAACTCAAAAGAATTCAGGAAAAAAAATAGATATTGAAATTTTCCAAATCTGACAGGGGCCCATGATCAAAAAGGAATTGGATTTGAGGGATAAAAAACAGAGGAAAGTCACAGAGCCTTCTTGTAGTTCATTGGTATGAGCAGGAACAATCATTTTCCATTCCTATGTGTGTTGTAGCAGATGAATCACTGCTACTAAGCTTAATTCTACTGGATGTTTTTAAACTACATCAAAAAAAAATTTTCTTCTTTGGCACCTATGTACAAAATGAAACAAGTCCATTGAATTCTTGGTAAAATATATGGACTTTAGCATTGTTTATATGATGAGTTTAAAGAGACTTCTGAATGGCTTTGTACATCAAAAAACAGTAAATGCCATCCAAGCTTCTACTCTTTCTTCATTAAAGATCCCTTACTGAAGACACTTCTTTCATGCAGTTATTCCAATGCTAGTCTGCCAGCAATGTGTCGTGAAGTGATTTTTTTTTAGTACACTAAAATACATCCATCCGCTTGTCATTCCAAGACCAGTCCAGTTTCCATTGAAGCCAATGGAAAGATTCCCTTTGATTTCCATGGCAATTGGCTTGTTCTCTGCTGAATTACATGGCAAAGTTATTTTATTTCCATTGAAGAGATATTGTGGTTCCAAAGCTGCTTGCTCTAATTTAGGGAAATAGTCATTCAACACATGGTAAGCACTACTAGTTTTATATTTCTCTGACAGCAACACAAATCACAAAGTCTATCTACTTACAATAATGCAGACAAGAAGAGAATAATGCCTGTTGATTCTAGTTCTTACTGAAGAATCTACCCACAAAGCCATGCACCATAAATTTCAATCATTTATAATTAATATTCAAGTATTAAGTAAATAATAATTAATATCTTAATTCTTTTTTATTGAAATGCCATCATTTGAACATGTAATCTATTTTATACTATAATGGTGTCACAGATGCCATTCCAGAGACACAGAAGATGTTTACATTCCAGTTTTGAAGCTAAGATTTCTATTCAGGGAATTAAAAGTCCTGAATAAGCCCATTCTAAAACAGTCTTGGTCAGAAAGAGGCAACACCCCTGAGGCCGTGGGGCTGATGTGGCCAAGGATCTCACTGCACAGCAGATTGCAGCTCAAGAAGCTATTGAGAGGTTTTTGAAACTTGTCTGCGTTTAGGCCACTGAAGTGTACATTTTTTTCTACTACTGAACCTCTTAATTACCTCTCTACAGTCTACAGAATCATTCACCCAAAGAAGACCACCTCAGCAAGACTACCTGCAAGGGAGATGAACTATGGGAATGTCCTTGTGTTTACTTATACAGTCAGTATATAAATGAAAGTCAGTATCAGAACCAAATACTTTAGGATAGGCAGATTTGATCCAGATCCGTAGCTTTTTCCTCAAAGGACACTGCAGTAAGAAACAGAGGACAAGCAATATTCTTGTGCAGGACAACAATAAAGGAAAAAAAGAAATGTGAGCTGCCTCATGCACTTGTTTTCTGACATTATAGCTCTTTAAACCCTTTGAGTGGTGTTCTGAGATGACTCTAGTGTCTGCCCTTGGATTTTACCCAAGGTGTTTCACTATCGATAATGAAAGACAAATGAAAAGCTCATGATGTTGCCCTCCACCAGAGCAATTATGAACACATACATGTAATTTATTTGTCACGTTGTCATAGTGATTTGTTAAGTATCTTAAATACTTAAATATATCCGTGAATTTGTACCTAAATTCCAATGGAGATTCTAAAATAGCATGAACTTTTAGTTATTCACGTACAAAATGTATATATTTTTAAAACTTACACACTTACCATGTTCATAAGCATTCCAATGGCAACCAATTCAAGGGATAAGACAGAAGCAAGGGATTGCTTTGAGCAGGAACAAAGTCCAGTCTTCCAGAAACTTCTAAGTCTGTGATGTTGTGGAACATCCTGTGAGGTAAAAAAGACAGAGAAGACTCTAAAATAATGGTCTTTTTCTAATTACTTTCCCTGCACACTGGAGCTATGAGGTATCATATCGCAGGACAATGCATTTCTCATTCCTTAATCTGGAACCACTTTCATGTTCTACACAGACTCCATTACATGCCAGCAGATACTACCTCTCCCATAAAGAGGCTATCCAGATGTCTGTGACTTACCATCTGGGATCCTCATGGGGCAGAGAACACTAGAGCCTAGAAAATTACTGTAAATACACCAGTGTGACACTAATGAAATTACTTGGATATTTATTAAAGCTGTTAATACTGTCATGCAATGATCTTCTACTCATTATCTACTTGTAAAACTACACGTTATTAACCTACCACAAAATGTAATTTTTCCCATGGTAGTGTTATGTGTACTTCATGCTCTGCAATAGGTTTGGTTGAGGGAGGAAGGCCTAAAGAAGTTTCATGGGTTTGTGACAGCATCAGCCTGTCTGATTCTAATTTTACCCAATAGTTGCATAAATGAATTTTTAAAACATGATACATATTCTTAAAACTTAATCCAGGATCATGCGGTTTCATGCAGGGCTAATCCCATGGAGTAATATATGACTTAAAGCCTTGGATCCGAAAACTACTGAATATCACTTATACCAAAATTACGGTGCCTGAGAATAGCTAAAATAAATAGAAGAGAATGGCACACAAGCAAAGAAATTGAAAAAGCAGTTAAATAGTCAGTATGAAAAAGAATTTGCCCAAAAGACTAAAATTCCCTAAAACATCACTTAAACTTGGAACAGGGACAATGTTAGTTAAAAAGACAGATTTCAATTAAAATCTCCATATAGAGCAAGCCCAAGAGAAAGATTAGAGAGAAAGGAGAAAATCATTGCAGAGACATAGAAATGCTGGGGATACAAAAAAAAGAAAAAAAAAAAAAGCTCTTCAGCTGCCCCTCAGAAACCCATACTGCTCTCCAGGAAACCTGTGAATAGTTCAGCAGAAAGAGAGCTGAATGGAGGAAGATCTGTACCAAGCTGGGCTCTTGGAGGGACACCAGACTATGACTCTCTTCTGGTGCCTCTTGTCTCTCCAGACACACACGCAGCTGGAGTTGAGTCTACGTTTGTGTAACAGCTGAGTTAGCAGAAGGTGTTGACACTTTCAGGGTTATTTTGGGAACCACCCTTGTCCTCTTCACCAGGTGAACTATGGGACCTCCTTGTAATCTCCTTCCTGCCACCCTTGGAGGTCTTGACCTTCTCAGCTTTTCCAGGCATTTATATCCTTCCCTTATTGCTCTGGTATATGCGGATTTTGTTAGTCCCGTTTGTAGCAGATGAAGAGGTCAGTTTCCTGCCCAACTCCAGCCTCTCTGTGTCACTTGGTTTGTATCATAAGACTCTAAAGACCTTAATTTGTGCTGCACGTTCAGTCATCTCCAAAGGAACAGAAAATTACCTCGTGGCTCATCTCCACCAAGGCAAGAGATCCCACGCACGGGTGACACAGCGCCTGAGCCTCACAAGCGAAGTCTCAGAGAAGACACTGCCGACCAGCAGCATCAGCCTCTCCAGCGTGGCCTGGGCACTGCTGCCCCTTGCATGTCCCAGGATGCGGCACCGGCAAGGGGGGCAGACTCCCACCTGCCGTGCCAGGGAGTTGAGGGGATGTTGCTGCAGAGGATGAGTCAGAGGGCTCCAGATTGGGGGGGAACATCAACCCCTCGCTACAGGGAGGAGTACTTCCCAGCGTACTAGCGATGTACTGCCCTTTCTCTCTCCCCTTTCTTACTCCTGCCAGAGCAAACAGCAAGTTTGAGCTGTCAGTGAATTCAAATGAGAACTAGACTATTACCAAAGGCAGTAATATGCAGTAATACCGTAGCACTTCTCACTATGGGACGCAATTGCAGATATGCTACAAGCCTTTTGCTGAGTGCTCTGCACGGCTTGTGGGAGCTAGCTCAGCTGGGGTGCCCTGACTTCATCACACACCAACCTCATATTTTGTCTCTAGAAGTCCCGAGGTGTCAGTGCCAGCTACGATGGCATACATTATGCTCCCTCGGGTTTCTGTTAAATTAATGGTCCAAATCTTTTAAATGACATTTTTATCACAGCAAATGATCCTGTGCTTAGTTTTAGCTGATGTACTAGACAGCCAAATCTATCACTGTTTTTCCCTTGGATCTTGTGAAATATTATCTTAAGACATAATCTGCTGCGATAAATAGGAGAAAAAAAATGAGCTCCTCAACAGCTGGTTTCACTATAAAAGGGCTGAAATCAGAGCTGAGAAAAACTTTATATTTTGTGACACAACATCTCATCAAACCCTTGTGAATTTTTCCTGTTCTTCATATTTATATGATGAAAACAATCAGCATCATTTTTAAAAGGATGCCCAAGACTCTCAGCCCAGCCTCACACAAAACTTTCATTTCCAGATGTTCTTTTTCTCACAACATGAAAAATAAGAACTTTTGTACAAGATGCATCTAGCCTAGTATCCTCACTTGGACAGCAGACATTAGAAGTTTTTCAAGGAAAGTATATGAAGAACACAACAAGTACATGGTGATACTTTATCTAGTTACATGGGCTATTTTGCCTAGTCTGGTCTTCTTGTTTCTGGTGTGTCTTCCCTATGTACAAGTTTGTCCCTCTGGTATACCATTAGCCTTGTTCTTCAGGTAAGATTCAGAATAAATATATTAGATATTTTGAATGGGTGGATTAAGTGAAAACTGCCTCCCATGAAAAATTTAAAAATCTGCACCCATTAAATCTACACACACAAACATCTTCTCCCACACTTTCCATCTTTTTTTATTAAAACAGAAGAAGGGTGAAAAGATTATTGTGCAACAAAAGCCAAATTACTTGAAGTGTTAAGAGTTTTCTCTGTCACTACAAATCTTTACAAAGATATACATATATCTTTACAAAAAGTATTTATCCCTTATCCCTTTAGTTTACTGTATTTGTTTTATTTTCCTTAGAAAAGCTGCCTTCTTGCCACATCTCTAACGATAAAAGTCAAAATTCCTGTTAACTTCAAATGGGAAATAACTACTGTATGGTATGGTCAGGATATACACTGGTCCAAACTCTCTGTCCTACTTGGTCTCTGTCAGTAGTGGAAAAGCTGCACCTTTGAAATAATGACATTAAGTAACTCCATATTTGTGACAGCATAAGGCTCCTTTGCCTAGCTGACAATTCTGATACACACAGAGTGAGAAAGAGCGCTCTATCCGAAGGGATCTCTGTTTCCAGTATTAGATCACACACAGTAGCTTGCATGTACAGGAGAGCACTGAAAGGCTGTGAAAAAAACTCTTAAAAATACATTGTGAAACTGAGTGTTTTAGGTTAAAAATACAAAATAATTTTTAAATGATAAATTGGTCTCTGCTTATGAATTTTATCCTGCTGGAAACAAAAGAAACCACTATGTGCACCTTATGGTAAGGTTTAAATAAATATTAGTTAAAAAAGCAAAAGTGTGGTCTTTTTTATTGCCAATTACAGGTTTACAAAGTTAAACAGGGAAAAGTAATAGTATCGCCAAAACAGTCTTCCAGAGAGCCCTCCAGAGTCTTACTTGCTGTTCACTGGACTAACATTAGTTATGTTTTTATACCACAAGAATGGGCAGGGAGTATTATTAGGGTTTTGGTAGCTTTATGTTCAGCTTCATATTCAAGATTTTTTTTTCCAGAAATCTACAAGTTTATGTGCAATCCTTAAGGAATATATCAATGAATTGGAAGAAGTAGTAGTAGTATTTGTGAGAAAAAGAAAAAAGGCAGGCTCAGGGTCAATCTAGGAGTCAGATGTAGCTGTAAAATTTAGTTCAGCACATTCAAAGCAAGTTGCTGGCTTTCTGCTCCCCGTGTTCCAGGAAGAGAGCATTCTTTGGCAGGCACTTCATTCAGAGGTTTCGATTTATGGGAAAGAGGCTTGCCTCAAAGAGGTTATTTTTCTTATTTGACCAAAGTTTGGTGTTTTCCATCGTTAGACCTTTTCGCCTTAAAAAAAAAAAAAAAAAAAAAAAATTAAATTTAAGGAGGTTTGTTTTCACCCAGATAACAGGGAGTTCCTAGGGTTTTGAACTAAGCACTTCTACAAGACAGTGCAATCTGTAGAACTTATTGCTGCAGCATCATGTATGTGGATACCCAGGTAAGCCAGGGACATATCCTAGCTGCACTTTGCAAATGGGTGTAAAAGGGACACTGAGTTGCCGATGGCTGTGCCATGCTCAAAGCAGAATTTGAAAATGAACCCAGATTTCCTGAGTAGTAATGCACTGCTTTTAACCACAAAACAAAGCAAAATATAATGGGCCAGATCTTCTGATTTGAGAGGTTGTATCCCAGTTTTGCCAACCTTATGTTGTCTAAAGATCTGATCCAATACACATGTGCTGTAGGATTTCTGCAAAATACAGGGGGTTTTGGTCTGTCTGGTTTCCTATTTCTCTTGTTGCGTGCATGTGTGTGTGTGTCTGTGTGTTTTTCAAAAAAATTGAATTAGATTGCCACTAAAAGGGGTACTGTGCATTTTCTAGAGTTAGTGTGCAATAATGCCATGCATGTAGCAGTGGAACATAATTTGCCATGAGGATTTTCATGAGGTAATGCCATCTGTATCACATCTCTTCTGCTATGAAGAAAACACTAAAATGTAATTTGAGGTCAAGATTGTAGGGATTAAGATTACTGCTTCTTTTAAAGTATACTATAAAGCTGGAAACTTTAGGTTGGCTTGTAAAATGGAAGGATCCTTATGTCAGGCCATATTTTCAGCACATTGCCTATTATTGCTTAGAACGATATTTAACAATGAAGTAAATACTCGCCATACTGCACCTTGATGTATGTACCACATGTTTTCTTACTTCTTGCTTGTGTTGATTTAGAAATCCCTATTCTTGGTCTTGTTTTAGATATGTATTTCAGAAAGCAACACCATGTTTTGAATCCAAAAGCAGGAGATTTTTGCTTAATGTCTATGTCTATGTTATACATGTCCCAGTGTGGGCATGAAGCACTCTGAACTGTGCACTCACTTTGTCTTGTCCTTTGCTTTGTTGTTGCCCTTCAGGGAAAACTGGTAGAGGATGTAGGAAATCTCTAGAGTAGAATCTTTTCTTCTCAGAGAGCAGACAAGTCTCTAATAATTCAGCTTAAGTCCTGATGGTCTTAGGTGTGAAGCAGTCTCAACCACAGAAAGTGCTTGGCACTTCCCAGAACAGGGCACTTTAGTACCTAAATCCAGATCTCCTCTCTGTGCCTGATCTCTCTGACAGTGTCACTGCTTTCCTGCAGCTTTTTTTGCCTGAGTTCAATAGTGGTTTCCCTTTTAATTCTGCAGGTCTTGACTTTAACCTTGTTGACAATGGAATTGTTTATGTATATGAGGCCGTGATTAGCTTATGGATTTGAGATTTATTTTTTGCTTATTTCTGTCATAGTTTGGGCTTAGACCACATCTCTTCTGAATAAGAGTAAGACCACTGGAGAAAACATTAAGTTGCAGTAGAGGATTGGTGGAAAACCGCACGGTTTTCCCACTTTTTTGGCCTGTCTTTGTTCAGAGATCCCACTCTGAGGCACCACCCTCTTTGCTCTACCGCATTATCTACAGGTGTCTTTAGAGAGATTCTACACGCAATTCATCTCTTTGGTACCATGACCCTCATTTCATCATCAGGAAGAATGAAAGCACTGAAATTCAGGTAAGCTGAGCTTGATTATAGCCAAGTCTGTGTCAAAAACTCCAAGTCTCTGCAGGCACAGATGCGTCACTGAACTCGTGGTATCCAAGTCTGTGGTGTGCATGCTCATCCTAGCTGCTTCCCAATTCTGTATAAATTCTGTATAATTTTATATAAATTCAATGTGCAGCAGTGCTTGTCTGTTAACTCTGCAGTCAGCTTCTACCTAAAGGTAACCAGTGTACATGGGGCAAACAGGGGAGGAAAATGCTCCTTTTTGTCCTCTTATTCAGACTGTTCAGGATCAGGAATCTCAGTGGCACAATGGCCGGAAAGTCAGCCAAACACAACATAGTTACAGTGCTGTTTCCCATCTATTAGTGGGGATGAATATGAACATATACAGATACCAATAATGCCTGTTATCTGCAAGACTATCCATGGGTTAAAATGGGCTTGAAAGCCCCAGTCTTCCTGACAGGAGAGAGAAATTACTTCTAAAATAGTATTTCATAGGAACGCACCCTAGTGAGCTGCTTTTACACGGTCAACTTAAAAAAACAGGCCATGGACTAAGTGGCAAGTCTCTAGATTTTCAGATCACTAGTCCATAAACTCCTCACTTGGCAAAGAAGCAGAGACATCTGCTGAAATTGAGAAATTCTTATTTGATGAGTTCAGGATAGAGAAGCCTGCAGCTAATCAATGACAGCACTACCACCATCATCACTCAGAGCGGCCAACACAGCCCAGAAGGGTCAGGGCTTCAAAGACCTCATGACAACAGAGCTAAACACAGAGATCAAAAAAGATTAGAAACTTTGGGAAATGTGTCAAAGGATTAAGTAGAGATGAACCTAGCCATAAGTTTAAAAAAAAAGGGTAAATTCTCACTAATGTGAACCTGGGTGGCAAGAAGCAGGAAAATTTTATATTGCCCAAATTAAGAGCAGGTAGAGGATAATAGCCTCTTTTTATCCTCAGTTATGCCAGTGAACTGGCCCAAAACAAAATCCCTACTTCTGAGGGCATTGTCTCTGGACCTCGTAGTCACTGCTTTTGAAAGAGAACTCTATGAACTTGTGATAACTTCTAGCACATCCAGTCATTTGTATGCTAGCAGAAATGATTCTTCAGAATGCAATGCAATGGTTGACCTGTTTTTACATGCAGACACAGACATCAGTACGAAGCAGATGAGTCCAACAGACAGATTTGGAATTTGCTGCCATTACCATCTTTCTCAAAAGTTGTATGTAAAGTCATGTTTTAAATATCTAAGATAAAATTAAATACTGTAGAGCTTGGGACATATTTTTGTACTTTATTTTAGTGCCTTGTTGATTTTTAAAAAATTTGTCTGTCTGACTCTGAATTCAGAGAGAGCTCTTTTCAAGAAACTAAGTCATTCCCTTGTGTACTGGAAAACATGAATGCAACACTTTGTGGGTGCTTGAGAGTTTAAAGATAAAAATGAACTGGGTGAAAGCTGAGAAGTAAATCCTCTGAAAAACAGAATTGATTTTTAAGCTACCTTATACTTCCACAACCCACTGTGTGAGTAACAAGGGCAAGGGCACCCCATAATGCTATTGAAACACTAGTTATTTATATCAGGCTGTCACGACATGCTAGATTAAACTGGGAGTGAGGCCTGTATTCTTGGTACACTCTCTAAATTGATCCATCTGTATTTTAGTCTTTACTTAGCTGCACTGCCTTGTAAAACTCTTCACTGCCATTCAGAATGGCTTATAACTTCAAAGGATACAAATATTTATTATAGTCTCCATAATCCAGACACATTGCATGTATTCCTTTTGGACTGTTCTAACAGAGAAGTAAACTGCTTGCTTTGTGCCCTTGAAATGAGATTGGAAACATCCTTTTAAATATTATTTTTATGATTGCAGGCATTTGTAAAGAAGAGCTGGGAGGGTATCTAAGGGATTTGTACATCTTTTACCATTCTTTTGCCATATGCTTGTGAGTGACCTTAGACAGGGAAGTGGAAGCAAGAGCAAACCCTCTGTGGATAGACAGAGCCTAGGAGCGGCCTTGGTGCTACTTCTTCCTTCCTCTGCACCTTACAGTTCCCATGAGGTAATTGATAATTCCCTACTTGGCAGCACATGATGTGACATCAGAGAAATCCTTCAAGGCTCCTTAACAGCCCCAGAAACTCTGAATTTTTGGGGTGTTTTTGTTTTGTGCAAGAGATGTAGTGCTGAAGAGCTCACCTGGAACCCGTTAGTGGTTCGGCCTTTCACCAGGGCACATTGGTGCAAATATTGCACCAGCTCAGCACGTATATCTTGCTTCCAGAGCGCTGGCTGATATTTCTCACCATATCTGAGGTGACTTACCCATCAGCTGGCTCGGACCTCCCCAGGTCACTCACACGGCACCACTCACACTGCTCTTTGCAATTTGCCCAGACCATCCCTCACATTTTGAGTACCTCATTTAAAAATAACATTAAAAAAACACTGACTAAATAAGTTTTGCTGCCTTGTAATGACACATGCATGATTACGTGCCTGGCAAATTTTCACTGGATACACACAGAGGGAGTGAAATGTGTAACTGTTTTTTCCTACTGTGCATATGATGAGGTATTACAACACTAGGATGCTCAGTTGAAAGCAAGGCTCTGGTTCAAAGAAAATGCAGGTGGTTTCGATTGTTTCTATAGACCAGAATGCCTGCTTAATAAGAACAAGTAAGTATGTGCAGAATCCTGAGGACCAGCAAACTGTTCTCATTAAAGTCTTTCTACCATAATATCCCTATAGACACATGCACACAAAATTAAATATATGTCACAACATAAAAATGTGAACTATCAGCTATTGCTTTTCAATTCACTTGGGGATAATTGATCAGGCAGTGCATTCTCTAGTAACGTAATATAAAAAACTGCCACTTAACTGGGACAGGTAGGTAAGTAATATGATTAGAAAGAATAATGCAAAGCGTAGATGTGATTCTGAGTGTCCTGTTTACCAGGTTACCACAAAGGTTGACTATTCTGGTCAGCTGTTTTCCTTAGTTTGAATAGAGCTGGTTGCGTAGTAAGAGATTTTTAATTTCCACAGCTGCCACTTGCCTGGCACACAGTACACTCTTCCTAGCTGGCACCTTCTTGGAGACAAATGTGCTAACTATAAGGTGGTACTGATTATAGGAAATTTGGAAGTTTGCAATCTGTTTAACATCTTAATGCACTACCCAGAGGAGGTGTTGGAGCACACTCCCGTCAAGCCTGGGGATGGCAGTATTTTGGAGGGAACATTTGACTCCAGGGCAGTGCCACCACTCAGAAGGACCAAAACAAATTAGAAGAGCGGGACAAAAGGAACTTCATCAAATTCAGGAGGGGAAAATGCAGAGACTTGCACTCAGGATGGAAGAATCCAGTACAGTGACGGGCTGGGGAACAGTTGCCTGGGGACGAGCTCTGCTGAAGATGGCCTGTGAGTCTTTGCAAACTGACCACAAGCCAGCAGCAAACCCTGGCATTAAGAAAGGGTGGCAGCATCCTGCGCTGTAGCAACTGCACTGTACCCAGTGACTGACGGAAGGGGTCATCCCCCTCTACACCACACTTCTTAGACTACATCCAGAACACTGTGTCCAGTTTGGGGAAGAAAGACATGTACAAACTGTCCATATGAAGAGGAAGTGAAGCCAGTTGTCCAGAGAGGTTATGCAGACTCCATCTATGAAGGTTTCTGAGAAAGCTGGTATGATCCTGCTGTCTGCAGGAGGTTGGATGAGGGACCTCCTGAGGCCCCTTCCAACCTGAATTCTTTTATGATTTTTAGATTCTGTGAATTATTCTTTGAGTGCCTAAAATGCTTAACTTTTCTGTGTGTACACTAGAATAGAACAGGAAGAGTGAGAAGGAAATATGAAGCAAGGAGGTATTTTCTTACTTTCAGGACAACATTGACTGATGATATTCTACTTGGATGATCACAAATGACAAGTCTAACCTGCTCTTTAAAACATCCAAGACAAAAGATTATGCAATGCAATTGCAATAGGTTCAACTATCCTCACCACTAAAACCTATTTCCTAGTCTCTAATATATTTTTCTTGCAATTTTAGTGAATCACTTTTTGTTCAATATGCAATATATGTGGAGCCAGACTGATCTCTTCTCATCTCTTCTCTAGACTGCTCAACTCCAACTTGAAGTGCCGTGCTGAGATTTTACCAGTACTAAGCAGTGAGAAAAGATTATTTCATATGTCTGGTAGTCTATACATCTGTTCATACTTTCCAGTATGACGCTCAATTTTTCTCATGTAGTGTCTCTCTCTCAGAGTATCCAAATAACAAGACACTGCAGACAAAGTTGGAATAAACACCCAGGAGGCAAGCCTGAAATTATCTTTTCACTATGTTTGGATTCAGTCTAATATCTAATAGTGAAGATGAGGTTAGCTAACAAGCAGAAGGCCCTGCTCCACCGTTTCTCCTTCCTTTTCATTTCCCATTTTTTCCCTCTTCCATTACAATTCCTGGCTGTGGAGTCCTAATCCTCATCTTTGCTGCTTTCCCTTAACTGCCTAGTAAGCCAGTTCAGCTCACAAATGCTACTTGCTTTATCTATCAGATGTAGCCTCAGCCTGAGTTTAAATATCCTTTCCTCCTTTATGAGCTTTAGTTTGTGAGTTAAACCTTCAGCTTCCTGCAGTTGAAGACTATTTTGATATCAAGAACACACACATTTCATGTGTTAAAAGCTTTATTGATTTTGTTAAAAAAAGATATGAGGAACTTTGCCTTGATAAGGGATATGAAAAAAAGAAAAAAGATGTGAGGAACATTTCATATACGCAAGACGGAATATGCAAAACTGTCTACCCACCTAAGGGCTAATCCTGCAGCAATTCCACATACCAAAATTCTGCTCTGTTCAGGATGTGTTTTGCAGGTAGAATGTGAATGGGCCCACAGCTCCCCAACAGTAAGGCAGAAGTATTTTTACTTGCCATGGCAGGTGATCCTAGCAACAATAAAATTGTAATAACCTAAAACCACATCTTAGGCATACCGGATAGCTTGTCTCAGGAGCTCTCAAACAGGCTGTAGAGGAGGAGGGCGAGTGAGGGGACAGTTATAGACTGGAGGGGGAGCAGTGCCAAAAGGTTTGGGGTGAATATAAAGGCTCCGAATGAATGAGCACCATTCAAACACAAAAAGCCGAACCGGCACACCCTGCTCGTAAACTGTCTGCACCGCGTAGGGCCTGCTGAAGAAAGGGCTGTGCCTAAGGTAGTCATAATATGTAAAACTTGGAGCCTCCTGATTTTCTAGGCCTCAGCAGTGTATTTTTGAGTATTCACCCATCCTACCAAGAATCATCCAAAACACTGGATGTGTGGGGAGTGTAGAGTAGAGGCTTGTACGAAATGTCAGCAAAATATGTCTGCTTTTGTGCAAAGTATGGATTTTGGCAAAGCAATAAAAGTGTCTGCAGGGGTTGTAGCCACTAGGGTTACTGCGTATATTCGCAAGACAGCTGCATGGGAATATTTTCAGAGCTGATCCTGTGAAGCACAGATTCCCAGTGCTGTTTGTTAGTGCTAGTGAGAGTCATGGGTCATCAGAGCCTCAGGGGATCCACACATTAGCCTCAGCACCTGAGCGCTGCGAAGACCGTCCTGAGATCTGCTTATCATCTGATTTTAAACCCTCAGCCTGAAATCTAGTTGAAAGCCATTTATCTGTGAGAAATGTTTGCCCTTGCCCAAAAATAAAGTGTTGTGAAAGGGCATTTAGATGGGTTTGCTTTACCTTTTCCTTGGGTTAAGAAAAAATAGGAAAAGGAGGAGATGAGGCCCAAGTGACCCACTCGTCTCTTGCCAGCAGCCTCTTGAGGTTGTTGACATGAGGGCAGCGTCTGGACCAGATGGCTCAGCCTGGACAAGTGAGTGCTAGGAAAAGCCTTGGGGGCTTCTCCCCAGCTGTGTCACATTGCAGTCAGGCCTGCTTCCCAAGCCAGGGACTTTGGGGAGAGCCATTTGACACAGAACTGCCGCTGCCTCGTATGAGAAAAGCCCTCTGGGGCCGGACCCCCTGGCTGCGGGCGACGCTCGGCTGCCAGAGCGCGTTACAGCACTGCGAGCAGGGCCAGGATCTTGGCCTCGGCACCCAGGCGCACAGTGAAACGCATAGCTGCTAAGGTACTAATCCCACATTTATAGAAGTAAATCTACGCTTGAAAAAACGTTTTTTTTTTTTCCACTCTTAAAATTTTGCTTCTAGTAACCAAGCTAAATATGACATAAATATCCTGGACAAATGTGTGGCTCTGGAAACACTGAAATCCTGGCCCAGTGACATGGCTGCTGGGATTCTTGCCATTCTCTAAAAACTTAAGCTGGGAAACACTTTGTCCAATTATTAAAAAACAATGAAGATATAAAGGAATTATAACCTAAAAACAGAGGTGTTGAAAGAAAGAAAACAGACCCACGTAATAAACAGTATTGTTTTAATTAAGGCAGCGGAGAAAAACGTTCTCGAGCTTGGATGCCCCTCGTGTGCGTGTGCGCATGGGCCCGTGTGCGCAGTGTGTGCGTGCGCGGGTGCGCTTCTGTCGGGAGGGACATCTGCACAAGCCCTAGCGCAGGTGTCACAGACGTGGGGGACGCCAAACACCAGCTTTTCCGCTCAAAAGCTGCTGCGGAGAGCAGCACTGGCATGAATCTTTGCCTGTGTTCAGGGCCCAGACCTGTGTGCGGAAACCGCTGTTGGTTGTGCCTGCGAGGAGGGACGCTGAGACGGGCTGTTGTGCTCTGAACTTTTGCACTGCGTGGGGCATGAGCGTGGTACTCACACTTGGGTTGTTTGTGAAGAAAGTCATTTATTGAGCTCCCTCCTGAAAGAAACCACAGGACATTCTGAAAGGCTAAATCCAAGAGCTAAAAATACTCCTCCAGAATTGGATGTTTCAAGATTTAGACAGATGTATGTTTCCAAGGGCAGTATTTTGTTCTTCAGCTCTCGGAAAATAGTATTTTAGTGCTTTTGGTAACTGGAACAAAGATTTGTTCTACCCCATTGCATAAAGTCCAAGGGACCAAAAGGGAAATTCTGGCCTTTTTTTTTTTCAGGTAATAAGTAGAAGCAACAACACGTCTGGTAGTTCTCATTTCTCTAAAGGGAAGCTTGTGAATGATGTTTGCTGGAGAGGTGCTGGAGAAAGCAACCAAAGGAGTGGGAAAAGAGAAAGAAAAAAAAAAAGTGAGTCTTTTTCTTTGCTCTGTGGTTTCTGAGTGTCTTGGGGACACCTGCAATGCATTTTGAGGCTGTTTTACCCCATATTTGGAATCTATAAATTTCTTCAAAAAAAAGCTGTATGAATGTGAAGATTTTCATATTATCAGTCTATACTGAAACAGGATTTCTAAACAAGTCACTTGATATCTTGAGACTCAGATGAAGAGAGCTGGTACAATGCATGCAAAATTGGCCACCTAATATTAGAGCAGAATGAAAATATGAGGAACACAATTTTATTTAATTGATACGAGAAATAAACAACTACTCTCAAGACCAAGTATTCCAGAGACATTTCCACCATGCTCTCAAATTTTTGTTCAGCAACTTTCTAGATAATTCATTTCTTGTTGCTTTGCAAGTATGTTAAAAACCACAGAAATAGCAACTAATCTCTAAGACTGCTAAAGTTTTAAGTATCTCAAAGCTCCCAAACATCTTTCAAGAAGCCTAAGCCTTTTCCCATAGGAATTCAGTGATTTTTTTTTCCTAGGAAAGGACAGAGTAATAAATATCACTCAAAATAGACAAGAAAACTAGGCATAAAATTATGATGTGGTTAAACAATGAGATGAAATACTTGGGGAAAAGACTTTTAACACTCCTGAATGTACAAAGGCCATTAAAAATGATCTGTGAGGAAGAGCTTCCATGCATAAAAAAGAGAGACCTAGTTTAGAGTGTCTTGAGTGATGTGACTGTTTACAACAGCTCAACATCTATCACATTACCACATTTTCATATACCAGTAAAAATGCACGCTAGCACGATACTACAAAACCAATGCCAGCTACTTTGCTCTGTCCCACAAATGTATTCTGTCAATAACAGTGAGGGAATGAAGAGCTTACTGCAGCTTTTACCAGTGCAGAAGAAAGAATCCCAGCAGAACTGCTTTTTCTGTTTGTTCTCGTTTTCTGTTTGTTCTCGTGGTTTTTTTTTTTTTTTTTTTTTTTGTACTGTCCAAATCAGATGTCCCTTTTCAAGGGACAATATTTGTAGATAAGTGAATGCTCAGGAAACATGAGAGGCCAGACTTATAATAGCATTGTGTTCTGTTTAAATAACTAAATGAACTGGCCAGAGAGGTGCACGCTTGAACATCTGGCTACCCCACTTACATGACACTGCTGAACTTTTTGTCCCTGGCCAGGACCTAGGCTCTTTGGAAATCTGTCCACGGGTTCCTCACTCAAGGGAAGGCTGATTACTTTGTTTACTGGTTTATAAGCACACTTTCTACTCTTTTTGTCATTCTCTTTTTATTTGGTTACAATATCAAGGACAGCCAAAGATATTAATATCTTTCAAGCTAACTGAGCCATAGTATAAAACCAGAAGTAAGAAGCTTTGTGTGGGGAAGGGATTTAATCTACATATGTTCTGATTAGGACAAAGGCACGTGTATACACACTCTGCAACAGTGGTGGTAACCTTATGGATCTTCAAAGTGCTGTCACAGAACAAATAGGATGATCAAAACCCATTAATGCGTAAATTGCCTGCTTGCTTTCGTAAAAAGGAAAGGACCTCAAAAGAGCATCTAGATCAGCTGCTTGCTCAAAGTGCCCCTTTCATCCTACATCACTATAGCTTTTACTTCACACCTCTCTAAATACTATTCTCTCTCTTGTCATTACTTATACCTTTTTTTTCTGTTCAGAAATCCACTCTATGGCCTCTCATCCTTTCCATCCATATTTTTGCTACACTGATACATCCTGTTTCACTGATTTTCTGCCTTTTCCCTGTTTCCGTTTTAATCTCAGTCTCACCTCCTAGGCTGGTCTAAAGAACGCAGCTCCTTTGCATCCCTTTCCTGCTCTATTACTTGTCTCCAGTTCCCTCAGATGTCACTTTTATGATTAGTTTATCTATGTAGTAATGTATTCCTGTCACCCAAACTCACGCTCCACTTTCAAAGACTCTGCTTTATCTAGAGAAGATTGCACTACACATCCGACTTTTATGCATAGTAGAACTGGGTAGCTTGGAGAAAATCTGTCTGGCAGGCATGCATGCCTTCTTTTAATATAACAAATTCTCCAGGTTCATCATGAGTATATGCTCACAGCAAGCATTGCTAAAAGAGTCAGGAAAACTTTAAAGAGAGGAGGGAAATGAAGGCAGCCAGGAAAAACACAGCTTCTTAATTTTGCTGCAAATTATTTTCCAATACTCCCCTCTCCCAAACCACCTAGATCAAGTAATCAGTGTATGGCTTGGACTAAGCTGGGTCCATAGTAGCAAATATCCATCTTGTGCCCGGCACGCAGGCCCCTGGGTCGTGTGTTGCCAGCTGCAGGTGAGCTGATGGATGCTGCGGTTCCTCTTCTGCGGGGAAGGAGGCCACGCAGGAAGGCAGGCGAGGGCACAGGGCTGGGCTGGGCATGCTCTGCCCTGAAATGCTCATGCTCCACTGCCATTACAGACCTCCCTAGCAGAATCAGGGCTGTGTTCAGAGCCGCTTCGCAAATTTCTCTGCCCTACCCTGAGTGCTGGACAATCTGACACTTTTTGGCTATTAGGAGGTTGCCTCTGGAGTGCCATTCACTTTGCATGGGATTAGGTGGGCATGAGAACTCTCATTTGCCACTGAAAACCCCTTTGAAATATGCCCTCAATTATGCAGCCTTTTTAGGACCCCTTAAGGGTTCAGAAAGAACAGATCAAGACACCATGGTCAGAGGCTTCATGCAGCACATGCAGTCAGAAATGGCTACTGTCCCAAATCACGTTCTACTGCCTGTATTTTTCCTGTATTTTTGATTTAAATAACAGCAGATATTGACCTCCCTCCAGCCTTACCCTGTCTCACCAATGCATTAGAAAATGTATCTGAGGGTTTCCATTTGTTGGTGTTGGTGAGGGGGTTAAAAGTCTTGGCCTGAAATGTTTCTATGGATGAAGAAAATTAACAAAATCTTCCTGGCGCAGCAGTTAATCTGAGTTAGCAAGAATTCTGCACCTCTACCTTGATATCTCCTCTGAATATTACTGGAGGCATGAGTCCCTGGTGCAGAGATTCCCATTCTGCTTCTTCAGAATGAAGGACACATTTAATGAATTAGCAAAAGGACTTAATTCAGACACCTCCAGGCACAGCGAGGGAAGCAGTGCATCCTTGGTTGTCAGTACTGGGAATGTAGGAACACTATTCCAAAGATGGCCTGGTTCTCAAAAAACACTCTGAGGTCAGTTTTAGCAGCTGTTTTTAGGGTGATAGAATATGTTAATAAAATGAGATGTGATGACACCAACATTATCAGTGTCTGGTTCAATGTTTGCATTTTTTGAAATATAGAATAATTTTCACCAAAACGTCCTGCTCTTAACAGATAGACAGTGGCACTCCAAACAAAAGCCCTTATCTCTCCCTTTGTGTTGCAGCAACTTCCACATATCTTCACCTTCTCACACCCCTTCCAGTTCAGTCCAGTTCCCGGACTCTTCCCTTTCCATTTACTGCCCCCCTCCTTTACTTTCAAAGAAAGGACGGAAGATCCTGGCAACACTCTTCATGCCATATCTCTTTGCATCTCTCCAGCAGAAGGGACACCTTCCTGTGGGCCATCTCTGTTTAGATCTTTAAGGCACAAAAGCCAAAGTAGTAAAGCTGTGGTATGGGCACAGTTCTCAAGACTATATCTGCTGTTTGGATGTTGATATCCATATTGATATTTATATCAATTAATGCTTTTCTGTAGTCAGGTGTTTTTCATTAGCAAGAAAAGAGAGATTCCAGGTGAAGATTTTATTAATGTGTTGACAAATGCCAACATTTTTTATTCAAGTTATGACTGAAATGATTGTAACCTCCTAGGGAAAATGCTAGGAATGCTCTTGATGTGGTTAGGAGGGGGGAAAAGAATGGCTACAGGTGCCAGAACAAGCTCTTTGATTCTGCAGAATAACTGGACAACGGGCCAGAAGGTAGTTCGCTCATGCCCACATTGCAGATATGTGGCTTAGCACAGTGTACTGTGCGTACAGGTTTATAACTGAACCACAGAAGTGCCAGTCTGATCCAGGTTACATTTTAAACTAAATGCTTAAAGTGCTTCAACTGCTCTCCCTAGCCCGAAGACCAAATCCTAGCCCTCCAATATACTTGTCCTATCATCTTTCTCTTATGTGTCTTTGTCACATGAGGCAGAGAAGAATTTTATCTTTTGGGCAGTGAAATATTGCATCTTTCATTTAGAGCATATAGTAACAGGGCTTCTGAAGGTCCTAAGTTCTTGTTTTTGCATGGGTTTGGTCAAGATTCCTCTTCTGTGTTTCACTATATGCAGCCTCTGCAGGTACTACCAGGAGTGTTACAGCTACCATATGCAGGAGTAGATATGTAGTTTAACTTAGCTAATAACCAAGGCTATTCCCTGAACTGCTCACAGGGCAAACTCAGTGTGAAATGATTTTCTGCCCCAACAGACGCATAAAACATGCATGTCAACCTGTCTTTTTTTATACGGTGAAGTAGTACCATTGCTGTCTCAAAACAACATAATACCTCACCTGGCAGCTGTTCTGACAGCTAATAAGTTTAGTAAGTCTAGTAAGTTTAATAAATATCTTTTTTCCCATGATTTTATAAAATTTACTGAGTGTTTTATAAAAAAGACTCAGTATTTAGCTGTCTAACTCCTCCTTATACTGGGATTCTACCATTAATAATGCTTAAGAATGCAGGATTCTCAGGCCAAGGCGCTTCACAAAGAACTGCTCCCACACCCAGGGTGCCCAGGTGGAGGCTGGGAGGCAGGGAGGCCAAACAGGACCAGCCCGTGGAGGAAGGCTGCCACAGCTCCATGTCGCAGGTCCAAACAGCAGTGAGGCTGAGGATGTATTCCCATGTTGGCACCTACAGTGACACACACATATATATATATAAGAATAAATAAATACAAGGTCAGTCCACCCCAGGCCATGGGTCCAGTGCTCTCCCAGGATGAACTGGACGGGGCACCCCCTCTTAGATCCAGTCATTTGGGCTCCCCACAATGGCTGCACCTCTGCACTCTTCTGTGCCCGTGCAGGTGAGCCCTGGAGGAGCAGATCTCTGCTGCGATGGCCGGGGAATAGCTGGGGCAGGTGTTCTCAGGCTACCTGCTACCACCGCATCTCTGTGCTCCCTTGTGCTTCTGAACATGAACTCTTTACCACAAAACCCAGCAGAGGGATTTGCACAGCAGGTACCAAGCAGACAGTGGCAGAGCTCCTTGCTGGGGGATGTGCTGATGCCTTTCGAACTACACATTCCCCAAAACTCATGTGTAAGATTCCAGGACTAGGACAAAATATCTTTTTGTTAGTGCTTGAAAGGAGTAATCTATTTTACAAGTAATGCAATCCAATGATCCTATCAAACCTGCTTGTGTGTGTGCACTTTTCCAGTCTTTCAGTTAATAAACTGAGGTATGAAACAGTAGTTTACTTTCTATAGGCCTAACCTAATAACAAAACACGGGTCTTGTTCAAAAAAAAAAAAAAAAGGCAATGTGGGTGAGCAAGGATGTGACACCGCTACAAGACAACTTNAAAAAAAAAAAAAAAGGTGGTGGTGGGGAGCAAGGATGTGACACCACTACAAGACAACTACTTTCATTTAAGCATCCCATGTCATGAAGCTCCTGTGGTTGTCAGTGGCCGTCCTCATTTCCCTCTGCCCAGGAAGTATGTCCCTCTCATCACACATACACACATGGTACAGCATGGCCCCAGAATTAGGTTTGTCATTGCCAGAGCTAGGCTAGAGTCAGTGTGGATGTTGCTGCCCAAACAACAAAAAAACAGATATTTGAAAAAATAAACTTCATTAATCACAGGCTGTCTTGAAACAATAAGGAGAAATTAGTAAATTATTCATCAGTAGAAGTGCAAAAGAATAAAATCACTATGGAAAGAATTTCTACTTTCAAAAGCAGACAGACGCTCTATTGTGGTTTTAAAGGAGAAGGGAGGAAATGTTGGTTTGGCCCATTTTGATCTCTAAAGGCTTGTAAATCAGTGATAATAAGCTTTCCTAGTCTAGCCTGGGAGAGGCTGTCCTGGAGTGATTCACATTTCAAAGAGCTCAGGCTAAACAGAGCACTGCTCTCCAGCATGTTCATGCAGAGTAAGCGGGACAGTATAAATTGGGGAAGACTGCTATGCAGCGTGGACCAGACCTTCCACCAACCTCAAAGCCAGCAGAATTAGTACAGTGGGGTTCCATTTCTTTCATATTGCAGCCAAAATTGCTCTCTTGTTAAACTCTGTTAACTAAAAAAAGGATAAATAAACTAAACAGAGGCACAGAATGATTGTTCTCTTATTACTTGTATCAGAGGATAAGGTTTATTCAGGGTCCTCCAGAGCTTTGTTTTCTGAACGAAGTCTGTTGGACACTGCAGAGGGCATTGGTCTTGAGAAAGAGAAGAGATTTAAGGTAAATATAATTTAGTAACAAAAGGACCCCCAATCCCTGTTAGGTAAAAGACACAGTGAAGAAAGAGGTCTCAAAGACTGTCCCAGAGTTAAGCATGATAATCAACAAAGCCCCAGGCTCACAAGGACAGTGGCAGAGAAGAAACCATCGGGCAACCACACCGACCACTGCAGCAATTCCTGCAACATTGCATCTAGCAGGATAGACCAGCAATAATTAAGCACTGTCTATGCAGGAAGGCTTTTCAGTATAACATAAGAGCGACATTAAAACGAATTAATAACAGCACAGTATCCACTCTTTTCTCAAAAAAAATCTCATTTTTAATACAGCAGGAGGTTGCGTTGGAAAACAGATCTCCAGTTGAGACCAAAAAAAAAAAAATTACATTTTTACTGGTGCAATAGATAACCAAAAGAAAAAAGAAAAAAAAAGCAGCTTTTATATTGGATTTGCTGAGAATAGGGAACAAAATCTCAAAGATTTTCAAAGCACACAGACAAAGCAGAACTTGAAAGGCAGCCAACTGACATAAAAATTGCTACAGATTAGCAGATCTGAACAAAACAAAGCAAGTGGTATAAAAGCGCCATCACAAAATTGCAGGGATTTTTAATATCCCTGGACTAGCCACCTTACTAGGGACAGTAAAGGTGCATGTGCATGATGCATGTAGCTGCAAAAGTTATTGTTCCAGTCCTGAAATGTTACTGGACTTTGTCATGTTGCTCACCGACAATGCACAGTACTGCTCAGGGACCAAATGCCCCACACGGTACATCTACTCCTACCTAGTATTTGCCTTAATCATGTCACTCAAAACCCATCTATTTACTCAAGTCTTCTCAGTAACATCTGGTAAACAGATTGCCATAACCAAAAACCAATTCAGAGGAAAAGAGGTGTTCCAGTAGCAACTGGATTGAGTAGCTCATGGAAGAGGTGGGTCTTCAACTATTAAAAAATCTGATCTTGCATTTTGTGTTTAGTTTGTAGACAGTAAAATCAGTGTACTTTGGAAAGATGAAGAGGTGAAACACCTCCCTCACTCTTTCTCTCTCTCATATTTATATTAAGGTAGTGCCTAGAGGCCGCAGAAGCATTGAAGCTCTCATGCTAGACATTCCACAAACACAGTGAGAGATAATCCTCCAGCTGAAAATAATTTGAAATATACCCAAAAATACAAAACAGGAGAGAAGGAACAAAGGCACAGAGATCGAAGGACTTGGCAGCAGCTACACAACAACTCAGTGGAGGAGCTGGAGACAGAGACGTCTCCTGCCCTTCAAGTGAGTGTCCTAGCTTCTAACTCAAATGAGAGGATGAAGCCAGGAGGTTTATATGCTACAAACCTGTGCTTATAACACACTATTGTTGCTCCCACCCTGTCCCTGAAAGGCTCTGGAAAATCACACTTCTTTCATAAAGGTATAAAAGAAAGATTAAAAGACAAAAATAGATGATGTGGAAGGACGTTGATTTATGTCTTGGAACAAAATTCATATTTGCAGCTTAAAAAAAGCTTAAGGTAGCAAACCTTATTATTAAGCCTGAATTACAAATATTTCATACTCATGAGAATATATCTACACATTAAAGACCTGATCCATTAACATTAAGTAAGGTATATAAGATAAAAGAATAAAAGAGCACAAACTGGTTCATCTTCCTCATCTGTATGTTTTTGCCCACTACGTAAGGAGGCAATAGCAAGGAGGTTATTGCTGAATTACAAGGAAATAAAAAACTCCTTTATGGGTATATGCTGGAGTCATCATGTGGAATTCACTTGTGAGGGAGATCACACAGTCAAACAAAAGTTGGTCTTTTATGAAGGGTGAATAACTGTGAGTCATTACCACTAACATTTGCTCTTATGCAAAGAAAGGTATAAAAATCTAAGGCACAAGACAATTCTTTACACAGATCATTTTTTTAAGTTTGGGTGAGGCATTAAGAGCAAGAGTTACTGCCTGATATTTATGTGCTCTTAGTTTGGTTTGCAATTGCGGGACCATGGTGTCTTTTCTATCTGTGGATTTACCCTTTCGAGGAAAAGCTTAATGCTGAAGCTGACACCCCAAAATACAGAATGAAATTAGATAGTAATGTCTGTCTGATGCAGACAGTATGTTTTAAGAGAAATCAAGATTTCTGTGTTTTACACTTGGCTCAAATCTGTGAATTCATAGCACATGAATACTTAATATTTGTAGCTCACAACACTTGACAGTTTTATATTTTACACCATATTACTGCTGACTATAAGAACGCCTTGTGCCCTAAAATCATGCTAAAATATAATCTTCACTTTGAGGTTTGCCACTCTTACAATCTTCAGTTAAAACATCAGTAGAAAATCACAGCAGAGGTTTCCATCGTTATTACATTCACAGTGAGAAATCTGTAGAATTCCCTGAAGACTAGAAACATTACAATACTACTGATAGTTTAAGTACAACATGTAGTGTCCCTTTGGCCTAGAGCAGCCCGTGGAGATGATGAAGAGTACTCCATTTCCAGCCAGCTCACGCAGGGGCCTTTGGAGGTATTTGCTTCTTCCTGCTGACAGCCTAAGGAAAATTACCACTCTAAACTTAAATTCTCCTGAATTTCATATTCTTCAGCAGCTTAACATGATTTAAAATAAATTATGTATACCCACGGGTGTGTCTCCTGATACATCCCCTACTCACATAAGTAATGTGACTAACTCTTTAAAGGCCAATCAGCCCCGTGAGTCATTCAGGCTACCTCCTCTATAAAACCAGGCAAGGGATTTTCCTTACTCCTATAGTGAGTTCAGTGAAGGTTGCTTGATTAAAGATTACTTTTAAACCACTGTCTGACTTTCCCCGAGAAAGTCACTCCAACAACCATTGTGTCACCACCATTTTCTAGACATTGCAGTTATTTCCAAATTTTGGGGAAAAAAAAGAGAAAAGGAGAGTGCCAGGGTTCACAGAGTACAACTATGGCAGAAACGGACGAGTTTGGTAATGGTGGCAATTACCTTTTGATACCCAAGGCTGCACAGCGTAACCAGGATCACATCTCTCCAGGAAGCCTGCGTGTTTGGGGCAGTGTCACGCTGCTAACAGTGCCTCTTGGCTCTCAACAAGCCCCAGCAGCAACCAGACTGTTGCCATCTTTTTCCCTCCGGTGTGTCCATGCTAAGACACTATTTGCCTGTCCTACACAGACTCATTCCCCTGTGGACCTGGGGGGAGGCAGACTGAAACAAGGCCACGTGCCTCCCCAGAGCTTTGGTCACAGCAGGGCTCACCAGAATTGCCACATCTTGCCTGCCACTACCACTTTCTACCACTTTTACCAGCCAAGAAGCCCAGCCGTGCCGTGCCCACGTGGCTCTCAGCAGCACCAGGGCCACTCGCACCATGGGAGGTGTCGGGCAGCACCCAGGAGCCCAAACAAGAGCAAGGGCCCCGGTGCGAGTAACAACAGCGTTGTGGCCACCAAGGAAAACGNTGCCACATCTTGCCTGCCACTACCACTTTCTACCACTTTTACCAGCCAAGAAGCCCAGCCGTGCCGTGCCCACGTGGCTCTCAGCAGCACCAGGGCCACTCGCACCATGGGAGGTGTCGGGCAGCACCCAGGAGCCCAAACAAGAGCAAGGGCCCCGGTGCGAGTGAGTAACAACAGCGTTGTGGCCACCGAGGAAAACGAAGACACTGAGAGGAGTTAAAGAAAACACGCCATTCCTGAGGTGGATCACCTTAAATAGAAAGGCTAAAACACTGGCAGCCTGGAAAAATAGTGTCATCTTGCCACAGAACAGAAGCAAAACATCTTCCAGCAGAGCAGCACTCAGAGCCCTCCCGCACACCGTTTTAGTCACAAAGCCGCAGCCAAGTCCTCACTCGGGGCTGACCCTCGGGCCACCCACTGCCGGGCGATCCTGGGCTCGGCCTAGGGGCTCTGGCTTTCCTGAGCCCTCCGGCCTCAGCTCCTCGCTCCTCTTCGCTCCCTGAGAATCGTGAGCACAAATACTATAGCTACCCGCAGCAGTAGGTGAAAGGTAAAATGTACAGCTTTAGACTGTATATCTGGGATAAGGCAGAGTTCAGATTATCAGAGTATTTTCTTTTTAAAATATTTAATTCCAGCTACTCAGTTGTGCCATCCTTTAGGGCTGCAAGTTGCCATAGCTGGCTTTTGCTTGAGACAACTGTTTGTGCTAAGTCTAACCACAAACAGTTAAAATGTTTCTGAGCGCACGGACAGAAGAGCTTGTATCTGTGTGTGTGTGTGTATAAATTTGCCTTTTTTATGTTGGCAACCTTTTTTGTTTTGAACAACTCAGCATCTCAGCAGGAAGTGGAAGAGAGTTAAAATTTGACCCTAGGTCAATGATATTTTTTGATGAACCAGTGAAAATCAGCTTTTGCTGTGACCAAGCCTGTAAGATAGAGGACTTGAATTACATTGCAATTAAATAGTCTGTCAGAAAGACAGTGGGACATTCTGGTTTTCATTGTGTGACTTAGGAAGACTTGCTATTGTTCATAACTAGCTCTGCTCTGAATTTTCACGTGGTAAAATTAAGTATACAGGAACTGGTGGGTTATGATGTTGTGGGCAATTAATGCTGTGTGAATAGGACAATTCAGGGAAAAAAACTCATAGATCATGTGAACTGGAAGTATATTAAACTTTCATTCAGGGCTGAAGTAGCTTTAAGCCAATATGATTTAATCAAATTACAGCAAAGTGTGACTACTTTTCCTCTGAAAGACACCATCTATACCAATTTTACTAACACAGCCTCCTTCCAGTCTTTTATTTCATCTTATCTGATTTCAATCTTATCTCCTGGTCTTTGGCATGTAGAAAGCCAGACCCACACATATGGACATAGGTGGGTTTTGAAAGGAGAGCGTTTACTGTGTGCTGTCCTGCTTTGTGAGAGACATCTGTCACTTCGGAGCTGTCTTGCCCATCTGGTGCCCACATGTGGGAGGCGAGACACCCAAACCTAGCGCCTTGCCATCTCCAGTAAGATCTGCTGGCAGAGAGCTAGTGGAAGTCGCAGCTTGTACCCAGCAGGATGCAACTTGTAAGCACCAGTTAAAGCAACGCGTACAAAAGCTCTGGCAGAAGTGTGGCTGGAGAGAGATAGCGGCTTTCATTTCTGAAGGAGTTAGGTCAGCAGATAATGCTTTGGAGTGGTTTCTTCCTCTTAGAAAGTATTTAAGTGACCTTAAGCTGCTGAGCTGGCAGCAGATACTGTTGGAGTTCAGCAGATGCGCGTCAGCTCTGCATGGTTCTGGTTTGGGGAATAGAAGACCTTGGGAAATAACTTTAATTGGATAAAGCCATGCAGGGCATGGACAGTGCTTGCACTGAAATGTCAGAATGGAATGGACTGAAAGAAATGCTATGGCCTAGAAGGCATAAAATTGTGCTGACCGTGTCCTCCAATCGCTTTTTGGCGCTGAATTACACGAAGTTGTCTTTTCTTGTTTTGTTCTGCAGATATATGATGCAGATTATTTATTCATTGTTTAAAGGCCATGCATAAAAATTATCTTCAGAATGTCCCTAAATGTACTACAGGAAAAAAAACCAGCCTAAAATCCTTTAACGAAATGGTTGTCCTTCTATTCATCTTGCAAAATAGATGTATATTTCTTCAATTTGAAAAGTGTGTATATATTTAAGCATATCTTTCTTAAAAGTTAAGAAAACTGTGAAGAAAACCGAGGACATTTTCCTATAACTTTTATCTTGAGAGTGGCTATCCTTAGTGTAGTAGCCTCAGATTCCTATAGTATTTACACTGCATAACATGATGCAAGTGAAAAATCATTGACAATATCTTACACTGACAGCACTGGCTGTGGAATAGTCAGTAGAAACCATCCAAATGTCTGAAGACTATTAGTCTCCTTTTTCTTATAATTTTAGATAGAATTAAAAATTTAGATAATTTTTGTTAAACACATTTTCAACACTACATAACGGCATGGAGCCTGGCTTAGTTCAACATGGATAATAGAAATACATAACACTGTCCTACTTAGAAATCAATTAATTATTGCATTTTCCACTGTTTACATCAACTCTACATGAAAACATTGGAAGAAACTGCCTATGGATTTGTCCATAATAGAGATTCTTGTGCCTTCTCTTGACTTCTTAGGAAGTGAACCTTTACTGGCGAAAATCATGTAGGTGATAAAATTCATGTTAGGTTATGTGGGAACAGTGAGGAAGCCTAAGGTTTTCCTCACAGTAAACATAAAAAAGCAACATTATTATAAAATCCACTAATATTTTGTTTCACATCAGATGACAAGTCTTTCCCAAAACGATTTTAAGACCAAAGAAAGGAAATAGGAAAAGTTTAATCTGCATTCTATTCCAAAATATAATTCCTGTGTCATTAAATAAAAACATATAAGAAAAACAAAAGTGCTACATAAGTCAGTTGAAGCAGTATTGTGGTTGTGGGTAGTACATTATTTGTGAACATTTAATATTAGTTTGAAAACAGGTGCTGGAGGCCCGTATACTAGTCCTTTTGGTCCAAAATAAGCTGTCTGATACCATTCCAGGAGCATGCGGGCAAGAAAAGTCCTATTTGTAACGTGAAAAAGCAGGAGATGGAGCTACTTTGTGCGAGGTCCTCATAAGAAGCGTCTAAAATTCAGAACAATTTGATATAGCAAGTGTTGCATTATAAAATCTCCCTAAAGGGCAAGAATAAACCCTTAACAGCAGGCCAGATGCAGATTATTAAGTCCTAAATAAGCGACAAGCCCTCTATGGCAAGGTGGAACGTGCTCCAACAACAAGAACCTCAGATGTTGCTGTAGATGAGGCCATGAGGAGATGGGACATTCCCAAGGGCTGCAGCTCGCGTCCTGCAGCATCACCCTGCCACCTGGGAAGGCAGGCACAGGTTTGTCTGCCTGTCAGATCACCCTGTCATGTAGTCACTTGGGCAACATTAACTTGCAGGTGTCTCTTTTCTTGTGGCTTTGCAGCTGCCCGTGCAGCTGTGGCAGGGAATATCATTACAGATTTTATTGCGTGCCTTTCCAAGGCCTCCCTTCCCCCTGCTCACAAAATAAGCAGTAAAACACTGAGAGGAGAGATCTCCAAGAATCCTATCAGTATTTGGGGAAGCAATGAGGTTAATTAGGTAGATGGCAGTCTTCCACGTGAGCTTTTATTAATTCAGTGACCCATCACAGTGTCAGGAGGCCTGTTATACAGATAGCAAGGCTCTTTTTTTCCAGAGAAAAAGCAAAATAGAGGACCTCATGCCTGTTGAAAGTATCATATCTCCTTGTATAAACTGACAGGATTTTAATTTCAAGATATCTTAGAAATTCCAGTCCAGGTAATGTAAATTCTACCTTTTCATGAACTTCTTAGTTGGGAATGTTAATTTTCTGCCCAAATAACTATTCTCAGTGAAAGTGCTCTTTGCCTCCCTTCCCAAAGTGTTTTCCTTGAGGAGTTAGGTAAGTTGTCCCTGCATAATTTCCTGCTTCATTCTAATGCTTTAAAGTTTAATTTACATTTATTACTATGCTGTATATAAAAATTATGGTCAGCAAAGCTAACCTGTGACATTTCAGCTAGGTCAGCAAATGTTGTTGCAGGAAATTTAAGTTTAAGCATTTTATAAAAACACTTTCATATGAAAAAAGTTAACTTTACTTGAAAGCCTGCTCAGTCAGGATTTTGTAATAAGACCATCATCTGAATGCCTTGGAAGTTGTGGGTTTTTGAGGTGCACTTTCACCGTTTTGTCATACATTTATTTCCTTCTCTGTAAAAAGCTCTTTCTGTTCGATGAAACATAAGTAGTAACTCTTCACCAAAAGGAGACAGAAAGGTATTCTGGAGACCACCTAATGCACTTCAAAACTGCAATTATTTTAAAGAAATATTAACACTTCTTAGAAAATTCTTCTTTTGCTCACTGTTTTGTTTAGCATATAAATATAGCAAAAAAAAAAAAGCAAGACACAAATAAAAGTAATTTTGACCATGTTGTTGGGCATGCTTTGTGAGTTATTTGACCTAAGGGCAGTTGCAAGTGGAGTTAAATGTGCAACAGAACTTTGCTCCTCCAACACAGTACCTCCTTATGGGGAATACACTCCCTATATTTGGTTCTGTTGCACTGCTTCTTGCACAATTCCTGATGTCAAATGCTTCCAGAAGTCACATGGCTCTGATGATACTCAGATTTTCAAAGCAAATAGGGTGCTTACATTCTCAACTGCATACTGTTTCCCCAGGATTTGTGTAGTTCACTGGAAGACCAGCATCACTAGAAAACAGTGTATATAACAATGAGCTGTTGAAATGTGCCTAAATAGGAAATCCAAATGGGGGAAATGCCTTTAGATTGCAATTCTGAGTAAAAATAATAATAATAATAAAAAGATTACAACTTTTCAGAACAGCTCTATTCCTCCATAAAAGCATCAATTTATCTGTTTGTTATGGTCTTGTGTAACGCCGGACTTATTTCCTCATCTATCTGCTTCAGTCAAAATGTTGCTTTCCTGGCCTAGCACAAAGAATGTAATCTAGTTTTTCAGATGCAGGAATTTTAAGCGGATTATATAGGATTTCAGTTATCCTCAATTTGGGATGCTTGTCAGGTAGTTTCAAGCCTTTCTGATGAATTACTTTGGCTGCTTCAGCTAAATATCTGGAACTTTTATTGTAATATTTAGCATACCAAGAACATTTTCTGCTTGTGTCTCATTCTGTAGGAGAAATCTTGACTTTATGAAGTTAAATACAAAACTCCAGCAACATTAATGGGACACTTGAGGATTTTGCATCTATTACCATTGTATGTGAGCATCTGCAGGGACCACAACAGCTAAATTATATATTTTTTATAAATAATGTCATCTTTTTTACAGAATTGGAAATTGAGACATAGGGAGGTTACATGTTCAATTCCAAATGTGAAGCACTTAAATAATACTATAAACTTTTTTGGTTGTAATGCATAGATGTTCCATATTTTTCAGACAGAGAGGTGTCTTTTCTCCTGTTATTAATTTCCCTAAATTTATTGGAAGGCAACAGTGTAAAGATGTCACTGATGGAAGTCTTTATGGACTCATATCTGACATTTTCTTAGTTAAGTATTTTGCTCTAAACTGTTTACAGAGTCAGAGAAAAAACTAGACAGTCCAGCCTGGTAAGACTGTTTGTCCCTCTCTGTTACTTAATCTCCTAAGCAGAGTGATAACAGAAATAGCATTACAAAACATCTCTGAGTCTGGTGCCCATTAACAGGGAGCAGGGTGTGGACACCATGAGCCAGTCCTGACTGCAGTGCAAAGGGAGGCAAGGGAGTTACACAAGGGAGAAATCTAAGCAATCAGAATGGACTCTCTCAACTCCGTCCAAATACGCTGATGATAGATCGTGTGCTCTTTTTATTTATGTATGCAGTGATCTCAGCATTATTCAGCCCTGCTTTTTGAGTGCCAGTATTTTAACTGTACGTTTTTTAAATAACTAAGAGGAGTATGTAGTTCAGTAGTATGATAAGTGATCTAGGTTTTAATAACCATTTTCACATCCCAGTCTTTGAAAGGGACTCTTGAGCTGCTACAGTAAATACTAGAGAGACGCAGGAGAGTGTCATATCTTGTCACTTCTAGAATACTTAAAATCTTCAGTTTCCCATTCAAACTGGTGAGAGTCTCATTTCCAATCTTTCTTGGCAGGTGAGTACCAAAGATCTCTAGGAAAGGAGATTTACTCTCTGGAAAGGCCTATGTGCATGACAGATGTGACTGCCGAGGTTAGGTAGCCTTTGCTCATCCCCCCAGGGTGCTCCATGTTGATGTCTCGTTGCGGAGGGAGACGAGTGGTGCCACGCAGCTCTGTAGTGAGCAAAATCACAGAGTGTTTATGCAGGGACTGTTTAACACCAACAGTGAGTATGTTCACCAGCTCAAGATGCCTTTCGTGCTATATATACCTGCAGATGCTCTACAACCTGAATTATTTCTGAATATCTTAACTTAAGAGGCATCTGTGGTAGGCAGTAGTGAGGGGATGCTTTCATATAACTCCTGCTACATCAGCTCATGAAACTTAAACAGGCTGGGCTTTCTCTCTGTATGTGATTCTGCTTTCTAATTTTGAACTAGAAGCTGTCTGATGGACAATGAGTCAGAGAAAGGATAGACGACTTAGAATGGGGAAAATAAGAAGCCCAGTCATAGTCAACCCAGACTTTTGACCTAAGCCTGAGTCACATTCGTTGTATATATTTTTATTCCCCCCCACACAGACAATCAAACAATTACTTGAAGAAATTTAGCTGAGCTTATATGAAGCTCTGACTCTGGAAGACAAGAGAAAAGAGGCTGTTTGTACATTTTTTCCCAGATGTGCTTGTGAAATCCTGGCCTCACCATAACCAATAGCAACACTGTGTCTTGTTCATGGAGCTATTCAGGAGTCCAGAGCAGGTAAAGTGTGTGCCTGGGATCGAAATTGGAATGACAGGAACAAGGTTTCTCACTGCAAAAACCGTCATCACTTTGCTGCTAGCATTTGCAGGAAAGAGGGCAGAGTGAAAAGGTTGAGGAACAAAGTAGCTTCTGGGCTCACATTCTTTTCTAAATCAAAAAAGTCTATGAACAAAATCCTTACCCTGTCTTAAGTTTCAAAGCGCTTTACAAATCAGATAAAAAAAAATGTTTTCTTGCATTTTAGAATGGGGTAAATGGAGGAACCTATGGAACTGAGCCACTTGCAAGAGGTCACGAGGAGAGCAGTGACAGTGATAAGAGCTTCTGCCTCTCATAGGTTACCCAGCAATGCTCTAAGAAACACTGCCTCCCATCATGCAGGGGAACATCTAAAGCAAAAACTATCCTTTTGTAAGATAAATCTTATCAATTTAGCAATAAAAGGAGCCATGCAAATTCCTCAGGGTACAGTTATCCTTTCTTAAAAATTCCTATCTTGTGCTTACTTGGCTCCACCTGCTCCCACTGAAGTCAGATAGAGCCTCTGACCATCTAAAGAGTAAAACTGGGATGATATATTTTTTTAATTCATTTCTGTTTTTAATTTGAACATAAAGATAATTCTGTTAGTGATGCAAACCATGAAATATGTAGCAGATCAAAGTTTGCACCATTATAGTTGCTGGAATAACTCCAGTGTTGAGGATTTCCTTAATCTTTTTTTTCTTTCTCACAACTTTAACATTTTCAGTTTGATTTTGTGCAAATTTCCCTCAATATCAAGACAATCAAAAATAGGAACAAAGTTGCCTATAATATCATACTGTGAGAATTAGAAGGGAAATTCTGCCTTTTGTTGTGTGCAGGGCCCTTCACAGCTGATCAGTTAGCTGGTGAAACCGCACATCATCAGATTAAAAGAGGGTTACTGAACTCTTTTCCTGGAAACATTACCTCTTCTCCCCTCCCCAGACATGTATACCCATTCACCGTCTTGTCTCCACGTCATCTTTTCTTCATAAGATGAGAGAGGAACTTGGGGACCTTTGGAGTATTTCAGTAGCCATCCTTGATGAGCGACAGGCTCCAGTGCGCAGACCCTTCACAGCAGTGCTGCACTTTGCAACTGTCGGTAAGGGTTGTTGGAGACACATCTGAGGAAGGAAGGTCAAACTGGAGGACAGGAGAGGCAAGGGGAGATACCCCTGCTTTGTGAGGAGGTAATGTATGGAGATTTTTCCTCTTTTTAATAATTACCCAGTGGCAACACAATCATACCTATGGCCACATTTATAAGGAGAAGATTTCTCTATTGCTGTTAATAACCAAGAGGAGAGTGCTGTACTGTCATCAATCATTACCACAGAGCTGGTCCCAGTGAAATCAACGACTGCTCTCAGCTCAAATCCAGGGACCCCCAGCACTGTCTAAGGGAACAGTCCTACCACATGGTCCAAAAGGTATTTCCTTTGTCCTTTGTTTAACTGCAGCAATGGTCCAGGATTTTGTAGGCTAGATCACACATACCTGCTATCGTGGATTCTCCTACCTCACAAGAAAGAGATCAAGTTCTTCAACTTTGTATTGGAAGAGAAGCTTAAAAAAAAATGAAGCCTTTGAAACTTTAAAAGAGACCAAAGAGCTGAAGGAAAGAGCATGCTCGCAGTAATGCCCCAAGAAATCAGTCTCTGCCACTTTTGAAATCTGAATAATCCCAGAATCCAAAAGCCACTTTCATAAGAAACACAGGAAAATTTGAAAGACTGCTGTCTGCGACACTTCTGCTGGGGTTAAATGCAAGAGGGCCAGAAGGAAAAATCATGAGGCTATTCTCTCCATAAACTTAAAGTGGAATAACTTGTCTGCCTTCACTTACTGTGACAGGGGGTCAACTCCTCTTTGAAAACTGTTTCCACCAGTGTAGCTCTGATTTTTTTATCTGCTGCTGTAATTCAGGAGGGGACTGTTATGATAAATTTGAGACCTGGCCTTAGATGAATCTGTTTCATAGACACAGTCATTTATTCAATTACATGAGCTCTACTTCTTTGGATGAGTTTCTGGGAAAAGGAGAGCATGGATTTGGAAGAAATTATATTTCTGAGAAACTAAATCCCTAGGGATTAGATATTCATGAGAGAGCAACCACTCCACATTAAACAAAAGGAGCATCCTCTGCACCCAAAGAAATGTGATACGTCATCCTGACCAAATGAGCTGTATATTTGAGTATTTGTTCAAAGAGAAGCCATGAATTCCCTTTTACATGACTCAGAAGCCTTTTTAGCAATTTTCTGCTTCTGTTGGTGGGTGACTTGTAGTGCATTGAAGGTTTTCTATAAATGAAAGTCCAGTGAATATTTTTGTCACTGTTTGCTCAGGAAACTTTTTGAATGCTAGAGTTAAAGCAGTCATCTTCAAAGCTCTGAATTTCTTCCTTCCATGTATGAGCGCACAAGTCAGCAAAATTTCAGACTAGTCATACCCCACAAGATAGTTTGCATGAACATAAAAGCAAAAAGATCGTGACAAACTTCCAAATCTGAAATCTGATTCACAACAACTGAACAAGCATAGTACTGGTTATTCCTCAATAATTTACATAGAAGGAAAAGGCTAACTTTTCAAAAGTCATTTAACATTTTAAGGGCCAAGACTCCTTTATTGCCCTTTAAAAAAGCAAGAGTGAACAAAACAGTAAAACAAACCTCAAAAGACAAATAACCTTACCTTAGCAAACTCAGTATATAATGTTTGGAACACCATTACTGCACTGGAGCCATAATTAGTTCATGCAGAACTTGAGGAGAGGTGGGACCACAGAGCCAGAGATAAGGAACATGGCAAGAAACATCACCAGTTGCCACCAGCTATAAAAAAAAAATGTAAAGAGGCTGTTTGAACTTAGCGTTTCCAAATCCACAGGGATCTCTGCCAGTTACTTCAGCTTTCTTACTCTTTGTCTACCTGGCTAGATCCTTATGGTGTGCTCAACAGGGAATCTAACATTTTTATTAGCGCTGTAAACAAAGTGTCCAACAAACAATTTTTACAAGCAATTACAAGCACCTCACTTAAATTTTTTATTTCATCCATTCCCTTCTGCCAAACAGTATGTAAAAGTGGATGTTTGAGATGTTCTTGAGTATGATTCATGATACCAGTTAAGCAATATATCACTGTATCTCTTCATCTCTTACATGCTTTGCCTGATGGTTTCTTACCAATCTGCTCTTTCATAACACATCTGAATCTAGTCTGTGATTCTGAGGAACTGTTGGTGAATAATGGTGTTATAAATAATTTTACCTCTTTCTATGGAGTAGATGTTCCTATTAAAAGTATATAGGCAAAACACTTTGGATGTATATAGTATGATAGCTAAACTGCTTGTTTGTGTTCATCCCTGCTCAAGAATGGCATGTACTTACCTGGTGACATGGAAAAAGACACCACCTAATAGATGTCAGACGGATCTAGACTGCTTAATGTGTATGTGTTCACTGTTGGTTTTGTAAGGTCACTTGTAACACTATGACTCCATCTCTGATCAATAAATTCTGCTATCAACTACTATTATTCGTATGCCAACAAAAGTAAATACATCAAAAACTCTGTAATCTTTTGATTTCCTTTCAGTATGTGTCTATTGTTTTCAGAATAAGATATTGAATGAATTTTAATTACATTTTTTCCTTCTGTTTCTGATACAGGGTAGAGCACTAGTTTCTTCTGAAACTCACCTGACTGAGTCTCAGCAGACTAAGGAATTTTAGTATTTTAACACAAGCAACACCTGAATTTGTAAAGAAGACAGATTACATTAAATAACAGAAAAATAAACCTTCCAAACTCTGATTTTTTTTAAATGCACAGAATCAAAATATTTATAGCAGCATTGGTACAGTTTATATAAAGAAATATCATATGTTGGTGCCTATAAAGGACACACGAGGGGTTTTGTTTCCATTCACCACAGTTACCTTATGAAACCTCTGATTAGTGAGCAACCACACAGCAAGGTTCAGGTTTATCCGATGTCATAGGTGATCCCAAAGGGTGAGAAGGATCCTAAGGTGGAGGAGGAGTATTAAAAACTTCCCTTAATTGTTCTGCATGTGTCTAATGAACATTACCGCCTAGCAGATTTTTGGCAACACATATAGCTGGGGTATTATTTTAAACTTTGCTTCCTAAATCAAATATCCTACTGATTCAAAGCAATTTTGTTCCCCAGCCTGAGGATTAGCTCAAGCATTAACAAAGTGAGCCACAGAGGGCTGTGACAGAGGTGGCGTGTGGGCAACATTTTTGCTAATTTGACCTCTTTTCACAGAAATGAGAGGAAACTGTGATCTGAAGCTGACATTTCCTCAGAACATCGCCCAGCTTTCCTAACACTGGGACCACAATTCACTGATAACGCGGCTTTGAAGTGGCTGGAGCAGAGCCAGGAAACATTGGAAGTATTCTTCAGAGAATATCTGTTTCAGATTACCCCAATTTATAGTAAGCCACACATGCTAACTTTAGCATTTCTTCTGCCTTTAAAGCTTTTCGTCTTCTGGCTGATTGATCTTGAGCCTTTTCCTTTGGCTCAGTGCAGTTACGTTTCTTGTCCAAGCACCACATTCCTACTTTGCATCCAATTCCTTCCGCACCATGTGTCACTAGGCTCACTTATCTTTCTCATCTTCGCACCCACGTCAGTTTTTGCAAGTGCAAGATTTTGCTAGAGCTGAAGCAAAACCTGTGGCAAACACTACACTGAATTAAGCTAAACAAGTGCATATTGTGTCTTCTTTACTATTTTTTGTTCATTCTTGCCATATTGAGACTTCTCATTTTATTCCTCCTCTCTCAAGCACCAGAGGCTACCTATGGGTGTGTGTTTGCTCAAGGTAAATTAGAGGGTAGTTGACTTATCTAGCCCCACTGGAGCTCAATCACTGCAGTGCTCTCAGCTCAAAATAAGAGGAACAGCTCTGTAGACTGAACCAACTGTTCCTGAGGACTTGATATCCACAGTACGTACACCTGAGAGAACCGTTTTACCTCATGTTAACTTTATTAGCAGTTTCTGGTCAAAGGTACCAAACTGCACATGGAAATGCGGAGCTGTCGCATGAAGCTGTGGCTGCACGAGCATCCCGCACTTGCCCAGGCAATGCTGCATGATGGCAGCTTCTTGCCTGAGCACCCCTGAAGCAGAACATAACTCACTGCCACTTCTTTGATCACGCTGTAGGGCACTTAGCAAGGGTGCTCCACTCTGCCCAGCGTAGCCCTGATTTTGAATGATGATAGCCCAAGAGATGTCACTGAGTCCATTCACCACATCCATGAAACAATCCCAACATGCCTTAGCGTCTAACCTATGGAAAGCTTTGCTGTGGAAGAGTCAGAGTCTATGCTCTGAGACACTCTGTTGCCTCTTCCTAGAATGGAGCTTAATAGGGAACCCATACACGGGGGAGGATTGCTTGTTGCATTCTTCCTGAGCCATGAAACAAGCACAGGCACAAAGCATGCAAGGACCGTGTTTGCTGCAGTCAGGGAACTACCACAGCTTGGCCACTGCCAGATGCTGGCTAAGCCTGGCAGCTTAGAAGACCTTTTCAAAAGGGGACAGTCCACACAGTGCTCCACAAGAAGCTCCACTGTTAGGCAGAAGGCAATCCTACTTATTGCCTGGAACTGGATTAACTCCCCACGCTTCCTACCCTTCAGCAGCTCTCATTGCTATATAAAACACTGTTGCCAGTTGTTTCAGCAGGACTTTCTGTAAAAGTGTTAGTACTGAACACGAGTACAGATATTCACCCAATATATGAAGCCAGTAAACTTTGGGAGAGTGCAACTTCCCTGCTGTTATCATGTGTTTCTGCTCTTCCTATCCTTCTTGGGAAACTAGACTATGATTTCACAAGTCTCCTGAAGTTTCTGAGCTTTCTTCAATGCCATGAGAACAGCCAAAGAAAGTGATGACTTCGGGAAAGACAAAAAATTTGGGAAAAATCCATTTTCCAGATTGAAAAAATATTTTGAGACCATGCTTACCTACATTTATTTCTACTGAAACAATTTTTCATTTTATGCATTTAATTCTGAGTGGAATAAATATTTAGTTACAAAATCTGAATAGAATTGATCTCTCTAGGAAAACTGTAAATCTTTCATTTCAGGTTGACCTACATGAGGTTTCTTCCTTCAATTTTTTTTCAAGTCCTAAGAATATAACTTTTCGCATAGCCATTTGGCAGAATGTTTCATCATTTTTAAGGGAAAAAAAATCTACTTATTAAGTGTCGTGAAAGAAACGCAACTGTTGGGCACACACTCACTGGCACAACAGGTACTTTAAAACGAGGAAACCTGGTAGGAACTGCACCCTCTAAGGTGACCTAAGAAATTCAGAAAACCTAGAGGCTGTCCTTCTTCACTATCATCACCGTCAAAAACTGATTTTTCCCATTTTAACATTTACCGCACCTGAAAATGTGTGATTTTTGACAACCTGAGGCTGTTTGTTGTTAGAGGACTGCCAAAAATCCCAATATGGCATGAAGAAAACTCACTTTTTGTACTTGCCCAAATTAAGGGAAACTAGCACTAAAGAATGAACAGAAGGCTCCAGGAAGCAGATACATTTCTCCTCTGCTCTGGTCCTTTAGCATATTTACTGCCTCGTGTAAAACAACACATTTCAGTTTGTATTTCATCTAGTGAAATGTTACCTGTTGCACATAACCTAAAGTTAGGCTGCCCTTTACACTGCAAAAGCACATTGCTAACCACGGCAAACCTCCTGCACAGCATTCTAGCCACTTTTTTCAGAAAGTACCGTACCATATAAACCCATATGCCACCGTACATAAGCTATGATACAAACATATTAAAAACTCCCTAACGACCGCAGGGTCAAGGCAGAGAGAGGAGGGGTTTTATCAAGGTCACATGAGGGTCATCTGGAGAAGGTGAGTTTAGCTCTCCCGTGTCCCAGTAAAGCGCCTTGACGGTGGCCCATTGCCTCTCACTGATGTCAGCCTGTGTAATAAATAATGTCTCCTTGGTGAGGAACTGCCCAATTTGACATCATTAGCAGATTTGGAATTGCTAAAAGGTTTAGGGCTTCAGCGTGTTTTGTTTTTAATTGAGCATGAAGTTGTCTTGGCAATAATACCAAAAAAACTTTACACCCAAATAAATCTGTTTGGATTGGCTGCTCTTCGTGAAATGATTCAGAACAACAAAGCAGTACCTTCTTTCTTCGTGTCCGTACAGTTGTCAGGGCTAAATATTATGGGCTGCAATTCTTTGAATGAGATTGATTACACAACATTTGCGAAAGTACGAAATACTTGAAATGCATGATGTGTGGGAAGAAAACAAATGGATCAGCCCTCCTCCCCTTTGAATCTATTTGGATCACTGTAAAAACAGATAAACTGCTGAGCAGAAGACAAACACATAGGGTCATTCTTGCAGGAAAATGTTCTTTCATGTCATGTTGTTCATCCTGGGTAAAACTAATATATCCTCATTTGGCTTTGGAAATATTTCTTCTTGGTTCCAAAAAAAAAAAAAAAAGAAAACAGTTGATAGTCCATGAGAGCCATTTTTAAAAACAAAGGCATGTTTCTAAGCTTAGGAAAAGTAACAGATCAAGCCCTGAACTTTGAATCCTCTTCAATGGCAGCATTTTTTCCAGTGATAATTGTTCTTGCCAGAGTATGTCACTTACAATAAGACTGTTTTTTGAAGATCAGAAACCAGCAAATACCGAAGAATGTCTTCCCCCTTCCCTTCTGACTCCTGATTCCTCAAATTGTGAAGACATTTCACATATTCCATGCACTGCACACTTCCACTTCCAGAATGTATGTTATCTATAATTAATTTAATCCTTCAGCATTGGAAACCATAACTATATAATAAAATAAATTGATTGTGTCTGTTTCTTGTTCTCCTCACTCCGGTGATACATGCCTTTTCCACAGACAGAGACATCTTCCAGCATCATCAGATTTGCCCAGCAATAGTCCAGTCCTGCTGCACAGGAGTTTTACTGCCCAGATCAGCAAGAGCAAGGTCCCTGTGTACAACTATATATCTAACAGCGTATTTTCACAGATAGCTTAAGCTAGTCTGTGAGCTGCTATAGAAAGAGGTGTCTTGTCTTTCCCCTATGCACATCTCTGTTACCTTTTCTGTGTCAGTTCTACCACTTGTGTGGCCCTGCAATCCGCCAGATCAATAAACTGAGCTGGCAGAATGGGAACTCTATCAAAAGATGTAATCATTTTCAGCTCGGTAACTTTCTGCATGATCATGAGTGCCAAAGCAAGGGAGGGGTGGGAACACAAGGATAGAGGAAGAGAGGCAAAAGTGGAATAGCCCCTTTCATAACAGCCTGCAGCCAGCTCAGCCTTGAAGGGTTATCACCAAGAAATATATCTTTTGGATGTACTGGGTCATGTCCTTTGCTGGTAACAAAATTTCATTATCCCTATAGGGTTCTGGACTTAGCTAATGATTTGTCCTGTTAGACAGGTCTCCTCCTGAAGCTGAATATAGTAAGCATCTCTCCAATAAGAATGAAATATATCTTTATCACAAATCATTTCTACTTTTAAAAAAGGCTGAGCGAGAAGACATATTCTTAATTGCATGCCTGACTCTGCAAAATAGATTGTACTTATCTGTTTGTCAGCCCACGACTATCACGCAACATAGTTTTGGCTCATCTGCTGAAATGGCAATTTTATCCATTATTATTATTATCATTATTATTACTGCACTTTTTGAAAAGTGGTAAATCACATCTACCTATGTAGAATGTAGGAGAACTGTTTTCTTTCTGATATTAACAATTTCTCCCAGCAATTAAGCAAACATTGGCTAAACCACGGAGTTGGTATATTGTTTAGGAATGCAGCCTTGCACAAAGCCAGAGGCGTTTCAAAGTGTTAAAAGAAACCTCAGGCATTGAAGTCATCTCTAGGAAGCAGATTTGTGGCTAGGTCTGTCAAGTGGGAAAGTTAAATAGAAGTGAGCAGCACTGTCTTGAGTAGTGAGCTGGCATAGCAGGTAAAATTAGTGATGGAAGAAGCTCTACTGAAATAAAAACAAAACCAATCAAACCAAGCAATCACAGACTAAACAACCATTCTTGAAACTCAGCACAGTTATACTGATGATATTCAAAGTCATCACTTCTTAACAAAATATTTGGGAAGCTTAGTACAATAACAGATTTTTTTTCCACTTCCTTTCCTCAAGTTTAAGCAGAAATCACTTGTAAGGGTAGAGAGACCTCTATCATCACCTATCCCCAGGTGATAAGGCTAATTGCACAGATTCTTCTACTAAGGCTTACTAATTCCTGACTACCTATGCAAATTCCAATATACACTACAGTTCCCAATATACACACTAGAGCTATATCAGACAGAGCTTGTTGTGAGCAGAAGTGTATACCAAGGTAACACAAAAAGTGTCAGTTATATCGTTATATCAGTGCAATCAGCAGAATAAACCATAATTGTGATTACATTTCACATTTCTCACTGAAATTAGGCAAAAATGGAATGATAGCAGGCAAGATACAGTGCCCAAGGCACATCACAACAAAGGCTACACCAAGGTTTTTGCAATTCTAATACAATCCACCCAAAAAAAACTTAGAACAAAATTGTTTGCAGTGAGCACTAGAGTGGAAAACATCTGGCTTCTCATTGTTCAATCCCCTCCATGAAAAATCATGTTAAATTCTTATAGGCACTCATACAATTTTGGTAACACAGTCGGACAACCAGTGTTGACTAGGATGAAATGAAGTAGAGTTTTACCCAAACTCAAGGTAACTTCTCTTGTAGAGATTTTCTGCTCATTCTTTGATCTTTGTGCCATTGATCTAATACTTAGTAACTGCAAATGTTAAAAGCAGTAAATCAAATTTTGGATTTTTGCACTCAATAAAATGCACCTACTTTAATTTATAGGCTTAATAAATGGGTTCTCAGTAATATAGGTAGGAAGAATCTGAAATACCCTATAAAATTGTATATGATGTTTAGATGACATAACCACTATGTTAATTCCTGAGTTAAAAAACTAATCAAATTCTAGAATCTCCATTCAGGATCTTAGCAAACACAGAAAACATCAAAATGCATAAGTTTTTCATGAGGGAAAATATCCAATATACAATTAATAAACTCAGGTCCACTGAAACATCCTGCTTTAGAAAGGAAAAATACTACATTTGATTTTGCTTTTTGAACATTCTTTAATTTCTATATTATTTATTTACTTTCAAGGGAAGATACTAATTACTTTTTTTTAAATTGCAACAGCTGCAATAAATAAATAAAATTTGCCTCAGAAATGAAAGAATATAAATGAGTGTTCAAGACAAATACTCTCTTTCAAACTTAAAGTTCATCATATGTTTTTATTATTTTTAGTGAAAAAGGACACTGAAATAAAAGAAAAAGTCTTCTTCCTTCTTCACTATCTGCAATCCCATTTCAGAAAAGTAACATCAACTTTACTTCAGAGCATTTTTAGAAGTGAAGGGAGCCACAAATCAGTATAGTGCTTAGATCAGCTTCTTGTCTGTCAGACTGTCTTCAACACCAGTTGGCATGCAGGCAGATTTTAGCCCTTTTTCATCTAAGAGCTATTCGATGCAGCACATTTGTTATTCTTTGCTGCCAAGGAGACAATCTGTTTTTCATTTCCTCTGAAGAAGAGCATAATAGTATGAGTAAAACATCAGATATAATTAGACAAAATGGTTGAGTGCCTCACTGAACAGAGAAATGGAACTGTCCCAGACATGAAGAATAGCCGTACACCTGAGAAAGGCAGAGTGAAAGGAGAAGTGTTGCCCTCATAACTGGAGTACGCAGAAGTTGTTGCAAGTTATCCTTTTCTAATACAAGCTGGACATTTCCTAGAGCACATGCAAACTAATTAAGTACCCTCTCAAAATATCTGGAAAAGAGAAAAATAATATGAAGATCCTGTTGCTTTTCTCCATAATGAAGTAAAATATACCTTAAGATAAAAAAAAACTAATTCTTGTTTCTATATTCAACATGCACATTTTTAGCTCTGTACACAACCTGGATGATTTATGCTAGTTGTACATGTGCTTGGATCTGAAAAATATTCCCCTTAATTCACATAAAGTGTGTCAAAAGCCTTTTGCTACTAACAGCAAAACTCAGTTCCTTGTAGTCATACCCGTCTGGATCACCGAGCCACTACTGTAAGGAGAACCATCTCACCCATGAGGCTTTTGTTGATGACCAGGTGGTTCTAGCCTAATTTCATTTATTTGCTTACATTCATTTATTCATGCAGCATAACCATAACTTATATAGAGACAGCTGTGACAAGTGGTTATTTTGTAGAATGAAATATTTATGAGCCAAGTAGAATAATAAGTGCATAGGGTTCAAACACTGATAAGGCGTAGAGCCCCACACGGAGTGTCTTGAATACCATGTTGAGTTTTGGTCCCTTCGCTACAAGAAAGACATTTGGGGTGCTGTAGCATGACCAAAGGGCAACGAAACTAGTGAAGGGGCTGGAGCACAGATCTTATGAGGAGTGGCTGAGGGAGCTGTCGTTATTTAGTCTAGAGAAGAGGAGACTAAGCGGAAACATTATCGCTCTCTATAGCTACTTGAGAGGACGTTGTAGGGAGGTAGGGGTTGGTCTTTTTTCCAAATTAACTATAATAGGACAAGAGGAATTGACCTCTAGTTGTTTCACAGGAGTTACACATAAGATATTAGGAAAAAAATCTACATGGAAAGAGTGTTGAAGCATTGGAACAGGCTACCATGTAAGTGGTGGAGTCACCATCCCTGGCAGTGTTCAAGAAACATGTAGATGAGGCACTTATGGATATGGTTTAGCAGGCACGGTGGTGATGGGTTTATGGTTGGACTTGATGATCTTGAAGGTCTTTTCCAAACATAATCATTCTATGATTCTATGATTTTATAATGTAAATGTGTGCAGACAGGGCATGACAACAGAGAGCTTGAAAATAAGGACTCAGATTGCAATGCAGCAGACTACAGACATGAGATGAGCACAGAAGGAAACCCCAGAGATACAAACAACTCAACCCAGTGGTCAATTAAAGAAATGCAAACCCACAGAATGGTCAAAAACAGTTTTAGGAGAAGCAAACATAAAACATTTAAGACACACCTCACATACCTTATACAGTAAATTTAGATGTAATGTAGAGTTGCAGTAGAATGGAAAAGTAGAATATTAGTGTGCCGGAGAAAAATGTGCAAAACCTATTATACAATGTACAATACCTAATGCACAATGCCTCTTTACTCTATTGTGCAAACAGGGTAAGAAAAAAAAAAAAAAAGCTTTTAATATCAACATCATATTCCTCCTGAAGGATTTCGGAGCCCAGTGGCACATTATGTTCTCTCTCAGTCTGAATCCGGCATTAGGACCCACAGTGGCAGTAGAAGAATGCACAGAGTGGCAGAGAAAGGGGCAGGTACTAGGATAAAATAGCACTTTTAACTGTGTCATGGAAAATATCTATTTTCCATAATTGTACTATATTATTTTTTTCTGTAATACTTTAATCTGGACTAATACTTATTCATTGATCAGACTGTTAACAATTCACTTCTACAAATAACAGATTCTTGAAATTACATGTAAGAAGCATTTTGGTTTTGCCTGGAACAAGATTTAGAGTGTAACACGATCTTTCACACTGTGGGCGATCATACATGCCCTGGCTCCTATGGATGGAAGAGTGTGGTATGCCTGCTTTTATTAATAGATGACTCTGGGCAGTGAATTCTGTGTTGCCAGATGGAGAAATGTTGCCAGCATTTCCTACCAGCGCATGGGTATATCTGTCTACGCTGCGCTTGGTGGGCTGAAACAAGTTCATTCCGCTTGTGCTCCAAGCCTGCCAGACATAACCAGATACAACACTGAAATCATATAGTCATGGTTAGCGCAGCAGTGAGCCCAAGCCCTGCTGACAGGCAGGTTTAGACTACCTTCAGGTCCTTGGTTTACAGCTGGTTCACATCTGGTTGGTTCAGAGCACAGGCTTTTGTCTGCCTGCAAATAACCTCAGAGATACGCTTGAAGATATAGTCCAGAAACCCAAAACACCCTTTGTGCCTTCACACCACCGTATTTTTCTTGTTTTTTTTTCTTCTTCCATTTTGTGTTTTTTGTTTGTTTTAGGAGGTAGAGAAGGGTGAGGTAGCTCTTCTTTAGAAGGGTACTTAAATGGTTTATTAGCAAGACACACCATCTATGTCTTCACCAGCAGGTATGGCAGAAATGGTAGTAAAAATAAATATTATATGGCATCTTCTAGAAGATCGCTAGGGTTGGTGGTTTCAAAGAAGCCCTGGAGATCAGCAAGAAGTACACTGCAACACACTATAGCTTAGCAAAACATGGCAGCTGCAGGAGGCAAATGGCTTTGTTGTTCTTTGCAAGAGTGCATTAAAAATGCACCTGAATGCACATTTTCAGCTGGAGGAAGGTACAACTTAGCAATGCAAATAATTGTCTAATAATTGTCATAACTGTCAGGAAGAAACTGACAACGAATTTGTAGTCTGGCTTTAACCATGGTAGTTAGGGTGGGGAGTGTAAAGAATTGGCAACTGATAATAGAAATGGAATGAAATCAAAATATCTATCTTTTGTTGAGTCATCATTTTGGAATATTTGTAATGGCCCAAGTTGCCCTCCACCCATCACACATCAGAGCACTGTAGCTTTTAAGTCTGTTTCCAGATCCGAGGCTAGCAGCATCTGTAATTCACCTCTGGGCTATCTCAATATTGGGTGTTAAAGAACTGAAATGATCACTAGTGAACCCAGGACATGACACTCAATAAGAAGCCATTCAAGGCCTCACTCCAGCCAACACGCTTCTGTTAAGGCAATTTCTGTTACAGTACCAGCCTAGAGAGATTTAAAGTTTCCCTAGAATTCAAGATTAGCATTTTTTGAAGAAAGCAGTTAAAGAGTTGAAATGAACAGTACGCACAAAATGCATATTGAAATCATGAACATCCATAATAGTCCTACATTTCCTTCTTTGTTCTCTTCAAGTTGATAGCTGCCAGTAAGGAAGATTACATGTTGCACTGAATTCCCAGATTATGTCTGTTTGGATCCAGCATTATGGTTTAGGTTTTTGTACACATGGAGAGGGCAGCTGGAACATCTCAGATATACAGATGTGAAGCTCCACAGAGTTAATTGTTCACATTGTTTGCATCTTCAATTTTAGTTTTACCCAGCTTGTTTGAGAATCCTACATAGTATGCGCTAGCTTTGGTGTGCCAGTGCCTTCAGAGAATTAATAGCTTCAACCAGTGCTTCGTATGTGCTTCCCAGACCCTTTTTGATTTGTGCAATTGGTGGTGAGATTGTGGACACACATAGGGGAAGAAAAATACTTACCAGAAGAGCAGTTATTTGAACGATTAGCAGCACGGAGGAGACTGAGCACAACTAGTCTAAACCCCTTCAATTGCTTTCTTTTCCCTCCACCCTCCCCTAAGCCTCTCCTCCCTTTCAGATCTGAAATTCCTAACCAGAGAGTAAATGGGGAGACAACAATATGCTGCAGACAGTTGTCTTTGCATATTGTTTTTGCTGGAGCTGGAAGACAGTTTATCAAAAGGGTTTTGAAAGATGACACTCTTTCAGACCTGGAGAAACAGCTAGCTCTATTTCCTCCCACGTCCCCCACACACTTCTCAGAGCTGAGCTGTGAGGTGTTTATGATGATCTATTTCAGCCATTCCTCAGTGCTGGAGGTTCTGGCCTCATGATCTGACAACTGATTGATAAGTCCTCTTTTGTGGGCTAAGAACAGCTGACCTTTTCCTCTTGGACTCCCATTATAGGGTAGCCCTGTATCTTCTTTCTTGGCTAAGTGCCATGGGAAAGACAGTGTGAAAGGACAGCTCAAAGGCTGATGTATGAATTCAAAAAAAAGGATGATGAGGGCCTTCAAAATCATTCAGCATGACTGTGCATATACTAAATATACATGAGACTTTTTATCATGTATGGGTATTTCTTGCCTCTCTGTACTGGCCCTATACACTGAGACGACTCTTTCTTTAAATAGGTTTTCCCTGTACATGTTTGATCTCTAGGAAGTTTTGAGAAAGAATTATCTGCTGGGATCAATTTTCAGACAAAATCCATCACATTCAGGGCATGGATTTCCAACTTCACAAGCTATTAGTTAAGCTGAAAGAACAAATTGCAACAGCTATTGTGGGTTTCCCCAGGCCCTTAATTTATATCATCCTGTCAGTGTATCAGAGGCCAGGGAGACCACTGTTGCTGGAAAGGCTAAGGGGAGAGTGATAGAAAGGGATAGTCACAGGATAGAAAGGATAGAAAGGAATTTACAATGTGGAAAAGTCACTCAAGCTCCCACTCAAACAGGGGTGAAACTTCTAGGATTCCTTCTGATTTGACGAGATGCTCTTCATCCACCGCTTACTACAAAGACATAATTTCCAGTATAGCCTTGTAAAACCATTGGAGTTTACTTATTCAAATCCATATCACACTTCACCCATAGCTGTACATAAATCAAATACTTTTTCAGCTTCCAGAGAAGTTAGCTGAATAAAAATAAATATATAATAATTTTTTAAAAAAGCTGTAAAGCTACAAGACAGAAAAGCTGCTAGAACAGTGTGATTTACAGAGAAAAAGAATGGAGAAAATAAAATCATATGGTAAAACCTGATCTTGCAAAACATTCAGTCCAGCTTCAGTACAACAGAGGTGACTAAAGTTATCCAGACCCAATCTTTGCAGACTGGACAAACACTAACAATGTATTTGTTTTATGCCCTGTCATTAAACACTTTCCATAAACAGTAATTTTTTATTGCCAAAATTCCTCAGTGCTGAGGACTCCCAAAACACTGTAAAAATAGAGAATTAAAAATGTAAATGGGTGTACATTTTTAAAATCTATTTTGTTTCTGTCACTGTTATCTTTGCATAGATTTCCACTGATTTATCTTGCATTTGCTAAATTTGTATCAGACGGAAGTGGCTCATTAGATTTATTCCTTGGGGCCTCCCAGAACCAGGGAGAGAGCAAGGAAAACAGTGCGTGTTGGGATACACATTGCCATGCAAGATTGAAAAAATATTTTTTGACAGATTCCTGAGCAAAATTTCAAAGGAAATGGATAGAGATGGGAGGAGGCTTTTGCTCTCAGACATATTAACCAAATACTTTCCCAAACTCAGAAAGATGTTCAATATATTATACCTAATGAAACCTTTGGAGACATGCTGTCCATATTACTTACAAGTTTAAACAGCTAGGGAAGTCTACAAGATTGAGTCCTGAATGTGAGAACATTAATGCATGCTTGTTATGAGAAAGTTCAAATTTAACAGATCAGATCAAGTCATCCCTTGGAAGTATCCTTTGGCCATGGTCAACAGGAAATTTATCTCGGCAATAAAGACTCTTCTAAGAATGGAAGTCATTAAAAGTAATGGGATGACAGAGGTTTTAACTTAGTCAACCTAGAAGAAAAGTTTGATATTAGTAGAGTGACAGGGAATTGATAGTAAACGCAACAAAGCATCCTACAGTGTCAGCTGGGTTCAGTTATAGAAGGTTCAGGTTTTTATCAGAAATAAGCAAGTCCTGGGACATGCCATATAGCTAACTCATCCAAAATTCTGGTGAATTTGCTACTTTTTTCAAGTAAAACCTGGAAGGTTTTCAGATGCCAAGAAAGAATTTTATAAGGAAGGATAAAACTGTATGAAAATCTGTGATTTGGGACAGAAAAAAGGAAATTTCAGCACTTTTAGATGACTTAAGTTTACATTTAGCATGTAGAACCTTATCATCTATAGAAATAATTATTTCTTACCTCATAATTTCAACAAGAAATGAGTCTAATTAAATTCAGATTAATTTTTTAAATGACTTTTCAATAAAGTTATTATTTGCTATGCAAGCCAAGGTTGGCCATAGAGCTGAACTATCTGAGGTCCTCAGTCATCTATAGATCAAAAAAAATCAAGTCCTTCTACTTAACTTGTCAGAGCCTCAAACACGTATCAGAAGCATTTATTTGATCTCCAAATTAGATCATCATTGTCTACTCAAGTGAACAGTAGTTCTACAGAGCTTTTGCAAGGCTCTCATGATTGGAGGTGACAATAATTCTATGTGGTATCATTTAACTAGTCTCTGCTAAACTTGGGATGTCAAGAAAAAAAAAAAGAAAAAAGAAAAAGAGCAAATAAACAATTTCAAGGAGCAAACAATAATCACTGTAACAAAGCCAAAATGCCCAAGTGTGACACAAGCTGTTGCACAGAAATCTGACTGAGATGCCATAACACAAAGGTGGAGAGGGAACAATGGGGGAAAGGGCATTTTAAGCCCTGAAACTTTTTATGTTGGATAATTCCATGGAGAGAGACCAAATTTCCATGTTTGTTACCTTCTTGACAACATCACTTTAGATCCACACTCTATTTCACTGGGCTAGGAAACAAGTCACTTTTTTCAGTGCAACTGAAAGCCATAGCAGAATCTCAAGAAGGGTAACAGACAACCCCAAGGCTTTGCTCAGAAGGGATTAAAAAAATATATTAAAATAGTGTCTCCATAGAGGAATAAAAAAACAGTGCCCAGTGGTAGAAGATCCAAGTATACCTGACTAGCAGAGGCATATTTCTCCAACATCAAAGGCATTGTGCAATATCTAATTTGAATGGTTGAAAAGTCTAACAGCTGAAAAATAAAATAAGCTGTCAGTCCAGTAAAAAAGGACTTTTAATTCAAAATAAATTGAGCTAACAATTTGCAGATGTTTGGAAAGAAAATGTTTGGGTTACTTGCTTTCAAAGCCTGAGCCCTCCCTACCTTTGGTACTCCACTTGCATTTTAATGGCTGTGGTGGCTTCCTGCCACTGCCTGCTCTCTCCTTATTCATAGCACAAACCTCATGAGTCGGCAGGTCTTGCACTCACCCTTGACTTTGAAATCACATGACTTCTGTCATCCTTGGAGTTAAGCAGTGGAGGTAGCGAGAGTAACCCAGAGCTCATTATCCCTTGACAGAAGGAATTTATTAAGGTAGAAAATCAAATATATATTTATACCTATATATTATACATATATGAATATATTTACATATATGTGTCTATGTATAAAATGTCATACTTGGAAAATAAAGTTTTGTTAGAATGCTGGAAATCTTCAGGAGTAAGTTAGATCCTTAGAGGAAAAGGAAAAAGAGACAGATCTCTTGGAATTTGTGCTAGCAGTTTCTAAAAACCAAGGTGTACTGCTAAACCAAAAAAAAAAAGTTAAAAACTAATTAAACCTTTAAAGTTCATATTTCCAGTCCAGTTCTGCCTGCTCTTGGACAAGCGCATTGCTAGTAAGAGGGCATGAGGTGGGCCCTATTCTAAATTAGGAATGGAGGGAGATAAATTCCAAATAATGATCTGCATAAAATAACTTTGGTTTTGTGTTTAACTGGATGAGAATATAAAAGCTGAGATAAAATTCAAATTATTTTCCCCCAAAATAATGTCTCTTCAGAGACAGTAAAGTGGGTATTGTCATCTTCATGCTAATGCTGATCTGCTGAAAATTTCCCTGCTCCTTATTCTGATGACTTGAGACAAGACCAAGATCAGTCAGTGGAATCAAAGCTGTTAGAACACAATTGTGCAGGTAGTTAAGGCTTGGGGCAGTGTCTCATCACCAGTGAGCATATTATGCTTCTTTCTTCAGAAATGAGCTCTGGATCCCCAGCCATTCTGAAACACATTCAAAGTTACCCTAGATACCTTTAAACTTTAACTGTGAAATTACAGAGAAAACCTTTTCAAATCAATCTCTAATGCATTTGTGCCACCTAGTGAACAAAGCTAGACTGAAGTGTTGCTATAGCAAAAAGGAAGATGGATCTTGGCCTCCTAAGAAATGCTTGGAAACTGGCTCCGAGGATTGGCTTGCTGGTTCATTCAGTTATTGCTTTCATCCATTGCTGATGAACTGCCAGTTTCATGTCCTAGAAGGACTGAAAATGATTGTGATCTGGTTATCCAGAGCCACCAAAAGCTGATCTGAATTACAAGTAAGCAAAGCTGTTACATCCCACCCTCATTTTCACAGGGTCCCATAACTGACATAAGCAGTGACTATACAACAGAGTAATGAGCAATTCAAAGTTCTTCTGTGCTCACGTGTATAGGACTTAATTTAGCCATCTTGTACCTGTTGCTCTGCACAGGGAATCAGAACATTACTGAGATTAATATCAACTTGGACTGTTCAAGACAGAATAGTATTATCCTGGATCAGCAAACTCAGATAATTCTTTCCAACCACCAAGAAGATGCTATACAGAAATATAAAACATGAAGAAACCTGGATCAACAGCCCAAAATTTCCTCAAAACACTGAAGAATAAAAGGAGATCAGGATCTCAGGATGTGTATTTCACGACTGATTGACAAGTCACACTAGATAATGTTGGCACTATCAGCCAAATGGCTCAAAGCTAATAGCAGTACTACAGCACATAATGAAGACTTACCATTATTCACTGTAATGATGTCGGCCCCAGCCAAAAGAAGGGAGGTTTCAGTGTACCTGAGATTTATAGTCTAATCAAATATGAGGGAAAGGAAAGATATCCTCATTTTATAGATGGGACCTGTGACATTACAAGCATGTTTATACTGTGTTTTCACCATGATGGTGATCCCAGTGGCAGTTCCTTTACAAATTGTTACCTCCTGCTTTGCTATTTAGACATAAAATGCAGGTGAACTGCCTGCCCTTTTATTTTTTTTCTGGTGACTGGCCAGCTCTTCCCTTGAGAAGGGCCATTGGTGGGACAAGAGCACTGCTCTGTGCTGCAGCGCTCATGGCACTAATTCTTCTCACTGGGCAGAGAGGAACGTCATGAAGTTCAACAAAAAAAAGTGCAAGGTCCTACACCTGGGAGGAGTAACCTCAGGTACCAGTACAGATTTGATCTGCTGGAAAGCAGCTGCATGGAGAGGGATTTGGGAATCCTGGTTGACAACAAGTTAACCATAAGCCAGCTGTGTACCCTTGTGGCCAAGGAGACCAGTGGGATGCTGGCCTGCATCAGGAGGAGCGTTGCCAGCAGGTCGAGGGAGGGGATCCTGCCCCTCTGCTCAGCTCTGGTGAGGCTGCACCTGGAGTATTGGGGGCAGGTCTGGGCTCCCCAGGACAAGAGGAACATGGGTCCAGCAGAGAGGGGGTCCAGCAGAGAGCCACGAAGATGATTAAGAAATGGGAGCATCTCTTGACTGAGGAAAGACTAAGCGAGTTGGGCCTGGAGAAGAGAAACCTGAGAGGGAATCTGACCAATATATATAAATACCTGAGGGGAGAATGCAAAGAGGGTGAGGCTAAACTCTTCTCCACAGTGGCCGTGGCAGGACCAGTGGTAATGAATACAAATTGAAACACAGGAAGTTCCACCTCCACGTGAGGAAGAACTTCTTTCGTGTAGGGGTGACAGAGCCCTGTCACAGGCTGCCCAGAGAGGCTGTGGAGTCTCCTTCTCTGGAGATCTTCAAAACCCGCCTGGATGCCACTCTGTGCCCCGTGCTCTGGGCGTCCCTGCTGGAGCAGGGGGTTGGACTAGACGATCTCTACAGGTCCCTTCTAACCTCAACTGTTCTGTGATTCTGTGACTAACACCAGGACTCGGAGAAACCTCTTTCCCCAGAAACAGGCAAAGGACACTTAACAGCATTCACTGCAAACAAGAGGCAGGTCAAATAGTTGCTCCTTACGGCAGCTCAGCTGAGGATTTTTACCTCTCGGCCATGTGCCTCATCAGCCAGATAGCACTCTCTGTATATGGGAAGTCAAGAGCTACCTTCACTCCAGCACTGCGCTCCCACAGGGCTTCCAGGACCCCTCGAAGCAAAGGCCGAGACCAGCTGTGAGAGTCGGAGATCCTCATAAACCTTCCCAAAACATTAGTGGGCTCGAGCTTGGCTGAACTGATTTTAAGCTTCACCTGTGGAGTTTTTTCCTAGATTCAAGGCCAAAATCACCAAGTGCTGTTTCAGTATCTTGCTGTGAGCCAATTTGTATGCTAAATGACAATAGTCAGATAAGTTGATTTTGTTTACCAGAATTTTAACTGGAACAACCATCTGAGGGCCAACTTCCCCTGCCGATTAATAAACCAAGTCCCAAGACAAATGACTGGTACATGAGCTGTAAAATACTGCCATCTAGTGTGTACTGCACATCAGACTAATCAACTATTTTTCTAAAAAAAAAAAAAAAAAAAAATTAAGTGTTGGTCGTGCATTGCAACATGTAAGATTTCAGTGGTTTGTAAAATTAGGTCTAGAGTACTACAAACTAATTTTATCTCTTCAAGGCCCAAGTTGTTTCCAGACTACTCCAAGAATTTGATCTTCAGGAGAATGCTTCACTGAAAAACTCAATCATGTCTAGGCTGAGTAACAAGCAAGCTCCTGCTCTTAACAAGGCATGTCAAATGCTTGAAAGGGAGGTTCATCCCCCTGCAACCCCAGCACAGAACTGTCATTTTTCCTTACTGTCAATCTGCAGTTTTCAGCACCTCCCCGTTCCTGAACACTCTCCAGGCCCTTAAGGCCATGGGTTGCTGGTGCAATGTGAAACACGCTGCCTCTCCAGTACGAAAGAACAACCAGTCCACCATGCGGGAAGTATAAAGCCTGTCCTTGCATCTTTCTGTCAAGAAAAGCTGCATATATATTTTGGCCTCAAAGAGATAGTAATGTCTTCAGCCTCACTTGCCTGAGCTGTGATTTCAGCAGTTCTCACATTGGGTATTGCCAAATCCAGTCAGTAAGCAGGTGGGAAGTATCTAGAAATGCAGTATGCTAGAAATCGGGTCATTCACTGAGCAGCTGTCTTCTGACCTGGCAGTGGTCCCGCTGCCCACTTCATTAGTACCAGTGCAAGTCCTTGCCACTGGACAACAGGGACAGCTACAGTCTTGACTATGCAATCTCATTTTGGGGTTCCGGAGCTCTTTCAGTTACAGTAGACATGTCAGCTCAGGTGTCTTGGATTAAGTCCAGTTACATAATTGCATTCTTCCTGCCTACATTTCCCCTTTGCTTTCAGTTGCATAAACAATTCCTCATGCTGCAGCCTAAATTATTGTGTTCTGCTGCTCTGCATGCTAAAAAGCTGCCATATTCCATCCCAAACTTGGCTGTCTTTAAAGGATGGATTAACTGTTCTTTATGCATGCAGTTTGGAACTGGACTACATGGTGCATTCTGTGTTTTAGGATCATTGTTATTTAAAATAGCCATTTACCACTTCATTTCACACTCAAGTCTTGAAAGAAGTGTAGAGAAAATAGGTCACAGCAGAGAGTGGGTTAATACCCATCATGGGCCAAAATTAGTGTTTGTTTACAGTCTGGTTGCTGCAGTGTATTTCAGGGGGGGGCTGGGAAGGAAACGGCCTCCTCAGAATTAAGGAAAAAATAATCCACTTACATCATAAAATGCTGGAATCACATCAAAGGCTGCTAAAAGCTCAGAAATTGGCAGCTTGAAATCCACTAAGAATTGAAATGAATTTATACCTTTTTTAATAGTGCTGGAACAATGATCCGAACAACTTAATCCCTTAGCAATTTCACAACCTTTCATACTCTTCAGAAATCCCTCTCCTGTCCTTATGCCTCAAACCATCTATTTAAATCTTTTGCATCTTTCAAACCAAAATCTGTTCTCCTAAATATCGGATCCTTTTAAGGTCAGAGCTGCACATGTGTCTGAGAGCTTTCTTTGGTCTTTACGCAGAGGAGAGACTAGACACAGGAAAGGAGACGGCAAGCCTGAGGACAACACACAACTTTTAGTATTTTGCCTAACTGCGATCTGCTGTGTGTGGAGGAAGTTAAACAGCTCTGGTTGCTGAAGTGGGAGTAACACTCACCTGCTTCCTGGGAGCGCTGAAAAGCCAAAGCGCGCATGATAAGGCCAGGTTGGTATAGATGTGTAACAACAGGCTTAATGGTCTTTCAAATCAAGTGCTTTAAAGAGAGCAAACTCTTCAGCCCTAAATTGTCAGTAAAATATGACACGATTGCAGGATACATATCTGACTGATGAGATTTACTGTCTGTGGTCACAGCTAAAGCATAAAGGGTATTGGTTTCAGTCTCCAATTCATAGAATTCAACATTTCCTCAACAGCTTAAAATAGCTCGGTATGCTACTGCTGGCACCATTTATTTATTTATTTATTTATTTATTTTGTAAGAAAAGCAGTGTTTTCTTGAAAGGATAAAGATTCACACACACACACACACACACACACACACACACTCATATATTGCTTTTCTGCAACACTAATCCTGTTGGATCTCTGTGTGTTCTAGATATGAAGTTGTGCCCGCGTATGCTGTNATTTATTTTTTTTTTGGTAAGAAAAAACAGTGTTTTCTTGAAAGGATAAAGATTCACACACACACACACACACACACACACACACACACACACACACACTCATATATTGCTTTTCTGCAACACTAATCCTGTTGGATCTCTGTGTGTTCTAGGTATGAAGTTACTTGTGCCCGTGTATGCTGTTGACAGCTGCCTTTTCAAATCAGCTCCCTTCCGTAGGCGCTTAAGATTTCCGTGCTACAAAAATATTCCTTTGTGGCAGGGCTGACTCACAATCCCACCGAACTCATGGATGTTCAGTGCTGGAGAACATCCCAGGCAGCTCTTCTGGAACTAGGTAAGACAGCAATTTGGCTATCTCGTGAGATTGGTTGCCCATGAGAAGGCAGCCAAGGCTGGTTCTGACCTGAGCTGTTCCCAAGGACCAAGCATTCAGGTTCCCACACAAAGGTCCATGGCAGAGTGCCAATTCCTAGAAACTTGCTTCCACTGATAAGTGACACAGAAAGAGATGCTCAGCACCTCTTAAAACAGTCCTCTTTGCTGCATTTCTTTTTATCTGGCATAAAATATCTCTAACGTTCAGGAGAGAGTGGACTAGGTCCTGGTTTTCCCAGATACTCCCCACTGGGTATCATAGGTGCCCAGGCTATAGAATCATTCTTACCCAGGACATATTTAAGGAAGTACACAACTAGTAAAACTCTTTATTTTTTCCTACAAATGTTTTAAAGTAATATAACATTGTAGTGAGTGAGGATTTAGTCACTTCCAGCTTTAGATTCAAGGTCTTAGTCTCGTTGACTCAGTCACATTCAAATGAAAGCAACTGCCCAGTAGCAATGTCAAATGAGAGTGCTTTATGGGCACAGTAATTACAGCAGTTAATTATTTGCACAGTGCTATAGGTGTGCACAGCAATACATTGTTTAGACAAGTCCCTACCCCAAGGACCTTACAGTCTAATTTGGATGGACACAGTATAGATAATTAAAGAACGACCCATGGAACAAGAGCAAAAGCCAGCAGAATTTGAGTTCATCTGCTATTATGACTGTGGGACATGTTTATCCCTTTGACCACCTAATGTTATTGCCAGATTTGCTTTTTCAAATGGATGGTATGCACAGTTCTCAGAGATGTCTTTATGGATAGTCCTGCAGTTATACATGGATGTACTGTAGTTATCTTCATAATTTAGGTTCTGGTGCCCTCCTGTGGCCATTTGGCTTTACCCATTTAGAGTTGTCAGTTTTTATAGACCAGTGTTCTATTTATGAAAGCTGTTTGGCATTTATATTTATGGGGCAACCCAAAATCCCAGGTACCGTTGCTCTGCCAACTGAGGTGGACCTTCTTTTGTGCACCTCTGTTAAAAACGTGTTTCCCTGCCAGAAAGTGTAATTTATTTCTGTTTATTTTGTTTCCTTCAGCAGCACCAAGTGATCCCTGAGAAAGGGGCTGGAGAAGCTGGTGCTGTGGTCGATACTACACACCAATCCAGGGCAAACTGATGCTGACAGCAGAACCATAATCGTCTGGAGCTGTTATCTATATTGCAATGCAGGCTTTCATTAACAACCTAAATTAAAGCAACATATGCAAGCAGAGGAGAAAGAGGGCTAGCTGCTAGGAAACTCCAAAAGAAAATTCACCACTGACTAGTATCTTTCCCATTTCTAAATCATTCTTTCTGCGCAAGAACAGCATTTTCTCATTTTTCTTATTTTCAGTTCCAGGCTTGCCTGTCATTTACAGTTTCCACTGGGGATTAGAAATAAAAGCACCCTCTTGCACGGGCAAAAAGTCACATCTGCTTATGCCTGGATCCCAGATAGTATGAAAGAGAAACCATGCAGAGTTACAAGTCTGAAACTAGACCAAGTAGTAAGTTTAGCTATTGAATACTAGAAGGCTAGAACATACCTTAGATATGCTTACATTAAAACCTTTCTCTGGTGCCACACACACTTCTTGTCACACAGTAAAAGCATTAAGGGCCAGTGCGTGGGCACTGAGACATTTTCACACATGGGGAGAGCTGGTAAGAAATAAACACTGGTTTATACAGAGGAAAACTACACTGCACTCTCCTGCAATGAACATCCAGAGCCAGACAACACTCATGACACATGAGTACAGCTCATTCAAGCACTAAAGAGGGGAGGAGGGAAAGGGGGTTCTAAACAAGTTGTTGAGCAGTGGTGCTGCGAGCACAATCCTGGAAATACAACAATCTCTGGCTTCTCGGGATGGTCATGTCCTCCAAGCAGAGCAGGAGGGAGCGCAGAGCACTGGGACTTGCTGGCAAAGTCCCAGCAAGGATGTGAGGAGACAGGGAGGAGGCCCCTCTATTCTCCTTCCGTCCCTGCCTTGCGACAGGAGCACCCACATGTCAGAGAGCTGCAAACGGGGAGTCACAGGCACTCCCGACTCCTGTGATGCCCCTGGCAGCATCAAGGGAGCTGCTATGGGAAAGACAGAGACAAACAGGCTGTTTGCCTGTGCACGTGCCCAGGAAAGAGCACGTGCAGATCTGCACATCATCTGGGATAACCCGATCACCCGGTGCAAGGGAAGAGAGGGTGAATGCCCTAGCCTGTTCGAAGCAAGTGTTTATTGGACAAGAAGACTGAGCTGGTGTAAATATTACTAGGTTGCCAAGGAAGTCATAGAAAACTCACACCCTGCATAAATGTATGCACATTCTTGGACAAAGACCACCCTATGGCTTTGGACACAATGTGAGAGACAGGCGGAGCCTTAAATTATGTACATTACAATACAGGAAAATCCTGACTAGCCGTTAACTTTATATATATGTACATATATATAAAATATATATAATAATTATGGATATGCATATATATTCATAAATAGACCAAACCAGCAACTTGAATAAAATATGTAATACCTACATTTTACAGGGACTTTAAATACATACCTATATTTTTAAAATATGTTTTTCATTGTTACTAAAATATACTTACTTTAATGTCCCACATTTCACATAATAAACAGCAAAATCATGTCACAAATATTGGTTGCTTTTCTTGATTTTTTTAACATTTAAACAGTGCACTTTAGCAGAAAGCAGTGGAAATAAATTTTATACACAAGCATAACCTGTATCCTAACTTTTCCCAATGACACTCCTTGGAAATTGTTCTATGTTGAAAAAGAGTTTGTTTCAAGTTGGAAAAAAAATCAACATTGAGCTTTTTCTAAAGAATAGAACTTTCTAGTGTCTTTTCTTCGGAAGAAATGATTTTTTTCTAAAAGTAGGCAACTGGTTCTTGGCTCCTCTCTCCCCTCAGTTCCTCAGAGGAGCCCTCCTGACATCTTCCAGAAATGAAAACTGCTTGACACCAAAGACAAAGATCTGCCGGAAGCCAAGGTCAGCTCAGCATGCCCTCCGCAGAAATACTCTCCACTTCTTTGGAAGGTGAAATTAGAAATACTGAGAGCTTCTGTTCAAGGTGGGGGCTCCCAGCTAAACTTAAGCAAGTGTAAAAGAGCCTACATTAGTCTCTTACAACTTCCCAGTAAAACAGTGCATGTTAGTACTACTAAAGATGCTCAGGTATCACCTCAGAAACATGGTCATTTTCTCTGCTTAGACCAATATCATCATGGTTTGGCTGCACATCAAGCCAAATTTGAAAATAATGGACTCAAGGCAGTTCAGTGTGAAAGAGAAAGGAAGTAGCTAGCTGGAGGAGCTGGAGGAACAGACTTGACTTGGGCCAGCTAAGGGTAGAAGTGAACTGATACTTGTACTTAAACCCAAAATTTTACATATACTTCAAAAGCCTGTTGTCCAATCCACTTTATGATAACCTTGGGAGTATTTGATGTTTACGCTCTGACATTCTTTTAGAGCACTAGGCACAGAGGTTTGTGATTGCCAAATACAAGGTTGTGTTGTACTCCTAGTCCACCGCAAGAGTATAACCTATAACGACACACACAACAGCAGTGAAACCCGGTGGGTAATGCATTTGGGGGCAATTTATGGATTCTCGAGGTTACCAGAGTCAACCTCCTGCCTAAGAGTATATCTGAGGCATGTAACACCACTCCCGCAAAACCCATGGTCTGTCAGGACTGATCACTTAAGAGATCTACATAATTGCACAAATTGCTTTCAATTCCCCTACACTACACAAAACTCAAATGTTGAAAGAATGTAGAGATTGGGCATCATTAACCAACATACCCTGCTCTGTAGTGCGAACATGTCATTACAGTAATTGGCACATTAATGTTGATTACTTAGGATTGTATAGCGAGTGAGGCAATTAATATTACCGCAGAAGTTTCCAAACATAATTCCTATAGACGTGATACAAGTCTAAAGATAAACAGGTGCTACATTTTAAACTCCATTGCTGTTCCCTTTGCTTATAACATTCTAAGACATGGCATTTAGGCTTTAACATCCCTGAGTTTGGAAAGCAAATGTGGAACCAAATTCTGCATGTCATGCTTGCTTTTAATGGAAATAGAGATTTCCAAAGGCAGCTTAAACAGACATGTTTAAATCTGTGAGAAGCTGATCCAGTTGCTTTTAGCAACAATGAAAAGGCTCCTGCTAAGTTTACCCATTAAAAGCAATAGAGATAACCAGCACATAAAACCAAATACTGCCTAAATGATAAGTTCTCCACACACAGCAAAGGAGCCTCCACCTTTGTACCATATTTGATTTCCCATTTGGGAGCATCCCTACAAGACCCACCTGCAACAAGCTGGAAAGAAGATGCCTATTTTGATCCTGCCCATCCATAACTCTCTCTTCTACCTGAACTCAGATTGTTCTGCTCTCTATAACTTGCACCAGCCTTTTATAGGGTTTCTGAGAGCAGATGAATTCAAGGAAATTCCTGGAAACGCAGTTCCCATGACGTACAGTCATGTCATTCCATGTCGTTCTATGAAGTACAGGTGTTCTGAAGTCAAAGCTTGATGGAATATTTTAAATTGTTCTTTGCAAAAAAAAAAGTAGCTGGTAGTTTTCCACAGACATTTTGCTTTTATGCAATAGTGCTGTGGGTAAGCAATCTAAAACTTTTAGTAGGTGAGGAATAGATAGAATGAGCTAACTCCATACCTTTCAACGGTTATATATTTTTGAAAAGCAAGGCTGATTATGACAATCTTTAATTAGTCACAATTTAAATCCAAAATAAAATGCCACAAAACAACAACATTTTGTTTGATATCAAGGAAAATAACTGTTGTTGTCAAAGCTTCAAACAGCTCCATTCTGATCGTCTGTTTTATGTTGTTTTGGTCAAAATGAAAGATTAAGAACTGATTGGAAAGAATGTGAGATACTGGGCCAAACTCTGAAGTTCTGGGGAATGTAGTTCCCTAGAACATCTAGGAGTCACTTTGCTTTTTAGACCTCAAGCTGGGCCATTTTCTTTACGGGTTTTTTTCACACATTAAAGTATAGATCAATAATTTTATATATGTTCTTGAAGTTGTTGAGTGACTCAAATTTTGGCATGATTATATAGGCAACCTGAATCAAATTTTCGGACATGCTGTATACCTACATTTGGTGTTCTCTTACTTACCCAATGTATAGGAGCATTTGAAAGCATAAGTGATAAAATACTTGAGTTTTTCCAAAATACTCTATCATTTCAATCTGCTGCAGTGTGTTGATAGAACAAGATTGAACATCCACACAGAATAAGATTTAAACTCTTTCTGGTCAGTCTAACCTCACTGGTTTAAGAGGAAGCTGTAAGTAAAACTGCAGACATCAGTGTGAGGCATCAAAGGGTCATAGCAGAAAGGCCCATAGTCAGAGGAAATATCTTCCACAAGATTAAATTTGTAATGGCTACAAGCATAATTCTTCATTGCCTGACATTGGTAGAAAAGCACTGAATCAATTTCACCTATATAGTGATGTTTTAAATGAAAAAAAATACTTAAATAAAAAGGGCTTTAAGAGTTTTGAAAAGGTCCTTGAATGAGTATTTTGGTGATGCTTATCACTTCTCATAACAGCCATTTTTAAATCTGTTTAACATGACATTGATTTAAAAAGCTGACTATGTCTTTTTCTTTTGAAGGGGGAAATCTTAAGACACTTTTTCATTCATTCCTTTACCAGGGTTTCTGCATTGCCAGGTAGGAACGCTGGGTTAATGTTCAAAAAGCCACTAGAGGGCTCATTCCCATACTATTTCGGTTGCGCAGAAGGCTCGTTTTAAGCATTCGAATCCCTGTTAATCAAATTATGCCATTGCAAACACCCTTGTGCCTTGGTGCTACTGCATATTAGTGATTTAGCAACAGTTCGTTTTCTGTTATAAAGCATATTTATTGCCTGTTTTATGAGAGTGAATTATTAGACTCCATCCTTCAAAGTATTTTACATTTACCAAGACCTACAAGTCTGCAACAGGCGTACCTTGCAGGCTAAGGCACCCCCTTTCCCTTCCTCGATGACTGTCCAGTCCGTGGCATGATTCCAGGGAGGGGGTGAGAGGCCTTTTTTCACTTAAGGAGCACACTCACATCCATGCAACACCATGCAGCATGCAGCACTCCAAGTCTCTAACAAAGGAGCACAACATATTGAGAAACAAGCTATTTTAAGAAGTAACATCAGTGAAAAGAAATCTATTTAAAAAAAATAGAAATGACATGCAAAGGACTGCTTTTTCTTGAGTGGTAGGAAATGCCACAAAATCTGCTAGCAATTTTGTTATTTTAACAGACTTTTCAGAAAATGCCCTCAGAAGCTTTGCTGGCATGTGTAAAATGAGGTGAAAAGGCCAGCTTTAAGGCCTGAGCAAACAACCTTATCCTTGTCCATATAGTGAGAGCTTGACCTCATCTAGGGCCTTGGGAAATAACACACATCAAAGGCAGAAATGGGTCGGTGGATACTGCCCATCTCTCTACAGGTGAGCTTTGCTCTAGGAATGCAGAAAGAACCTATGGATGCAGATAGCCCAGAGACTGGTGCCTTTGCCCAAGGTGAAGGCTAAATGAGCTTTGTTTATTAAAGCAACAAGTTCACCAAGGACAAAAGAGCATTTACAGCACATGGAGATTAAGAAAGTTCAGGGTATACAATTCATCTTTACATACAAAGAGCAAATTCTTAAAGGGTTGTTAGGCACCTCATATAGGCTGCAAATGTGAACTCAAACCATAAAGTGAACCCAGCTGCTACTGGGAAAGGCTGATAGCAGAGGAGCAAACTCATTGTCACCGCTCTGATAACTCGCACACATAGACCCCAGGATTTGCGTCACCAGAAGCTGAAAAGCGCTGTGTAGGCAGGGGTTTTGTCATGGTATCTTGCGTGTAGGTGAGTTTCCTCACACCATTTAGTAAGAAATGTTACTTTCTTCCTCTGTTACAACTTTGTTTTTTCAGGAAATGTAAACACTTTTTTTTGCGAAGGGCTCTGAAAGGCTCAGGTTCCTTGCAGGTCACTGGAAAGTAAACCTCCATCCTTTCTCAGCTTCTACCTAGTTAAGCAAAAAAGACTTTCAGAATGGGAAATTCTCTTCCATTCAAAGCTGACCCTAACACACACTCAGAAAATTAAGTTATGGAGCTGTCGTGCAGTGGCAAAGAGAGTAAAGCATGGATTTGGGTAGCCTCCATGAGAAGAGCCTGTGGTCGGGAGACACACGTAAATTGCGTTCAGGGCTCCTCATTCCTTGCAGAGGAAAGGGGCAATATCTGAAATCCAGCCAGCAATACTGTCAAACAGTTCATCGTACAGGAAAAAGTATCATGGAAAATTTGTGTCTATTACTCTTACGAGAGTTATCAAGTTCAAACTGTTCCAGTTGCTGTATCTCAGTGATCTGCTCTCCAGTTGCTGTATCTCCGTTTTATTTAAGTGTACCTGAAACTTGAAAAATACCTGCAAACGTCTGCATCACAGACCCTGCTACCTTTGTGCCTACTGTTAGTTGCACACAGCAATGATAACAACTAATTTATTTCTTTTTTGCAATTTACAGAACTCTCGAGAAGGAGAAGCAAGGACAGTCACGTACAATGTCACACATGCTGCAGAAGAAGTGGGTAAAAAATAAATTTCAAGTGCCCATAAGAAAAGATTTTAAAATATTTTTCAAACAAAGTGAGTGTATTTGGAGCAAGGTTATTTTCTTTATAATCGTATTAGGCCTTTGGGAATGATCAAGGTTTCTCTAAGCTCAGAGGTGGATGTTCCAAAACAGAGGATGAACAACTGTTTGGAAAAAAAAAAGTTTTTTCAAAAAAAAAAAAAGAGAAAAGTTTCAAGTGAGATTAATGGGATGGACTTTGAATAAGTATTTCTTACACTTATTCTGTTGCATATTCTGTTGCCTTTCTTTTTTATTATTACTATAAATGTCTTGCTTTCTAATACTTAGTGCTACACCTGGAATATTTTACTACTTTTGCTATAGAAGAACTCTAACTTTCTCTTGAATTTTCTTCTTAAAAATCACTTCTTCCCTGAAACTTAGTTTCACCTCCATCATCACAAGCTTTGTCCTGCTAGACATGTCTAATCATTTGCTAGAAGGCTAACCCAAGAAAGACTGCTAGAGGTCTAAAGTAGATATTGCATAAAGGCCTCCTGTATTCTAAGAAATTAGCATAAGGAAAGCAATATATAAAGAATATAGAATTAAAATCTAGCTCCATCAGCAAGCATCAATAGTATTCTCCACTCACATTTAAAATAGCTTTCTTCGGATTGCAACTGTTTATCTCTCCTAAATTTTAAAGTCTTCCCAAAATGCGTATTGGAAATTATTTTAACTCTATGTCGTATTGGAATTCAGTGGTAATTGGACAGACATTTGAAACAAAAGGGGGGATATTTCTCCTAAGAGAAAGTATGTTCCCAACGGCTTTTTTTTTCAAGCAAAGACCTAATTTACCAAAGATTACCTTGGCTGAATGATATTGAAACATTTTTAGACCTAAAATGTATTGTGCCCAGGTGAGATGATTATAACTTTCCTTTTCTTTCATTAGGAAACATTTTTAACACTATCTGCTTTCAGTATTACTGACTTACAATCACAGAGTCTTATTAAATATTTTATTAATATACTTCTGCTTCATACTTCTGCTTGCTAGATATATGTGATACTGCATTATGATCCATAATACTGCTAAGGAACTTGCTTCTTCAGAAGAAATTTTTGTAAATATGATTTTAAATTATACTTTTGGAGATAGTGAAGTTAAGAAAGACCTGTATTGTACAAAGATTGTCCCTTACGATCTTCTTGAAGCCTTGCTGCACGCCTCATCAGAAAGTTGGGCCTAAGGTCACTAGTTTATTCACTACAATTTCCTTGAATCCTCTGAGATAATGCACCAGTCAGCTTATAGCCAAGCTGCACAGCCTGCCTCCTCCTCCTTGCAGTTAATCTGCTTTTATCTGACAACATCTTGAAACATTTGCATTTATTATTTTAGGATTGTATGCACTGAACACACTTACATAAGTGTACGTAGTTTTGTGATTTTTTATTTCAGCTTCACATTAACCTGCGGGCTCTTTGAACAAATGTATCTTTTTCCTCAAATGCTGAGTTGAACCATGGGATGAATGAGGAGTTCAGAGAGGTCCCTCCCACAATCAAAGCCCCATTTGCCTAACACCTGTCTTTGGAACAGAGACTTGTGACTCTTTGCAAGGACTTTAGGGAACTTGGTCTTCATCAGACAGAATTAAAGTAATTTTCACCAAGACTTGAAATTGCCTTGGCAGAGTGGAATTACCTATAGCTAAAATATTGCAGTTGTACAACGCGACTCAGGTAGCGATTTGGCTTGCAGAACCGTTAATGAAGAGGTGAAAATGAAGAGCAAGTAGGAAATATTATGAGGCCATCTACCTCCTGGCCCAAGGTTGGCTGCTTCCACAATTCCCAGCGCGCGCATTGCCGTTCCACGTCACAGCTCCGGAGCACGGCGGGTGGAGCAAGCCAAGGGTCAGCCGCATGGCACCACGGGGCTTACTGCTCTCAGGGGCCGAGGTCAGCAGGAACGGCTACAGACCCAAGGAGGAAAAATGGTGACTTTAAACATGAGCAGAACACTTCTGTTTGTTTGTAAAACGCCAGTAGTTAATAAACATAAAACCCCTGCTTTCCAAATTAGTTTTCAGACAATTCATTCTGGAAAGATTGAAGCCCCAAGACTTAAGAAGATATGGATCCTTTGGTCTTTACTGAGAGCATGATTCATCTCACCTTTGACCATCACTTTCTGCCTTTTCAACAAATCATTATTATTAGTTATTGGTGACTCAGGAAACCAGCGAACCACCTGTTGATACCAAAGGTACATGAATATGTCACCGAAAACCCTACCTTTGACCATGATCTGTGCCTACTCAGATCGGTAGGACTTTAAGTCTACTGTGCGCTGGATTACACTGCTACTGAGACATCAAGATACTATGTCCCAGGTTCTCCCCTGATTTATGCCTGAGTAAACCAGTATTCATTGCATCGTATAAGTAAGAGAAGATTTAGCTCAGTGCAATGTTTATCACTCCTGCATTGTTGGCTTATGTCAAGGAAAAGAGAGCAACACCTACAGCTAGATTTTACATCATAGGTCTTGAGATTGCACTGATCTTCAGGTCTAAAGGTGAAGAGAGCTGGCTCAGCCTTCTCTTTTCCCACAATTCAGTAAAACTTTCTTCTTAATTTCTGCATTTTACAGAAAACTCACCTCCATCTCGGGAGATTCAGTGTATACATGAGAGATGGCAAAGAGGGGTATCAGTTAGCTTCCCTTCCCCAGAAATAAGACAAAGTCTAAGGAGGTTGCTTTAAATGTCTTTAAGTTAACTGCAAATTGGACCCTAAGTGGAAACTTACTTAGCAGGATCCAGTAAAAACAAGATTTTTGAGAGTCATGACATAAAAAATTCGTCCTGTGGGACTGCCAGACACAATGCCAACATATTCTTTGAGCTTGTCTGTACATTTAAAGATGTGCATACGTGATGTTCACATTGATCAAGTTTATGATTAGATTTATTCAGTTCATTTGATTCTGAGATGTCAGGGCCTGAACGAAACTGTTCTGCAGCTATGGGACAGCTTATCAGGGTAATACCTTTCCATTTCATTCAAGACTGTCAGGAAATTTATGTGTAAGGTTTGTATTTTTCTCCAAACAGCTGTTGGTCAGGAGAGCAAGTCCAACAGGAGCTGTCAAATCCCAGGAGCCTGTTGCTTCTTACCTTCTCCAAAAATTTCTTTGGTATGAAATAGTTCAGCTTTTCTGTGTGCAGCTGGACTTGAGCTGGTTGAGCTGACTCCCACCTGATCAGTTCTGCTGAACCACAGAAACTACTGTTGGGCAACAGGGCCAGTATAGATGGATTTCTCCCTTATACTGAACAAAAAAAATATTCTTTAGCAGCCCTGCTGTCTTTACAAAACACCTTCCTAGTGTTACTCTGAAACATGGAGACTAATCTGTCACTGGTTTCAACATGCTAAACTTCAACAAGGAAGCTTAAGCATAGAAAGTTGTCATCAGAGAATTGTCTCTACCCTTAAAATTTTTAAGTTGTTTTTTCCTTTTCACCTTTGGAGAAGGTCTCCAGCTTTGGCTTAGTTACATTCCTTGATGCTCTTTTCTGTCATACTGAAACTCATTATTTGTCTAGAAAGCTGAAGGCAATTCAGAACTTTCATCTCCCACAGTGCTAAGTTCAAGCTTGGATTCCCAGTGTGCAATTCAAAATGTAGAATCAGTCCCCAAAGGTCCCTGTGCAGCATAAAATACGAAGTTCCTACTTCTAAAAGTCTAGATAAATATTAGCTTATTAAGAAACCACTATTGTTTAAAATAAATGCATTAGTTGTCCTGTGTATGATATCCAAACTTAGCAGATTTCTGGTTATATAGTGCGGTAAGGAGATAAGAATTAAGCCTAGCTTATGCAGACAATACTAGCTTATGCAGACAATAAAAAACAGATAACATGGAGCCTATGCTTTCAAGTAACTCCAATTCAGCATCATTCCCATAAAAGTAAGGTTGTTTCCTGGATACTCGTGTTTGTCTTTCACATAGGGCCTCATGACACATTTCCCAATATGCATTAATTGAATTATATTGATAAACCAAAGTCAACAGAAGGATGCCATCAACCAACAGCCACCAGTCTGAGATCAGGGACCAATTAAATGCCTTTCTTAAATGCAGAGCTGAAGCACAGACCTCAACAGAGGTGGACCTCAACCTGGACTGACAGCCCCACTGAGGACTTGTCCGGAAGAGCTGAAGAACAAATACATTGACTTCTTGGTCTCTTTATTCAGGTTAAATTACTTTTAGATACACTGAAGTTCAGTAATAAAAGAAGTATATATTCTTATCTGCTAACATGTAATTGGATTAAACAGCCTGATATCAAGACAGAGCAAACATGAAAAAAAATTACACGTGCTCTTCACTTTGATAGACTAGACTTAGACTACTCCAATAAAAAACTTCATGAAACTCCACTAAAAGCAAAATTCAGATCAAAATATCCCTGAATTAACAGTGTAGGAAGTTTAAACCTTTGTGTGGAGTTTAAACTCTTCAGGGTCATAAGTGCCACTCATTTTATCTTCCCTCTATTCTTGGCAAAAGAGAGCTCTGATCTTCATCAGTTTTCAGATACTCTCCTTATATAGGAACAATTAGTAACATTAAGAGCAATAAACTCTAGGACATTTCTATATAGATTAACATTTTAAAATATTTACTCCTTAGTACAGATTCAAACAAGACTTCATTGAGTTTCTTTACAAAGCTTGGCTGAGCAAACAACATTTGGCTCTTTTAACATAACCTTAGCATTGAAAGCACAAAAAAAAAAGAGTCTGAGAGCATTTCTGTTGAGTGTCACAGTGAATGTTCATGAGGTTAAAATCCTCCGGCTTTTGCAATATCTGTAGTCTCAGTGAAGGTAGAATGACCATATTTTCAAATCGGCATTTCTTTTTAATTGATCAGAATGAAAGGTTAAATGCCTAGAATCTTTACTCTAGATCTGTTTGACTTTTTTCCTTTAAATATCTACTAGTGCTCAAATTAGTCAGGATTGTTTCATCATTTGAACAATAAAATTTGCCAATCTCAAACAGAAGTGCCCTTGTAATCGCTTTGGTAAATATTACTGAGACAGTTGTATTAATCTGGCATGGGATAACAGGTTCAAAGTTGTAAAGCTTAGAAATCTTTTACCATATGAGATGTTATTATGAGCATTAACTCACAGTGTCTGCTTGTTATGGCAACGGCAGAGCTGTTGTCGGATGGGTTCAGCGGGTTTGCGCTAAGGCACATAACCTTAAGAGCGCGGAGTAAAGAGCACAAATAAATCTCTATTGCTGCTGAACCCAAAGCCCTTTTCTTTCTGAATCCAGACAATTTATTAAGAATGAGAGACGCTCGCATATGCACCCCTCTTGATTTTACATTCACCTCAAGCTCTCTAAATGGTTTAGATATCTTGAGCAAGGCAGTATTCAGAAGGACACGATGTGTTTTTCTCTTAGTGCAGCAGTTGGGAGGCAGCAGATCAACACAGTAAAAGCAAAATCGAACTGAATGCAGGAGGGTCAGCCTCTGTGCAGCTCCATCTGGGGCTTGTTCTCAGACAGGAGCAAAGCGAGGCTTAGAAAGGGAGCGCTTTGCCAGTGCTCCTCGGCCTTGGAGGAGCTGCGAGCTCTGCAGCAAGAGCACTTGGCAGCCATAGGAACAAGGCCCCGAGGGAGGCTTTCAGGAAGGGTCTTCAAGAATTCTTCCGGCATCCCTGAATGCAAGCGGCTTGCCACAAAAGTTTGGAGTGATCACAAAAGACTTTCTGGATTAACCACAGCTGCAGTTTTGGGCTGATGCACAGCTCCAAGTTGCCTTCAAATAAACATTGCAGCCTTTACTTTTCATGTTGTTGGTGTTACTATCATTAGTATTAAAAAGCACCTCAACTGAGTCACAGTAGCTGCATTAGTTAACTTTCATGTGTGCAAACTTCTTAATCTCCAACATGCAAATTGCTAGATTAAAAAAAAAAAAAAAAGATAAAATTGACAGGCAGTGTATTTTCAGTTTCCAGATCTAGAAATAAAATCGAACAGCAATTCTGTAAAAAGCAAGTTATTTTTCAAGATGACTACTTGTTTGAACCATAGGCCTAGCCCTTGTGAACACCTCTCTTCTGGATTTTTCCAGGATTAATCTGAAGAGGAGCCTGAAAGGTAACTAAAAAACAGCAAGTGCAAGACGATAAGAAAGGATACAGGGGCTGTAACACTGGCCACGGAGAGATTGCCCTCCGGGATGAATGGGCTAGAAGGAGATTAGGGAGGCCTGGGGTGACAAGGAAGAAAGCGATCTGAGGAGGAAAATAACCAAGGGATTTAGGCAAGTAGAAGTTTGCAGCCTGCAGATAGAGGCTGGGTGGAGCGGGACCCCAGCACGCTTGAGGAGGGCGATAAGGGCGTGCAAGATTATGTCTGCAGTTGCTGAACAAAAAATGAATTGCAGCAGCAATTACCAACTGAATGAAGCAGTGAAAGGACTTCCTTTGGGGACCAGTATTTTGCCAACCATGGCCTTTTTTTTTTTTTCTCACACATGCATAGCTAATTTTTCAAAACTAATCTTATGCTCCTTTTGTTCAGCTCAACCAGTGCTGCAAAATTCCATGTGAATCTCATGATGAGGAAAGGACACATGTCAGGCCTCTGCCCTTTATACAACTTCAGCAACTGGCAGAAAGCTGCCTAACACCCCTAGGATTCAGACAACACCACTCATTAATTATACACACTATATACCAGATACTCACAGAACCCTCCTGCTAAACCCCAGCAGCTTCTGCAGTTGAGGACAGATTTGCAATTATTTAAATGACAATCATCTAATTCTTTGATACTCAGCTGGTACACTTCAAAGTGATAAGCAAGAAGGATATATTAAATTGAAGGCATCAGATGACCCCAAAGGTTGTTATTTATATTCCATTGGGACTGAGTAAAAACTCTCATTGGCTGGATGGTAGTGTATGTGCTCATACGTATATATGTGTGCGTATACACACACACACGTGTGTGACAAACAGATAGTTCTTTAAACCACCTCTGCTGACTCTCANTGTATGTGCTCATACGTATATATGTGTGCGTGTGTATACACACGTGTGTATACACACACACGCACAGATAGTTCTTTAAACCACCTCTGGTGACTCTCATTCAGGTAATAGAGTTGCTTTTGGCAATAGCTGTGGAAACAACCTCCACTCTATGAGAGAAACGTGCTCCACTCTCCTCTTCTCTGCGGCTTGTTGTCCCAGGGCCACATTTGCCTGGGCTTTTCTTTTTCCTTTGCTCTATATGTGTGTCCCCCATACAGAGAAGGTGACCCTCACCCAGGCAGCAACGAGCATGGGCACCACACACAGGAGATGCTGGCTTCAGAGAGGGCCCGGGCAAGCTGCCGAATGCTTTGGCCAAGTGTACAGCAACTTTGAAAGAGCTCTGTAAGCTGGGACCCTCTTTGTTCCCCTTCGTCTCCTGTGGCTCTCGTTTCACATGATCGTTCTTTGGCCAGGACACGGAGTGCCAAAGAGATCCACGAGCTGCGATTCAGAAGGAAACATAGCATAAGTGTTAGTTACGGGTTGCAAATATATGGCATAATTATCAGAAGCTTTTGACTGCTGGCAGAAGTAACATATAAGTACGGCTGCCACTGTCAGCAAGAAGGGGAGCACTGCTCCTTGACCCTCAGAATCCCTTCTTTAACAAGGAAAATAAATGTTCATCTAGTAACGGTGGCTGCCGAGTCCCTGTGTGCCTCTGCCTTGTCCTGCTGTCAGTGCGGTGCCCACCACGCAGAGAGAACCCGAGCAAAGGGCCAAATCCAGCCCTTTCTGGCCACAGCACCTCACCCGCCGCCACGGCAGGGCATTTGTCCACGTGTTTCTGCACTGGGAGCTGAATCCCTTCCTTCCTGGGCTGGCAAGGGCTGGAAGGGCAGCACGGGCAGCCGCACTCGCCCTGCTGAAGGCAGGCTGCTGGCGTGGCCTTCATGCCAGCCCGGCCCACCGACCCAAAACTGCCCCTTCCTTCCTCCAAGGAGACACCTCTCGTCTTGCAGCCAGGAGTGCAGCACATCTGCTCTGTGGTTTGTAGCCACAGCCTTCAGCCTGTAGCTTGGATTATTTTTTTATTTCGCTTTGTTTCTTTATTCCTTATATACATATACAGCCCTAGCATAATTGCATTAAACAAGAGCCACTATTCATTCCAGGGATAGACTGACTCACTTATGTCTGTGAGCGTAGGAGGCTGGTCTCAGATTTGGTAGTTCAGATACTGAAGAGTAAAGGTGGCAGAAGCAGATTAGAGTTACTGCAGGCAAACAAGCAAACAAACAAACTGTATCTGGAAACAAAAGAAATTAAAGAGAATCCTAGCAAAGTCTCACCGCACTGACAGTCTCTCCTCATTACAAGTACCAGGGAGGAGGAGGCACAAAGGCAGCACCACTGCCCACTTCTGGATGCTCTCAGAAACGGGGCCTGGGAAGGAGCTGCTCTCCAGGGGCCGGGTCCCTAGGGCTGCTCAGGAGCAGCACAGGCAGCCGCTGCCCTCACCAAAAGTGTCCGCAGACGCGTCGCTGGCAGGAGCTGCGGCCAGTTGTCCTTGGCTTTGCTGCCGTGCAGGGACAGGCTTGCACATACCCCACGGGCAGCAGTGGCCTGACTCTGGGGGGGCGAATCCGGCGAGTCCCAGCTGAGGGCCCGGAACAAGCTTGGCACCTCCGCACCTTCCAGAAACAACCTGAGCAAAACAGAGGAAACAGAGGGTATCTAGAAATACCGACATCCCCGCCCCACAGGTGCATTTTAAAGAGTCTTCTTAGAGCAAGTGCTGACCTGTAAGATTTCACTAAACTCATGAGACAGCCTGTTGTACTTCCTGTTTAAAAACTGAGTGATCTGCTCTTCTAATACTTTTCCCAAGATTTACTTTTAAGGTTTATACTGCAAAAGAATGTGCAATTTTCTTTCTCTGAATTATACAATATCTTAAATAAAAGCTTTCTGTATACAGGCTGTGGAACTCCTCTGTCACGATATAATATTGTGACTTGTATAATGTCTTGGTGGGTTCATTTTTTATACCTACTCCAGCACATCCATCTGTGATCAATGATATGTGGCTAAACAGCCACAGAGCTTTAATAAATATGAGTGAACACTGAAAAACAAAAAAGTAAATGCGGTGGAGCAAGAAGGTAAAGTGCAGTGCTGTAACGAACGTGCCACTGGTCTTGCACTTTTTGTTTCCAAAGGTACGCGAGTGCCTTTGATGATAGTGTTATCTGCTGGCTGCTCCGGGCAGCCCTTCCCCTCCCGGCTCGCCCTGTGCGCTGATACCACGCAGGACAGATGTGGAAGGAGAGGAAACGTTTTGGTCCCAGTAGGTGCCACAGTTGTTCATGTCCCAAGGAAGCGCCCCCATCTCATCTCCTCTTCTGAGGATGCCGGTAGCTTGAAAAATGGAGCAGAGGCTCAGGGACTGAAGACCTCATCAATACTAGCACACTGAACAGCCCTGGGAACATCCCGCTGGGAACATTTCCAGGCGTTGAAGCAGGGTTCTCTGTATTAGCAAACTGTTCGAACGATTCGTGGCCTGTGCCAATTGGCGCCCTGCCACTCAGCTCCGGAATCAAGGACACATTTCCAATCAGCCATTAGTATGCAGCTACCCTCCTCTGAAGTGGATGGTTTTTTGTTAGTGTAGATGCAAGCTCTTCCATGACAGTTGGCCTCTATGCCCTGGAAATTCCTAGGTATGTTAGATTTATGAACATAGATGCTATTAGTGATACCTCATTTTCCCCAGATCACAGAATCATGAAACAGCTGAGGGAGGAAGGACTTTTAGAGACAATCTAGTCTAGCTGCTCAAGCACTGTCACCTAGAGCATGTTGCCCAGGACCCTGTCCAGATGGCCTTTGGGTATCTCCAAGGAAGGAGCCTCCACAGCCTCTCTGGGCAACCCGGTCCTGTGCTCATTGACCAGCACAGTAAATAATTTTTTCCTCATATTCAGACAGAACTACGTGTGTTTTGTGCCTATTGCCTCTTGTCCTGTCACCGGGCACTACTTAGAAGAACCTGGCCCCATTCTCTCTAGACCTTCCATTCAGACACTTACACGCACGGATAAGATCCCCCCTCACTCCAGGTCGAACAGGCCCAGTTCTGTCAGCCTCTCCCATATGAGACTCCAGTCCCTTAATCATCTTATTTGCTCCTCATTGCACTCTCTCAGTAGCTCCCTGTCCCTCCTGCAGTGAGGAGCCAAGGAATGGACACAGCAAGGTCCAAGGTGCAGCCTCAGCAGGGCTGAGGAGAGGGAGAGGATCCCTTAACTGCTGGCAACGCTCTGCCTAATGTAGTCCACAATGTCACTGGCCTTCTTGGCCACAAGGACACATTGCTGGATCACATTCAACTTGCTGCCCATCCCAGGTCCTTCTGTGCAGAGACGTTGTCCAGCAGGTCCGCCCCCAGCCTGTGCTGGTGCATGGGATTACTCTTCTCAGGTGCAGTGCCCTGCACTTGCCATCACTGAACTTCATGAGGGTCCTTTCTGTCCATCTCCCGGCCTGTCAGGGTCTCTCTGAGAGGCCGCAGCGCCCCTCCACAGCCCTGGAATATCAGCCACTGCTCCCAGCTTGGTATCACCAGCAAACCTGCTGAGAGCACTCTGTGCCTTCATCCAGGTCAAAGAAGTTAAACAATCCTGGACCCAGTATTGATCCCCGGGGGACACCGCTAGCTACAGGCCTCCAGCTAGATAGACGCCATGCTGCTGATCACAACCCCCTGAGCTCTGCCATTCTGCCCGGTTTCAATCCATCTAATGCCACATGTCCAAGGCTACAACATTACAGTCCCCATTGACCACAGGATGCATTTTTCTCATTAGATAACCAAAGTGTTAGTTATCGCATTTAAAAAAAAAAAAAAAAGAAGAAGAAGAAAAAAAAGACAAATACACCATTTCAAGGGAGTCTTCAGTTTATCACACTTGAACTAAGACAAATTCAGCCACAAGTCTACAAGACTGTTTTAGACTTCTAAACTTCTCTGGAGAGTTCATAGAGAACATTGCAATTATCCCCCTCCACCCAGAATTTTATAGCAAAACTACTCTCTGTCTGTAAAATAAAGGTAGAATTCCACAATAAAATTCCAACTTTGTGTCAAAGAGGGCAACATCTGCGTACCTGCAGAGATAGAGAGGAGTTGTCCCAGGGGATACTCCATTAACTGCCCTCTGCAGTTCATCAGGTATCTCTTGCCCTCAAATTCATTCACCATGCACCTTACTCTAAATGGGAGTGTATCTAACTTAATTTTAATCTCAAAAAGTAATATGCAATGGTAAAGTATATCACAAAGCAAAATGAGAAATTCTAAATTTCTAAATTCCGCAAACAAGTTACCTAATTTTCAATTTTTTTAGTATAACCTTAGATGAAAACCAAAATAGGAAGTATTAGCTTTCAGGACATATGTATTCACAAGCAATTGCACAACATTTAATAGCCTCCTAAAATATTCTTTTAAAATTTTGTTTTAAACCACATTTTGAGAGTTCAATAAACTGTAGTATTATATATATAATTTGAATGCATAGAAATAATTTTGCATGAACAAATATTAGCTTTCTATTAAAAAATATAATCTGTGGATTTCCTTAGAAGCTGCTTTTAAAAATGCAGCCTTTTATTGCCTATCCAAACTCACCCTATTTCTGTGTTTCTGGGAAGGTAGGAACTATCTGAACAGCAGCCATCCTCTAATGATGGAAGTGTCTCCTGTTCTAAGAGGATACAGAAAATGGCCTCCATAGGCCTCCAATGGCCTTCTAGGAAGGCCTAGAAAACTTAAGTGCCTTTGGCCAGCCTGCACAGCTGGGAAACTGTTAAATGCCAGTATTAAAACTGTACACTGTGCATCTCAGCCTTTGGTCCTCTTGTCATGGAAACTGTTTTACAGCCTTTGTTAATCCAAGCATTACCTTTTTCTTTGAAAAAGAAACCTCGGGACAGCATTGCTACAATGGCTTTCGTGTGCAACCAGTAATTGTTAGGTTGAACTCTAAGAATTTCTTTGCTGTTATTAATGGTTCCTTCTTTCCGTTGGACATACAGAATGGGCTTTTTTTATTTATTTTGTAGCAATTGGTGTATAGCTTCTCACTTCTGTCCTCTGAGCTACCAGATGTCACTTGTAACCTATTGGCAGAATGCAGCTTAAGGAGAAAGAAAAACCTTATATGGACAAGCAGAGAATGAGCCATGACAGGCTGGGAGGGAGGAAGGCGTGAGGGTCCCTCCATGACTGCAGCTCCCAGACCCCCAGCTCAGCTGAGGGAGCCCCAGCAGTCACTGCCAGGGACCTCATCCCACCCAGTCCCTGCAGCTTGCCCTGCTCGGAAGGGCTCATCTGGGATGGCCTGTGCAGGCCGTGAAACCCAGACCCCAGAGCTCTCCTGAGCACCACAGTACACACAGGTGCATCTTCCTGCAGACACAGGGACATCCTCGCGGACACACGCACACCTACACAGCACAGAGCTGCTCTGCAAACCCTGACAGGGAGAGCAGAAGAGCTGGTTAGCGGAAAGCGAGCAGCAAGCAGGGGTCAACAGGCAGAGCCGTGCAGTGACACAACATCCAGAGCCTGCAAACGCCACATCAGCTTGCAGCCAGCACCCCGCCGTCACAAGCTCAGTACGACCACTTCTTATTTAAAAATACACTTTATTTACAGCACATTCACACTTCATTTTGAAAAAAAAAAAATGACCGTACATAAAACTTCAAGGAATTTTTCCACTCATAGTTAATAAAAACACAATGAGATTTACAATTTGTTGATTCAGCAATCATGGAAATTATGTTTTGGTACATTGTTCAAAATCACATAATGAACAGAAAAACCTGGAAGAAACTTAAGCAACAAAACTCCATAAATGTAACAACTTTATACAATGACATCCTCGTATCAAGGTATCACAGTTCAAATGAGTATTTACCACTGAAAGTGCTTCCACTGGAGAGCAGAGTAAGTAGCAGAATCTGAAGAAAACCTCCTAGCATTTTGACTGTATTTTCTGAAATGTCCCTTTTACCCATGTTCCAAGTGGCTCGCCAAGTTTTCCCCCCAAGGTGTTAACTAAAACTTTACTGATTTCATTAAATCGCCTCAGGTTTAGAAACCAACTTCCTTTAAAAGCTGGCTCAGGTGGGATGCTCAAATCATACACATCAGCCTGACCGCTTCTACATAGTCCAAAGCACATAGAACAGTCCTGCGGGTAGCTCACCTCAAGCCAGGCTATGCCCCCGCTTTGAGCGGTGAATTTCACCTCATGGAAAACATGGGTGCCAGCATGTCTCCTTCAAAGTTCAGGATAAAAGGTAACATTCAGGACAGTGAATATTACAATCCAGTGCGGGAATAAAGAAACAAGAAAAAAAAAAACAGAGCAGATAGAAGTTAACATGGTCCAAGATTAGTCTGCAGTGGTAAAGGGTATCTCTGAGCAAGGCTAGAAAGCAGATTGATTTGAATAAAATGGAGTGCAAAATTTAACCCAGTGCAAAAAAAAAACCAGAAAAAAATAGGTATTCGTAAACTGTATTATAGGTACATAATACATAGGTACCAGGAGGCTAGCAAAATCTTACTGCCTTTAACAAAAAGAATATTAAGAAATATTAAAAAGGAAAATATTAAAAGGAATTAGAAATTCCTTTTCTAATTAGAAATTTTAAAAGGAAAAATGATTGCACTAGAAATAAAATTAAGTATCAGTAAGAGATACGAGAAAAAGCAAGGTAGCTGATCACTTGGTAGAGCATAGGAAACGGCTAAAAATAACATAAGAAGAAAGAAGAGTAAAGGCAAAATCTGCGTTAATGGATACACAGAAGAGTAAAAAATAAGAAGTTAAATTTGTATGTTTGGTCAAAGGATAACATATAAAAAGCTGACCCAAAAGGTCCACAGCTGATGAAATCCAGGAAGCTGCTTTTGCAATGTCATGATAATATATCCCAGCTACCTACTCTTGGTCCAAGCACTATCTGCCTTGGCTAGTGCATGTGTCATGCTCATATGACTTGGCCACGTGTGTGACTGGTTATGGATCAGAGGGCCGCACAAGCTGAACAAGGGGTTAAAGTCACCTGCGTTTTAAGCAGACCTGCTTTGCTACGCACAACAGTGATGGCCATAAAAAGGGGAATATTGCAAGAGAAACAGGGCACACAGAAAAGAAATGTTGAGGAGAATAGGACAGCATAACCAGGCATCTATCAGAAATTTTACATTATGGGGGGATGAGGGGCATGGAAAAGACCAAAAAAAGAATTTAGGAAAATGTAATATGCTAGAGAACTGAATCCAGAACAAGTACCCTAAGCCAATAAACTGCACATAGTGGTTGGAATGGTATCTTCTACAAAAGCATCAAGCAGACTAGTTTTGACACATTTAAATCAAGAAGAGGAAAAAAAGTTTGTTGTGGGATTCAAATAAAAACAAGGATACTGGGACAGGGATGTTTGCGGGATACCTTAGAAGTCCCTCCACAGAGAAAGCAAGGTTTACCTACTCAGTAACACTGTTCTGTTGGTTTTGCTTGCTTAAGCAATTTGAACATTGATTTGATGCAATAAAGCAAAGTTTGAATATATTTGCGTTCTAAACCTGAAGATTTCTATAACCCCTGGTATTTTCCTATTTATTCACAGGCTACAGTACATTCAGTACATAATTACAGTACTTTCAACCAAACAGGCAAAAAACTTTAAGCATGTTACTTCATTGTATATTTAAGTTATAACACTTTTAAAGACTTAAGAAATAGATAACCACTGTTTTAACAAATATTGGAAGAAGAAAAAGACAGTCCATTTTTATCAATACCTCAACATTAAACATCTCTAATTCCAGAGTAAAACAATACTGCTATTAAATCTTTCAACAATTTAATACAGAAGAAAAGGCTACCTGATTTAAGACACAAATGCACGAGAATGAAACAAGTGTTTGTTTTAAAGGCCACCTGGGAGCTGAGGCAAGTTTACCCATTGACTTTGTTCAATTATTTTGAGAGCCTTCTCTTCCAGTTCTCAAAGGACAGAAAAAAGTACACAAGCCTATAAATATATATTATATAGATCTAAAACCCTACATTTAAACATCATCATAGCTGAAAACAAAAAAAGACAGAAAACCAGAACTGAAGCAAAGGCTGTCTTACCTCATGCCTCATACACTTTTAAATGGCAGAATAATTCTAGTGTTTCCTGATTTATATTTATTTTTTCAACTGTGAAGCAAAATCCTACTGCTTTCACCACTGTTGCTGCCAACAGGGTCAAAGAGACTGCAGGATCAAGCTTTTAGTGCTATTAGGATATAGCTTAACATATTTAATACAAACCTACCATGGAAGGTTATAAAAATACATCCATTTACCCAAGACTCTGCTCAAAAGGGGTAAATACAAATCTAGAAATGTGCTATTTAGATCGCAATCATTCCTTCATTAAATATGATTTACCAAGCAGCAAAATATCCTGCTGTGTCTTTTAATATTCACTGACTTAATATAAGCATTCCTTATTAATAAGGAGCAGGTCACTTTCAAGCTAGACTTACAAGAAAGTCATGGTATTTTTCCAGCCCAGGCAGGAAGTCTCTTTGCCCTTTCTGCTAAGGTGCCATTGAGGTAAAGACACCACTGTTTCATAAAGGTGTCCTTGTAAACAAATAAATAGCTTGTCCAAGGCTTCATGCAGATCTGAGAGGCTGCTTTTGATATCAAAATGCATTTGGAAGCTTCTGGGTCCTATATACCTAGACAGGCGGTGAACATTTGGTGGTGATAGGACAAGTCATGCTGTTTTCCTTAAAGCACCCTAGCATGTCTTCAAGAAGTAGCAAAAAGATAACGGAACTGCTTTACTAAATACACTTAAAAATATACCCGTTGGCAGAGAGAAGGCTTGAATGTTTAAAACAAATCTACAAGAGATTCTAGACCACAGCAAGAAAAAAAACTCCTTACGCCAAACAGTTCCCTTTAAGCGGTAACATGGCAGACAATTTTAAAGGGATTTTCTTAATTAATGTAATATTAAATTGTCTCATAATTATAGAATAGATTTGCAGAATTTTAACTATTCCCAACAGATATATTAGCTTGTTTATTCATGATGAATAATGACAAATACTCAGTGTTGAAGATACTGCAATCATTCCACATAATAATGAATTAAATCTTTGGCTATTACTATTTCTGATGTCATTAAAAAAAAAGTTGTATAAGCACAACAGTGAACAAAGCAAGTTGATGACTGCCTGCATTTTCATTTACTGGAATCAGCAGAGACAATATTAGCCAGTAAGGACTCCTTAGCTTTCATGGTAAGAAGTATATTCTTTAGCACACTTATCTGTGATTAAGCTAAGGCTTCAGTACTATTAGTACTGACTTTTGTATTTAGGGACAGAGCAACCGAGAAAATAATGCAAGTCAAACTTTCCCAAGTGCTTCCTCTCCCCATTAGACACTTTCAGATTCACTCAAACACTCACAGTACAAAAGCACAAGAGTTACTATTAAGAAGTGAACTCCTGTCTATGCAAAATGGGCTTTAAGGATGAAAAAAACAACGCTACTCAAGTCCATTATAAATATACAGTACTTCAGCCCAGCACTCACTGCACTTGCTCATTACAGGGCTTTCAGGAAACAGCCCCATTCAGTAGAAAAGGCCAAGTTGAATTTGCAGTGCCACTGGCCATAAACTGCAAGTGTCAGTGTAGACAACAATATACCTGATTCCCCTTAAGACAGAAGTGCACATGTAGTTTCATAAGGAACTATGTTAGGCTGTATCAGAAAAACCTTAGATGAATGCAAAATTCTTCAGGATACTATTAATCCTTACTTCAGATACAAGCTTTTTAAATGCATTTTGGTTTGCACCTAAAGCCCAGATTTCTTTTTGTCACCCCAGCTGCAGCTACACCCCACGTACTGCGGCCCACTCTGTGGTCAGGGCACTTTTACTGTTGAGGATAAGTTCACAGAGGGAGCTGCTTAAAATTGTGTGCTGTTCAACTGTGACTTGTCATCAGACATGGTACAATTTTTCACATGATTAATGCTATCCTCTGACACGGGGCACTCAATAGGGATCTCAATGTCATTTTTACTTGCACCGTTGTCCTTCCGCGGTGCACGGAGGCACCTCTCGCTTTTCTCCACGCAGCCATTGCTCTTGGGCAGCGAAGCCTCCTGCTGACTGCAGCAGAGCTGAGAGTCGCACTCCCTGGAGATGCAGGGCGAGCTGCAGAGTAGTGTCGGGTTCTTGTGGTCAAGATACTCAGGCTGGATGGTCACCGAGTGGATCCCTGCTTCGTGGAAAAGCTTCCGTATTTTATAAGCAGCATCTTGGTAATCAGTAGGGGTCTGGCACTTGACGTGTAGAGTAGCGATGTTCTTCCCACCTGCCAGCTCCCAGACATGCACCTCATGCAGGCTGATAACCCCCGGTACGTGAGCTAGACTGTCAGCTGGAAAACACAAGAGAAAGACATTAGAGAGCTCAGAGTATGGGCTGGGGAGCAGCTGGCCCAGTCTGATGAAGCAGCTTATCTGAAAGCAGCAGTGTCTCCTAGAGTTGTACTTTATCAGCATCTCTGCTCCCAGCTGGCCAGCTCAGGCTCCCAGCGGCCAGGCAAGCAGGGCCTTCTATGTCTTTGCCTTCATACACTCTTGCCAACTCCCTAGTGGCAACTAATCAGCACTGTCTAGAAGATCCACTCACCCGCAGACTGCTATCTCCCTATGGGACACCTACATCTTCTGGTCTGCTCAGTGTTGAGTGTGACGGGCTTCCAGAAATAGGTGGAAGCCCTATAATTAGCCAAGGGGCTATTCAACCATGCCAGAAAGCCCGGCATCATTCACACTGCATAATCAACTGGTCTTAAATTGAAATTCTAAGGTGTTTTGGAAGTTTTTGGCAGGAAGCACTGCAGGGCTGGGAAATATTAAAATTTAATGTTGCTTCTTTCACCAGCACCCCACGCAAAGCATTAGCGGTTCAAGATCTGGTGCTTTTTGTGTATTGCTGGAGTGCCACATTCCCAAAATGCATGCTTTAACTAATCCAGAGAGATTTGAGTCATGTTGCTAGGACACAGGCATGTGACTGTTTCTCACAGTTCTTGAGAATTTAGAGCTGCTATGAGTACATAATCCAAACATGTCATTTCAGAAACAACATATGCATTGTAATATATCACTTTGACAACAAATTGGACTTACTCAATAGCTGCATATTAACACCTTTGGGAACCATCTGCAGCAAAATGATCGAGGTCTCTTTGATAAGCGGAAATGCAGAAGACAAAATGATGATCACCATAATGATGGTCAGGCTTGGATCAATATAGCACTGCCAGTTACATGGAGCATCCGCACTCAGAGGAAGTACGTGAAAGATTGTAGCCGCGACTACCACAACTACAGAGCCAAGTGCATCTCCCATAACATGCAAAAGAACACCTGAAAACAAACACCACAGTAAAGACTTATATTAGTCTTCTGGAGACAAAAGGGGGACAGTTTGTAACCAAGTGTTTCATGTAAAGTAAAGCAGATTTGAAAAAGCAGAAATAATGTACTTCAGATACCAGCTATGAGAAAAGTTTCCAACAGCATCTTTCAGAGCACAGAAGAGAGGGAGATGCTGACCCTGAGTCCCAGCAGCACCAGTGGGATGCGTTATTAAATGGTTGAGGTTTGCAAGCAGCTCCGGTCCCACCACAGCACCATGGCAATGTGAATGTGTTTGCTTAATGCCTGCCAAGCATTCAGAGATCCCACATTTAAATGGCACTCACAGTTAGGAAGTAACAGTTAAATCCATCAGGTCTATCCTGAAGCTAAGAGTGCCACAAACTACCCCTAACAGGTAATATTTATTCTCCCAACTCAGCTTCTGTGACTTTGCTGAAATCTGAAAAATTACCTAGGGTAAGCTAAGGAGCACTCAGTCTTATCATTCCCAATGCCCCAAACTCATTTTTTGATTAAGCACGGTTACTTAAATTAATCTTTGCCTCACCAATGCCACCTGCCTCCAGGCTCAAAGAGGTTCTGAATATGGTCCTTTTTTTTTTTTTCTCCTCCTCTAAACATGCCCATACTACTCTAGGTGGAGAGGAAGGCTACATATAAGTTTTTACACCTGTACATATGTCTTCGTATTCAAGGTAACAAAAGGACACAAGAGAGGGTCTTGGCAATAACCCATTTTTAGTCTCAATTTTAACTGGGACGGCCAAGCACAATTCTTGCTAACCTATTACAATAATCTGAGTCCCTTTACTGCTTTTTTCCTACTTTGAATAGTCTTTCCTCTTCCTGTCATTACTAGAAAGCACTCCAATTTTGTCAGCCTTTACTACTCATACCCAAATTTCGCTTCAACCCATGCTCAATCTGTAATGTCTCTAAATATATAGTCTAAATATATAAAGTTAACTTTTGCCAACATTTTCCTTTTCATTTGGAGCACATGAGAGACCAAAATAGGGCCGCTTCCCTTTAACATGCCTGTGAGAGCACTTTCAAAGGCCTCACCCCAGTTCAATCCCTTCCTCTGGGCTAGCAAAGATGCAGATGCTCCCTCTGAAACCCACCACCAGCCCAGCCCAACCAGGCTGGACCCACCATTGCCGCAGCTCCATGTCAGCTTCGTGCCCGACACTGACCCTCTGTGTGCAAAGTGAAATCGATAGTCAACCCAAGTTCCCAGGATCATTCGGGCAAGATAAGGTCGTACAAACTTTCAGCAAATCCAGTTCTTTCTGCTGCAGTCAAGAGTATTTTGTCTGATTGGCAAACTCCCGGCAGTTTGGCTTGTTGCGACACAGTAGCAGGGTTGCTCTATTTATATGTAACCTGGCTTCAGCATGTTAACCCTGACAAGAAGGAGAGAGAAAAGTTTCTCTCACTGTCTACTTTGTCTAGCTTAATTTTCCAGGGAGAGACTAGTTCTATAATGTACATCATTTTTTATAGATGATTATGAAGTTTTAAATGTTCCTTAAAATAACTGATTCAAAGCTCCTTATCCTTCAGACATCCCTATGCCCAAGCACTACCATGTAGGCAAGGAAGTCTTTTTTCAAAGCAACAGTTGTTGCTTGGGTTTATCCTTGTCTTCTCCACCCCTGAAGAGGACATATTGCTTGTCCTGCTCTCCTAACAGTTGCCTAAGCTCTCAGACATAAAATCCTCTGATTTTAGAATTTCTAGATATTCAGGCATGCAGGCATGTGTCATTTTGTTGTAGCAGCATGTGGTTCAACTTGCCAAGTGTCTCTCCTCTTCCCCATGCACACATATATCTGCACAACACTAAAGTCTTTATAAATATACTTAAAACTGGTGTTAAAAACAGGGCTGTTCAGTTGAACTCATGTGATGCCATGTGCATGCCTCTGGGGGAGCATCACATCTTCTCAGAGGCAGATGTGTGTGCATAAGAAACCTGAAACTACTATTCCTGTTACACATTGTTTGTGGTCCTTGCCCTGAAGAACAAAGTTACTGATTAATATACTCAAAGATACCCAACAGTGGCCCTGTTTGGAACAGGTATGTAAACACGTATGCTTACACACGTACACAGAGATTTTGTTTAGTTTATTCCTAAAACAGCCCTACTGTTTCTCTCTGCATCTACCCAAAGCCCTGCCAAAGTCCTTGCTGTAAAGGGCTGACTATGACAGCCTCTCCCAGGGAAGGGTTCACAGTTCAAGGCCCTGGAAAGCCTCTGTGCTGGGGGTTCAGTTCTCAGCACTTTTTTCCTCTTGATGACCACAATAACATTACTAGCATCATCAGGATTTAGAGAAATGCTGTTTTCTGCCTAAATGCACATATAAGTTGAACACTGTTTGGCTTCTAAGGAGACATTCAAAAAAAAAAAAAATCTCACAGAAAGATGCTTACGTCCTTATAAAGCCTTTAGTCACTGCAACCTAGTGCAAGATGCTCTGCATCCTTCCAAAAGCTTCACCTGCATCTCTTGAACAGATTAAAATCAAAGCACGAGCAGATGCAAAGAACCAGATCAGCACATGGTTTACACCAGCATCACCCTATTTTGTGGCTCATATCCATGCAACTTCCCACAACCAAAACCTGGATGTTGAGGACATGCAGATTACAAATACATAGAAAATGTCCTGTACATTTGCGAACCTTTGAAAAAAATAATAACATCATGAAAGAGAAAACAGGAGATATGTACAGTTAACATAGCATTAGCTTATGAGCGCATCACCGTACCTCGGATGTTCAAGGCTTCGGACTTTTTCTCCACTTTCCTCTCAGACCTCTCCTCAGGCTGCTTTTGGTCATTTGGGGAATCACCTGCATTCAAAGAAGAAACGCTGTGTTGTGTATAAGTTCTACAAACAGAAAAAAACATCAGCCTTCTCAAAACCAGCATATATGAAGGAACAAGAAAAAAATAAAAAGAAACACACACATCACGCGGCGATGACAACAGCGGCGTTTTGCAGTGCTTTCCCAGGCAACCCCCAAACACCCCCCGCAAAGCCTGGGGAAACGGCGGGGTCTGGGGCTCGGAAAGAGCCTTGGGTGAAGGAGGAGGAGGGGAAGGAGGAGGAGGAGGAGGGCGGGGGAGAGCGGGCCGGGCCGGGGCGAGGCTGCAGCCGAAGGGCACCTGCTGCGCCGGCATCGGGGGGCTCCGCGGCGGCGGCGGGGCCCGCGGCGGGGCCGGGGCCGGTGCTGGTGCTGGTGCCGGGAGGCGGGCGGCGGCAGCAGCAGGCGGCCCAGTCCTGGAAGACGAGCAGCCCCACGACGTTGACGGCGAGGCCGAGCGCGCCCACGATGAGCACGAGCTGCGCGTCGTCGATGCGCTCGGGCCGCGCGAGGCGCAGCGCGGCCTCCACGCAGATGGTGAAGCAGAGCGCCGTGAGGAAGACGGCGTTGCTGAGCGCGCCCACCGCCTCGGCGCGGCTGTAGCCGTAGGTGGCGCGGGGCCCGCGGCGGCTGCGCCGCGCGATGCGGCCCGTGGAGAGCCCCACGCAGAGCGAGATGAGGTCCGAGAGCATGTTGAAGGAGTCGGACACGAGCGCGATGGAGTTGCCCAGGTAGCCCGACACCAGCTCGGCCACGAAGAAGCCCACGGTGAGCACGAGCATGAAGATGAGGCGGCACGTCTTGCCCGAGTACCGCCCCATGGCGGCGCCGCTCTGACGGCTGCTAGCGCCGGGTCATGCCGGTGCCGGTGCCGGTGCCGGTGCCGGTGCTGGTGCAGACCCCGGTGCCGCCGCCGAGCAGGAACCCGACCCCGCCCGCTCGCCCGCCCTTAACGGCGCCGCCGCCGCCAGG
>VWPW01004614.1:151636-176985 GCA_013389825.1 Crypturellus undulatus | reverse complement strand
GCCGGGCCCGGCGGAGCCGCGGCGCGGGGCAGCGCAGAGCCCCGCAGAGCCCCGCAGAGGCAGCGGGCAGCGCCTGCCGCGCGCTCGTGTTGCCCCGCAGAACAACGGGGAGAAGCACAAGAAGTGGGAGCGCCGCTACCCCGCGCTGGTGGATTTTTGTCGTTCTTTGCAGAGCAAGGTTTGAATACGAATAGAAAAGGGGCAGAGCACATTCACTAAAACAGCATTTTGAGAAGATGAGAGCAACCGGGCAACTAGGTTCTCAAGAAACAACTGCTAAGAGACTGAGCAGTTCAGACAACAACTTCAGAGACCTCAAACCGGACTTCCAGTGTGTTTCTTGCCAGAAATAGATAAATAAATCAGTATTAAGCTGAAGAAGAGTGAAAGTAAATAAAAGACACAAGAACTGAAGAAAACAATGTCTTGAATTTCCACCTCGAGTCCATCCGAACCCCAAGTGTGCAGCCAGCATACGTACACAAGGATTGCATGCGTATGCCCAGGACGTATCTGGGCTGCTTGAGTGAACACACGGAGCCGTTCAGGGGATAACCTCCCTCTTTGCAAGAGTTAACATGCATAGCTCCCTGTTAAATGTCCTTCAGTGCCCAACCAATTTAGTGCCCAACCAATAAAGGTATCCTGCCATGTTCAAAAGTACCAAATACATAAGACTGTATCAAAAAGAACACTTCAAAGAAAACCTCACCCAGCAACAAACGCAAGAATGGGAGAAAGGAACTAATTAAATCAATGCATGTTTCAGCTTTAACAACAAATCCACCAACATACGATGAGAGATTTTAAACAGTACTGTCAAATAAAAAGCTGGATGACACAACTAGAACAAAAAGCAGAAACACATGAGTTATAGAAAGCTAAACTAGAGTATTAGGTAAAAAACTTAAAAATGATGAACTATATCTTCTTTAGTATAGTTAATAATACCAAATGCTGACTGTGGCATTTCACTTATGATCAGAAAATTCACTGAGGTTACGTCATTACAGCTGCATGAAAATGAAATGAATTACCAATGGATCTGATTTCAGGAACATGCATAATGCAATTCCTGGAACATCATTCATCCTCTTGTGCAAAATATGCATTAATTCTCTTTGAGTTTCTCTTTGAAACAAAATCACGTCATAGCCCGACACTCATTTCAAAAACATATTGAAATATATTAGTTAATTTCAAGAAACAATACTGAAAATATTATTTCTAGCAAATAACTCAAGACCTGTAAGAGAATCTATTAAGTCCTCTTGCACGGAGCACAGCTAGGCCAGAAGCAGTGTGCATTCAGCAGCAGTACATGGTCAGACTCTCTGCTCTGAATCTGTTCTGCCGAGCCACTGATTTCTCCTTGTTCTGCATGGCAAGTTTATGTATCTGCATCTGCTTCTCAAGACCTGACATTAGTCTGAAATTCACACCTTGACACGCACTGCCAAAGAGTATCTTTACTGGGTTGGACCAAATGTTTGTCTCTCTAGTTCTAGTCTGTGGATTGGAAATGAGAGACCGAACCACAGGTGACGCACAGATTGATACCAGAGTGTTCCCTACTGCATCTGCTGTTCGTTTTGCAGTGCTAATGCTCATTTTTCACTCACACTGTCATGCAAACAAGCCTCCCCTGGCCTTCTTTGTCAAGGTGCCACAACTACCTCACACAAGTGACTCTCAAAGCCATCATCTGGTCAAAGTCACCTCAGTCATTCTTGTCTGGTTAGTCAAGCCGTTTACAGTAACGTAATATGACAAAACTAATTTAACTCAACCTTCAGAGTACAGTGAGCATGTTACCCCTACCTATAACTCTTTAGGACTTTGATCCTTGTCCACATAGTCTGCATAAAAGCCTTGATCTTGCTGGTTTTATTCTGAACCCTAAAAACCCAAGGCGGACCTGTAAGCTCCCAAATTTTTGTGTGCCAAGATTTGAAGGTTCTCTGCACACTAACTGTTAACACTTCTACCTCAGACATTTATCCAGCCTGAGCTCAGCTCAAGGAATGCTTAGGTAGCAGTAACCAGAGGGTGTATGATACTTTCCCCGAATGCCTTTCCGCTCTTCAAGAATTTTTAGATGAAGTAAGTTTCTGAGACAGATATTTCCATTTCTTCTCTGTGGTGACTGGTGACAGGATGAGGGGTAACATGTGTAAGCTGAAACACAGGAAGTTCCATCTCCATATGAGGAGGAACTTCTTTCCTGTGAGGGTGACAGAGCCCTGGCACAGGCTGCCCAGAGAGGCTGTGGAGGCTCCTTCTCTGGAGATCTTCCAAACCTGCCTGGGTGCCTGGATGCCACCCTGTGCCACGTTCTCTGGGTGTCCCTGCTGGAGCAGGGGTCTGGACTAGATGATCTCTAGAGGTGCCTTCCAACCTCAACCATTCTGTGATTCCGTGATTTCTCTTGCACGTACTTGCCAAGGTATCCATGCTCACAGCAAACTTTCAATATTATTTCACAACAAGATCCATCATCTTCTACCTGTGGTGTGGAATCTTTTCCTTTGTTTTAAACCTTGGTCCTGCTCACTTTATTTGATATCCTCTAGTTCTTGTATTAGAGGACAGAATGAACAGTTAATGAACATTGACTTTATCTATGCCACTCAACATTTTGCAGATAGCTGTTATATTCTCCTAATGTTATCCATTTGCAAGTTAAATCTACTTAGTTGTTCCTTATAGAGAAGCCATCACCAGGTTTTGGGAAAAAAGGATGTCTCTCTAATATTATGTCCAATATTTTACAAAACAACAGTAGCGATAGTGTTGGATGAAGAAAGAAAATAAAATTACTCATAACCTGATGTTGCTACAGGAAGTAAATAGAAGAATTTTTATAGTAACAAAACATTGCGATAATAAAAAGCTAATTTAAGACACTATAATTAAGCGGGTTCACTCTTCATCCTGCTTATCAAATTCCTGCCAGAGATTACTTTTCAACCCATCATAAAAATGAAATGATTTATGAAAGACATTTCAGGAATGGTCTGCAAGAAACTGAAAAGTGAAAGAAAGAAGCACCGAGGAACTCATTTCCATTTCAGGCAGCAAATTGTTCTGCAGAGATCTGTAGGTGAAAATCATTTTTGCAAAGCTCATTTCTTTAAATTAGGATTACTGGACCAAATTCTGATCTACCATAAATGGAAACAGTATGACCCACTTCCATAGCAGATAAATGTGATAGATGAATCACAAAAACAAACATCAGCAGACCTTTCTTTAGAATATGATTAGTACAAGAGTATGCTTTTTTTGTTGTTGTTCCTAGTTGTTCATTTTATTTATTGCACCCTCTAATTCTACCCAGAAACCTACCTGAAAGGGGAAGAGAAAGTTTCTGGGCATACACTATGGGGCTGAAGGATTGGGAAGCCAGCTCCTGAGGACGGCTTCAACCCAGCCAAGAGCACGGCAGTTGTTGAGAAGCTTCCCTGGCCTCCTCTGCCAAGAGCAGAGGGGAAGATCATGGCTGCAGTGATCACACCCCACAACAGTCCTGAAACTCTCCCAGAGCTGGCCAGACCCGAAAAAGAGATTTTGTTGTTCCTGTCCAAACAGGGCTGAAATATTCTGGTAAGTCAGCCTGAAATGATGAATGTTACATAACTTAATCCTAAATTCCTTAATAATAGGAGGTACCAAAACATGGCACAAGGAGCATGATGAGGAGTGAGCAAGTCATTGATTTCATCATTGTAAGTTATATTGAGTCCTATGGCCAAAAAAAAAAAAAATCTGTGCCAGCAGCAATTCTAGTGTGCAGCTCATATCAAAGCTGTGTCTCAAGCCAACTCTCTGCAGAATTATGTCCAAATAAAACAATTTGAATTAATTTATGTAACAGATTAGCCTTGAAGTTCTCTAATGTACTAAAACTGTTTATGACTTTGAACCTAGTTATCTTATTGTCCTTTTATTTCCTTGAAACTCACAACAGATACAGTGATGTAACTGCCTTTGCCATTAGTACAAAATTAGTTCAAGGTTGAATGCAAATGTAGTTACCCAAAGTTCAAGAGTACTGGTATTGTTGGAATGTAGGTCCATACATTTTGATCTTACTCCCTTGCTATCGTATCTGCCATTCAGAAATGCTTAGAGTTCTTTACTTGTAGACCTGAAAATTTTCCTTCTGTTCTTTTCATTTTGGCCAAAGAATAGCCCCAAAGCATTTAGTTTTGCCTGTTTTGATGTAGAATTTTTCTCCTTTAAAGCAGTTGTGAAAAATAAAGTGTAGATTAGTTTAGATTAGCTTTTGAGGTTGATTTAAAAAGAACAAGCATTTCACAACAAAAAAAAGAAAAAAGAAACTCTAGAACATGCTGGAACATGCTTCTTAACAGACTTTCACAGTTGTTTCTCATCGGTCTTGTTTATGGATTTGGGCTTTTAGCTGTCATAGTTAACATAGATCTGGCCAGCTTTCTAAGTACCTGCTTAGAAAGAAATATATTAAGATATAAGCTCTGAAAGAATTTGGTGAGGATAATTTGGCATATTGTTAAAATAAAGACTACCTGGAGAAACTATGTGTGTTCGTTCAGTCTTTGGTATCTGATGAACACTTAAAATGACTTTGAGAGTTTCCCTTGTTTCTTTCTTTTTTTGTTGCATTTGAGATGACTACCTCCAGTAATGCTATCAAAAACAAAGCCAGAAGATCCGAATTCTTGATTACCGTGGGCTTTGGTTACCTGCATGCCAACAGGTTAATACCTCTGGGGCACAGAAACAACTGCATATGTCCCCACATTGATACATACTACAATCAGGCATTGGATGACATGGAGCACAATAGTGGGAACAGAAACACACGAGGGTGCACTATGAATCCAGCAACCATTTGCTGGTGAACCCAGGTGCTGTGTGTTTGACAGCTATCCTCCTATGAACGTAGTACAGGCATGGATTGGCATGAGGCATTTACAAAAGGGTTGTTACTGTTAGGGAAAAGTAGCATCTGCATGATGAAGACATATTCAAACTAGAGGTAAAATAGTAATAATTAGTAGTAAAATTGGTCTTGAGGAGATGCTTTGAAACATGTGTGAGAAAAGCCCAGTGAGCTGTAAGTTTGTTACTGCGAGTGCTATGCCTAGGGCTTTTTCCTGTTCATTCACATCTCCAAGTCATGGTACTGGCATGGTCAGTGCCTTTGAGAGAGAAATTTATCCAGACCAGGGAAGTTATTTTTCTTTTCTTACAGAATGAATTAAGCAATTGTGGAAAATCTCAGTTTGAGAAACTGAAATCTTGTATTGTGGAAAGATGCCTGTTCTTTCTGCACATTCCCACTGTGACCTGCAGTGCCACTGCCCTTCGCCCAAGACCATCCCTGGAGGTGCCAAACAGTCAACAGTTGTGTGGATACCTAGTAGGTAGGAAAAACACCGCTGTTGGATGTCACCTACAACTGTTCCTACACCCCTGCGACCAACACTCTGCTATGTGCGCTGGGCCTTACAGTGCTTCTCATCCTTAGCTGGCTTCTTCCATAATGTCATACAGAGCACTACAGCATATCATTCATTTGAGCTTGGTTTTAAGCTTTGATATGGAAACAGAGGATGCAGGAACAGAGCAAACCCATGGGCTGGGCACAGACTTATTTCCTCCTTAAATTCTTGCAGGAAGACAGTCAAGTCATAGATTCTTTGTCACTGAAAAGGGGCATGAAGGAAGACTTCCTTGTGGGAGCTGCTTTGGTATCTATAGATGAAGCTGATTTGTAAGGCAGATTTATTGGAAAGGGGATGGAAAAGAAACTAAATGGAATTTCAAGCCATTTCCCTTTCTATGTCTGTTCCCTTTAACTTACTGTCAGATGTATCTTTCACTATGTCCTACCACAACTGTGGTCATGCAGCAGTACACCTCTAGGTGCCCAGTTGAAGTAGGGTTTTAAGCATATTAAGATTATTTCTGATCCCTAGAGCACTTTTGTCTGCTGACTGATTGCTGGATCTGTTCAATCAAGGAATGCAGCTAAAAATACAACTGCTTTCAAACATGTACACGCTTCTGCTTACTTGGTCTCCACTGCATTGGGATATAGGTCAAGCAGTAGCGTGCCTGCTTGTTTTGGTCTATAGATGTCCTCCCTTCCCATGGAATCTATAGATTTGCAAAAACAGACACAAAATTGAGTTCCTAATATGACAGCAACAAAGTCTTCCCAAATCACTCTGCCAGTTAAAGCTTGGGTCTCTCTTCATCTTAGTTCATTCACACACTTACTCTCAACCCAGTCCTACCACAAAAGTCTGGAGAAATAGTTAAGCCTCACAGTAAGCCTCAGAATAAACACTCTCACTCTATGTTAGTCCTAGAAGGGGAAGGAGCTGTTTTCCAGTTACCTGACTGCTCATCTACATGTCACCCCTTATCTTAGAGGCAGGTTACTGGTGTACAGTGAGATAAAAAAATAAAGACCCAAAGGTCTCATCTCACGTGAAGCTCATGCTTTCCCTGCTCAATTGCGCTTGCAAGCTACTTGGTTGCAGATACAAAGTGTTTCTTATTTAATGAAAAGGAAACTGTGTGAAGACCACTATGCCTTTCATTAGAAAAACAGATTTGTTTCTCATGGCTGGGCTGCAGAGAGGTTGGGCTGGGCTGCATCTCCTTCATTCCCTAGGCCCCATCCCCAGCACAGACCACAAAATGACAGATCAAATGTTCTCCATGTTAAATCTTTATTAGTTTTCTCAAGACAAACAGCAAAGAGTTATTGTAATCAGACCACTGAGGTGTGAGGTGCTTTCTCTGTACTAACAGTTTTAAATGACATCTAGAAGAGTAGAAGAGTTTTACACTGAGTATGAGACATAAGAATAAGCCGATTCCTATGTGTAATAAAACAAGCTTCTGTCTTTTTGCTATGAACTATAGAAGGCATGGCCTATATTAAAGTTGTCTGGTATCTGTTTTAAGAGTCTGATTCTTTTATTCAGCTACTTATTACCTTGATTCCTAATTACTCTTAATTTTTGTGCCAAAATCTTCTGTGTGAGATAAAGCACCTCAGAACTGTCAGAAGACCTTGGCTGAAGCTGCTGTGTAATTTCCCACCACAAGCCTAAGCCTAGGACTAGTGCCTTGTGCATGCTTACGCTCTAGCATACGTCTCTAAGGGAGGCCTTCACATTTCTCTGTTTTTACAAGTCTAGGAAATATTTGTTAAGTCAAAGTAAAACCTAGTCTGTGCTGTCCTCTCTGCTGCTGTGGATGGCCTGGCTGGCCTAGGTCCCTCCACACGGTGGTTTCCACAGAGAATATAGAAGTATTTCATGTCTGTCATGCTGCTTTGGGCCAGGGACACGTCCTCGCCGCCCTGCACCTGCTGGCTGCGCTAGCACTGAGGTAGCGCAGAGCAGCGACCACCAGGGAACGTATTTGGACAAAAAGGAGAATCTGGGGAGTAGATACTGGAAATAAAATGAGATGAAAGAGTCCGGAATTGGATCAAGACATGTGAGCAGGGCTGTCTGTGCCCACTGGCCTCGCTGGCCATGTACCGTGGGCCAAGGTTCCCCTGGGGCTTCTGGCAACGCCCAGGAGAGCCACAGGCGCCTGCCCATTGCTCCTGAGCACTACATGAACTATTGACTCGGGCTATTAATAGTGGCACTAATGCATGGGCAATAACTCACTTCTGTGCATGTGGAGACTCCCACCACTCCCAACACTTGGGTGAGTGAACTACACCCTTCATTTGTTTTCCTTCCAAAGCAATAGCCAGCAATCACACAGAAGGTGTAAGAGGGCACTTCTGCAAGTGGGGGGAGAGTTGAAGTCCAATCCCTGCTTACAGGACAGGGATGTGGAGCCAGCGTGGCCCTCCAAGGGCTACGTGACAGACCCTGGCGCCTGCCGGGAGCTTTCGCTGTTGTCGATGCTTGCGAGGGCAGTTCTGGCCTGCACGAGCGAAATTCAGACATCATCTTTGCCCAGCTGAGTTTCTGCTAGTGATGTTGATGTATTAGAAAGTTTGCTTTGACTTCTGCCTCCTAAGTTTGAGGAAAAAAAGCATCTTCTCCTCAAAAACAGGATCACAAGAGATGGAAGCCCAGGTTATTTTCCTATGTACATGCATATGTGTGTGTGCATATACATATATATGCTTTTCAGAGTATAGTTATTTAGAAATAATCTTTCTTTTAAAGGAAACATGATAAAAGTCCCACACATGTTAAATTTGGAGAACTAGAGGAAATGAATGTGTTCACCTTACTGGAAATGGGAAGACAAAACCACAGAATCACAGAACTGTCGAGGTCGAAAGAGACCTCTAGGGATCATCTAGTCCAACTCCCCTGCTCCAGGAGGGACACCCAGAGCACGGGGCACAGAGTGGCTACCAGGTTTGGAAGGTCTCCAGAGGAGGAGACTCCACAGCCTCTCTGGGCAGCCTGTGCCAGGGCTCTGTCACCCTCGCGGGGAAAGAGGCTCTTCCTCACATGGAGGTGGAACTGCCTGTGTTTCAACTTGCACCCATTACCCCCTTGTCTTGTCACCAGCCACCATGGAGAAGAGTTTGGTTCCATCATTCACTCAGGCCCTCCTCAGGTACTTGGAACATGTTGATCAGATCTCCTCTCAGCTTTTTTTTCTCCAGACTAAACAGGTCCAGCTCGCTTAGTCTTTCCTCATACAAGAGATGCTCCAGTCCCTTAATCATCTTTATGGCCCTACGCTGGATCCTCGCTAGAAGCTCCACATCCCTCTTGTCCTGGGGAGCCCAGACCTGCCCCCAATCCTCCAGGTGCAGCCTCACCAGAGCTGAGCAGAGGGGCAGGATCCCCTCCCTCGACCTGCTGGCAGCGCTCCTCCTGATGCAGCCAGGATCCCACTGGCCTCCTTGGCCACGAGGGCACATTGCTGCCTCATGGTTAACTTGTTGTCAACCAGGACTCCCCAGTCCCTTTCTGAAGGGATCAGACAAATCCACACTGTATTTATGGGGCAGGACAGAACTTATTGCTGTTTCTGTGGCTCAAACTTGTCCTAAAGCAAGTGGAGCTGCCCTGGGTTTTTCTGAAGAGAGGTGGGACCTGGGCTGGTGGCCGCGAGAGGAATGGCCATGGTGTGCCGGACCGCAGCTAGGCCACTGCCATGGATTTCAGCTAATCTCCTGCTGGCCCAGCACTCCTCATCTTTGGCTTTGAGTGCTGCTGCTCTCCCTGACTTCACCCACGTGCAATTTGCTGCCAGGATGAAGCAGTCCGTCTTCCAGAGCCCCTCCGGGACAGAGGCCAAGGCAGTTCCTAACCGAAGGGCCCGTTAGCTCCCCCGCTACCTACACACCAGCACAACTTCTGCCTAAAAGCAGCTCAAATTTTAAGGCCCTGGGCCTGCAAACAGCCAGGCAGGGAGACTAAGCTGTGCGTATTGTCTTGGTGATACTCACTGGGGAGGTTAAACCATCAGTATCACCTGGAGATGGATTCAGCAACAAACAGAAATATTTTCCGCTTTTAAGTCCTACAGGAAATGCATCGAACGCTGAAATATAAACTAACAAACTTCATTTTCTAGCACAAGAGAGTAACAAACTCCAAAACTCCGTCCAACTTCAAAGTCAAATAGAAATCTTATCTTACCTCCCCTAAACAGTATATACAAGCAGGAGCTTTATTGTACAGATTCTCTTACCCTTCCTCCCAGGGTATCCAGTTAATGTTTGGCAAATGCCTAGTTCCTTTCCCAACTGAAATATTTGTTTTTAAGAACAGATGTACACATATATGTATTCGTAAATGTAGATGTTTATGTACACACAGAGAGATAGAGCTTGTGCAAGAATGTGAGCACATGCACCTCATGTCATATAAGGTATCTTCTCTGGAAATAACAGTCCTGTCCTTCCTGCCAAATGTAAAAATTTGAAAATTATATGCCAAGAAAAATAAAAATAAACTTCTCTGCATTCAGTAAAACCCTCTGCAAATTCTTCACAGAAGTCTGTGGGTTGTGTGCAGTCCTTGTGATTTTTGCAGGCATTATATGGAGGAGCAGTTTACATAGCAGAGTATCACTATTTCTGCCCTATGTCTCCGCAAAACATGTCTTAGCAAATATTAACAGAGACTGTCTCAGCTCTGCATTTGCAAGTTTTTTGGTCAGCTTTGAAATAGCCTCAGAACAGCTTTCTTTATCTGTGTACGCTCAAATGAAGGAAAGTGGACATTCCTAATCATGTCCTGAACAAAAAAGATCGCAGAAGTACTAAAGCACTGAGAGCGATCCGTTGTGGATGGTTGATACTTTGGGATCGGGTACAATTTAAGATGCTGCTATACCTTTGCCCCTGTCTGGCCTGTCAGAGGATTAGGGAGTAAATTTTCCTTGTAGATCACTGTCTCTTTAGAAAGTCCTTGCATACACAACTGCCGCACTTATCCCTGAGAAACACATGTCCTGATAGCTGCCTTGCAGGGTAAATAGGAGACCTGGATAGCTTCAGCCATAAAATCCACTACTCTTGCTCACATAAGAATGAAGAAAAGAGCAACACGTTACTCGCCCACCTCAGAGGAAGAGCAAAACAGGCCAGCCGTTAGGCTGGAGTTACCTTGAGTAACTGCATTAGATTATTTACCTGTTTCAGTGTCTCCTTGGGTTGCAGGACAGTAGCAGCAGTCCATGAAGACAACATAGTTTAACACATTGAAGAACAGACCTACGATCCCGACAATGAGGACGAGCAATGCTTTTTCCGTCTTCTGAGGATTGATATACCTCTTGATTGCCTCAACGAAGATGCTGAGCATCAAAGCGGTGGCAAAAACGGAGTTGCCAAAGGCTCCCAGCACATCTGCCCGGTAGAAGCCATAAGTGCTAGCCTTGTGCCACCTGATGCGGCTGACCCTGACGCCGACCAAGCCGATGATCATGGAGACAAAGTGGGACAGAACCGCGAAGGCGTCTGAGGCTAAGCTCAGCGAATTGCCAAGGTACGCTACTGAGATCTCAACGGCGAAAAGCCCGAGGCACACAAGGCACATCAGGATGAGCCGGCTGCTCCTCCCCGAGTAGCGGCCCATCTCTAGCGCTCTTTCCTACCCTGAGGTTCGGCAAGACCGAGCTGCGCGAGGAGCAACTCGACCGCAACACTTCTGCCCTTCGCCTGTCAGCACGGCTCACATGTGGCAGCTACTTTTATAGGAAGCAGTAAAACAATAAATCAGTTTAAAGGGCAGTCAAGCAAGATTCGTCATGTGAAGACAACCTGAAAATTCTATCTCTACTTCTGTAAGGGCTCCACCCATAGAAGTTCTTTTTTTTTTAACAAAAATAAAACAAAAACAATACAGACTAGCAGAAGTGCCAGCCAACAGCATCACTCTCAAAAACAGACCCACGGCTACATGGGAGAGCATAAGACGGTGGCCCAGAATTTTGAGATGCTGGAGAAAGCATTTGCATAAAATTTCCTGTGACGTTTCAGCCATTTCTGTTGCCAGTAGCTTTAGTATTGAGAAAATACTAAAGATCTTCAGGAATAGAAATTGCAAACTGTGTTGGGTTGACGTTACTTTTAATGGCAGAATAAGGATGAACTGGCTGATGGGGTTGTCAAAAATGGTAGGTATAGCACTAGTTTTAAAGATAACCAAACTGATATTCCATTTTATGAAGCAGAGAGTTCTCTGCTGTTTGTACTCTTCACAAGTTTTAAGTATTTCCCGTGGATATGGAGCAAAGTTGGAGATCATTCCCTGAGTATATGACTACTAGACACGAAAGGTGAGCCATGACAATAAACTCAAAGTGTATTCTTTATTTGCTGTTTAGAAATCCCTGCCTATCTCAAAATGCCCAAAGCAATCTCCTTATATTTGCAAAGAACAGATACAGGTATTTAGGTAAAGCATGACCAGAAATTCAAGGAAAAGTGTGAAATGCAAAAGGCCTAGTTTATACTTTGTGCCACTTCCGGACCACAGTGAGAAAAACATAAAACAATTAAGCTTTTTCTGTCAAACACGGCAGTAACTGCTCTGCTTTTGTGTGCAAACATATGCATTTATGTGCCAACACATATTCTAGTTAAGGAAATAAGGTTGCTAGTAGCACGTTAGGCAATATGGATGATAAGACCAGGTGCCTTCCTTGAAAAGTTTATGATGAAGTTTTTGTTTGAAACGTCCATCTGGGTACATAGCCACATACAGTTAGTTACAAGATGAAGCGGAAGGAAATGACATGAAGCGCAGCCACAGAAGGATAAGACAGTGATAATGATAACCCGAGTCAACCAAGTGTCCCTCCTGGCCTTAGACTTCCCAAGGTGAACTTAAGGTCAAACATTCAACCTCCCATCCCTAATCTTCTATTTCTTTTTGCTCATGGGTATTAATTGACCAAAATACTTATGTTCAAACTCCAGCCTGCTAGAAACAATGCCTGCCAGCAGCTGTAACATTTTCGTATCAGTTCATTTGACAGCTCAAGTACTACAGTGGGCGCAGCTGAGGTTTCTCTTTTTCACCCAAGTTATGACTACTTCTATTTCAGCTTCTGAATCTGTGTTGAATTTGGGGCCAGTTTTAAGAAATCAGCAATCCTGGTAAGGAATGCATAGTAAGACAATGTGCTACAAGTAATCAGAGCACTCAGACTGTCACTTGTGTTTGAATCACCCTCATCCTCCCCCAGCTGCATAACTGCTTTACTCCAGCTGTACTTGCTGTGTTCTCTTCACTCGTGTACTAGGGGTGATGCTCTTTATTACTGGAACTACAGAGCATGAGAAGTGAGATTTTTCCAAAGATTTTTCTCATTACCTTCAATGGGAACAGGCAAAGGTCAAAATTCAGAGCTCTCAAAAATCCTGCGGGATGCAGCACTACAATGCTGCAATTACCAAAATTCGAGATCAGGATACGCGAAGGAATCCCTCTGCAGCAGAACTAAGAGGTGTGCTCGTTTTTGCCAATAGGGAGCAGCAGATTATAAGGCATTGCTACACTATTCCACTGTACTATGTTATTTAACCAAGATTTGCTAGCGTGCAACTGTAAGAAAGAAAGAATCCTAAAGGGGCTATTATAAAGAGTATTATAAGCATGCAGTAACATAATTTAGTCAATCCTAGTGTATTATTTATTAAATTTCTCAAAGACACAATTTACTAGCTTACAGACGTTTTAAGTTTTCATGCAAGTGTAATGCTGTTTCTATAAGGCTTTACAGACAGCTCGGACTGTGCTTCTGGGGCACAAGTATTTGAAATTAAAATCTCTCTCCTCAGCCACTAGACAGATCTTGAGGTGATTCATCAGCATTCCAGCTGCTTGCTGGAAGAAGAAAACATGGTGGGGGGAGGAAAAGGAAGGAGGAAATATTCCAAAGGCAGGGAAAACATGTTTATCCCTCTTTGAAAGCCCTATCTTCAAACAAACTCATGGCAGAATGAGAGCAAGTATTCTAAAGAATAAATAAAAAAAAAAACCACAATACTGTCAACATGTTTACTCCTGTATTTGATCAAGTCACCCAGTTCAAGGCGGTCTGTTTGATCAAGCTGATGAGCTTGCAGCTTTAGAGACTGCATTTAGTTTTGCTTTTCCCTATTCTGTGCATATTAGCAGCTTCCACATCCCATTTTTAAAATACCAGTGTTGCAGAGTGTTTCAAGAAGAGGTAAAAATGCTTTCAAGCTCTCATTACATTTTGCCGCTCTGACCTATCTTCTTTGTACTCTTTCATCCCTTACGCCTTAGATGACGGAAGCTGCTGGCTGCTGCCCATCCGCCCGCAGCATCCAGCAGGAAGTGCAGCAAGAGGCTGCATCAGAGTGCAGGAGAACATCACTGTTCTTGTGCTTGCCCTTTAGGGCCCCTCTTTCATCTTTCTTCCTCAGTTAACAACGTATGTACACATTGCAGTATCACCCCCAAAAACACTCGGGTAAATAACACCCAGGAGACTTTGCCTAGATAAAAAATATCTAGATAGATGAACATGAGATTGGCATGTAACAGGAAAATATTTCATGACTAATCACAATCCATTTCCAAGTACTCAAGCTTTCTGAGCAAGTTGATCTGAATCAGTTCATACTTTTGCACTTGAAACACTGTGGCACTATCCCAAGATGCATGATCCTAAGCCAGACAGGCCACCGCTTCAACTGATATTCAGCATTTTCACTAGAAAGGCTGGCCACATGCATCTACGCAAGGGCAAACATTTTATAAACTTCTAAAGAGCAGAGAAATACACAGATCTGGAAGTCAGAAGGCATTAAAGAAATGTCCACAGAAAAAAGGCTGGAGATGATTCTACTGGCCCAACTTTTTGATTGCTCAGTTTTCACGCAGGCCCTCAAGGAAAGAGGTTTAGGTAGACAGCCTCCAAATATACAGGAGAGCAGAGAACAAGTTAAGCCTGTACTATTGACAAGTTAGTGTGTCATTTATTGCCTGCAGTATCTCATGTTTTCTTAACCAATCTATTGGTCAGAAGTACTTTTTTTTTCTTCCAAATCATTTTGTATCTCTGCAACCTCGGCCTTTTCTCCTCAAGTAACACAAAGTAAAAGGGAAAAGCAAAAGGGTTTTATGGAACTTGGTATACATACAACCACAGACCAAGAAGTTTATCACTGTAAATACCTCTCTTCAGATTGTCTTTACATTACTCATTGCAGTATCACCATGAGACAGCTGTAACTGCCAGTCAGCAAGATAAGAGAAACAAGAGAGCGGGCAAATTGTCTACCAGAAATGACATTAACCTATATTTTGCTACCAACTTGGCATTTAGTTTAAGATCGCCTTTGAAATGTGTTTTAGGTTGGGATGAATATATTTCTTGAAATACCTGACTCCAGAGGGAGCCTTGAATTCTATCCTCTTTGAAAACCAGCTTCCATTTTGCCTAAAAGAATAGCAGTGAGCCTAGGTTGAAAAACTGAAAAACATACAAGCTTTTAAGCCAAAATTAAAAGCAGATGTTTTATTCAGTTTATGTAGAACATATTTGGAAGATGGAGAAAATGTCATATATTTTCCTCGGAGTTGAAAGAACACCATACAAACCAAAAAGGAGAAACAAAATAGACAAGAGCAAAGAACATTCTATCCTTCCCATTGAGCAACACAGGAGGAAAAAAAAAAAAAAAGACCAAGGCACATTATAGCTCACAATACATGTTTATTAGAGATGTTTACAGAAAAATCTGTGAATTACTGCTAGTCTAAGACTGACAACCAGGGGTATTATGGTTATGGCTTTGTTTTTTGGAATCATTTAAAAAGTTGCAAAACTGATAAGTTTGGGGGCTATTCCAGTCTTATTAAAAAAAGTTCAATTCAGAGATAAAGGAAAAGGTGGTTTCACTAGTAATTTAGTAACTACGACCAAATAGAGTGTAGAACTTAGCAGGGTTTTTGCTACAGACACATTTTGCCCCAGACTGCAGTTCACGGAGAGGCTGAAAAGGTATGCAGAGGCTTTTTGCTCCCATGGAGGGGGCACCAGGCTCAAGATCTTGATCCCTGAAATGACAGCATAAACACATATAAATAAATAAAGGTACAATAAAGTGTATTATTAAAATAAACCCCCAAAGCATGCTAACGGATCTGAAAGCTTTAGAACTAAGGCACTTTACTTGTTTACGGACTATATATCAGTGTTACACCTAAAGGAGATTTACATTCATGTTTTATATTCAAACCATTTGAGTTTGATCTTGGTAGATCCCATCTAGTTCAGTAACATTTTACCTGGCAGTGGTCTTCTTGATCCAATCCTCACACTCGATTTCCCCACAAAAAGGAATCTGCACAATCTGAAATGGAAAAAATCAGTTGTACACCTAAAAATACCCTTTTTCTCAGGAAAATTCGTAAACCTTAAGATCTCATATGTATTTGAGAACTTTGTTTAAATACTGCTGCAATCTTCTTACAGCTTGAGCTAAACTTTACATACAGCTTAAAGGAACTCAAAAGCACTCCATGCTTTAAAAGAGCTGATTGCCTGTGTTGTAATTATAAGATGGAGAAAACAACAATAGGAAATCAAGCGGTAGTACCTGAGCTTACAAATTTCCTCTCACATTGTAGCCAGTGCTAATACTGTATGGTTTGAAGAATTCACAGATGTGCCACAAAATGTTGTCCATACAACACATATGAGTAGATAAACAGCCACAAAATGACATATTGCTTTTTTTTTTCCAGTTTACATTCACTGATTACATATTACTAAAGTGATTTCAGTTTCCTTAACTTGGAATGGAAAAATAACCTTTTATACGTTTAACTACATTACATATTAGATCTGTATTTGAATTCTCATCTAATATCAATTCTCTCAGAGTAGTATTTTATAAAGATTTATACAGAGCAGAATTATTTGTTAAACAAAGGTTGAACTCTTCCCTCTGCTTTTAAATCTACCACTAGATTGAAGATCTATGGAGTATCTTTGGAGATAGTTACCCTAGGAAAATTATCCTTTATAGTCAGTAGAAGTACAAAATACTTTGAAAACAGAGTATTTTACTTATATTGAGTTTTGCAGAAGAAAATAAGGCAGTGCTCTTTCTTCAGGACCTACACACAAGAATATCTAAAAATATCTAGACTCAAAAGACAAGTGGAATAAAGAAGAAAAGAACATGATGGCAGGTCAAGACTAACCATCATTTACACATCAAGCTCTTTAGAAATTCAACAAAAATAACCCTGAATTTAGTGACATTCAAGGATGTCAATCAAAAATTCTGAAATTTTCAGAGCAGACTTAATTTGCACACAAAATTCCTAATCTCTCTTTATAAAACATAAAGCCTTAATGATCAATCCTGGGGATTCTACTTGAATAAATACAGTTTCACAAGCAATGGGTGGTGACATTTCAAGGGTGAGATCTTATGCCAGCACCCCTGTGAACAGAACTCAGTTGTTTACCATATCAGTTATATTTCCATCAACCCAAGGATGTTGCTGGTTCCCAGTAACTCTCAAAGAACCTCATGACTTCTACTAAGGTCATAAAGGTAAAACATCTTTGACGTAAATAGGACGTACTTTAGACTCTCACTTGGACTCCACGACATGATTTGGCAAGTGTTTTGCACTGTTTGTATTAGAATAATGATAGTAGTTTATCTTAATTTGAATATCTATGTTGATCTCTCCAAAAAGCACTTTCTGATAAAAATGCAATACTTAATGCTGCCATTTCACGCTTTGCATTTAAAGTCATTCAAGGCATTCTGTTGCCTGTCATGTACAATTAAGAATTTTGAATGCTGCTAGCCTGGAAAAGGCTTTCCGTTCCTATGTCATCCTTCACAAAAAACACCTGACAGCTTGATAAGAGAGACGCCTTCAATTGTGAGGGGAAAATTCAATAAAAGGCAACAACAGTATTATGCAGATAGGTCAAAAACTTCTAGCCCTGATAAGCGGTAAGGGACAGTGTGTGTGAAGGCATTTTCCAGGACTTTGGAATGAAACGAATTTCCTTACCTTTCCCGAATCTAGCTCTCTTTGAAAATCTTCCATATTGTTAGCCACCACCATATGACTTTTTAGGTCTGCAGAAGCTCTAAGGAGAAGAAAAAAAAATCAGTCAAGGTAGTTTCAGGCTCAGCAATAAACTAAGGTTTCAGACTGATAAAATATAAGTCACAAGAAAAGAAGTCATGTATTCATTAAAACTTTCTTAAGCAGTTTATGTCTTTCAATCAGTTTTGTCCTCAAAATGATAAAATTTTGGTAATTTCAGACTGACTGTTCTCCACATTGTTGCTTGCCGATTTCACGTTATTTACGTGATTGTGCATGTCAGTTCAATACTGACCAAGTGCAAACAGATTAAAAAAAAAGATCAAGAAAATGAAACATCACAAAAGAGATGGGCCAAACTTGCCTTTCTGTGCAGAATCAATGTGCTTTCTGAATCAAAGAAAGGAGAAATTCTTCTGACAGGCAAAGTGCACCTATGATTAGCACAGCAGTTTACTGTACTTCTCAACCTACCTGTTGTAAAGGTTAGCATGGATTTCCTCCAAAATCTCTTTGAGTTTGTCCTCTGCTTCATGTTCAGAAAGAGTCAACTTCTGTCCTGTGTCTCTCCTGACAGCTACAAACTGTTGGCTTTTCATGTCTCGTGGTCCCACTTCAACCCTGATTGGAACACCCTTTGTTAAAAACAAATGAACAAAAACACCGAATAGTTAAAACATAATGTTCATATGTTCATTCTCAAAACTTTGCAGTCTTTAAAAAACAGCCCATCTGCACACTCTTCTTTCTATTTGTGCCTTACACCTTTACTTCATGCTTGTCTCACTAGCTTGGAGACTGCCTCTCTGCCAACATGCAATTCATACTGTTAAAACACAATCAAAAATAATACAGTAATCCCAGACAGTGCAAATTTAATTTTAAAATCAAAATGGTTAAGACTTTCATGACCATTTAAAAGTCTAGTCCATCCAACAATCCCTTTTAATTCTGCCTGTATAAAACACTTTCAAGTGTATCAGCAATAAATTAAAACCAAATTCTGTTGAACATTATTAATTGCACAGATAACTTCACAGTAAACAGCCTTCTCTATGTAATGCCTGCATCTTTCGTAATCTTTGCTGATAAGAATCGTCTAGTTTCTTGTCTTCTACATACAGGTAAGGGAGATCTGAACACACATATCCTAGCAGAGACAGGGTATTTTCTTCATTTCTATTAAAGGAAATAATACCCTAACAGAGGTGATCACTGATTAGCTGGTAGAAGATAATCTGTTTGTTTTAATTTAATATATTTAATTTAATAGAAATAACACAAGTTACTCTGCCCAGCACACATACCCCACACATGAGCTTCTAAGGTTTACCAGAAGAAACATACCTTAAGTTCCCAGTGGTTGAACTTCCAACCAGGTGAATAATTGTCTCTTAAGTCAGCACGTACACGGATATTAACACTCAGAAGCCTATTACGATATTCATTACATTTCTTCAACAGAGCCTCTCTGTCCTCTTCAGAAAGGGAATTTGTGATACCACAGGGAATAATTACAATCTGCAATATAACATGGCACGTACTTTACATTATAAGAAAATTAGCTCCTATTTGCTATAAAAACCTAAAAGTAATATTGTAGCCCTATAGTCAAGCCATATTTTTCAAGATCTCAAAAGTAACACGTTTCCCTTTTCGTCAAGCTGAAATAATTAACATTATTTTAAGTGGATGCAATTCAAAGGGAGCCACTATTAGTACCTGAGATCTGCAACTAATGTGCATTAACTTTACACTACATTTTTTTTTAACTAGACAACTCCTAATGCTCCTAATCCCTAGTACTAGAATCCCTAGTAGGTGCATAACATGAAATATTCATCAATTCCAAGACAGGAAGGGAAATGAAACAATAGTTGAACCCATTATGGAACATTTTGACATACCTGAACACAAGCTACCCGAGGAGGGAGCACCAGTCCCATGTTATCTCCATGGATCATTGTCATTACACCAATTGTTCGAGTTGTTAGGCCCCAGGAGTTCTGATATGCAAACTGTTTTTCTCCTGGTTTCTTGGGATCTTCAAATACAATTTCAAACATCTTTGAGAAGTTCTGTCCCAGATGATGTGAAGTTGCTCCCTGAAATAGTTGCACACAGAAAAGTTGAGCCTATCAAGTATCAGTCTAAGGATTTCATCTTGCTCTATTTACTGAAACAGATACTCTTTTAACAAACACCTGAATGTACCTGAATAGCTCTTCCACTGGCAGATATAAATGCCTCTACAGTGGTTGTGTAGTCACCACCAGCAAATTTCTCCTTTTCGGTCTTCCTTCCTTTTACAACAGGTATTGCTAAGAGATCTTCATACACTTGAGCATACAGATCAAGTATCTGCATTACCTACGAGGAACATTCTATCTTAAGAATTACTTCGCATTTTGCATTTGCTAAATCATGAAATATCTTCACATACAAAGCATTAGCACAAAACATTGAAATCCTTAACATTCAAAAATCCTCTCGTGATTTTGATTAAAAAAAAACTTCAATAATTTTAAACTTCAGGTACATGCTATGAATCAAATATTTGCAACTATAAATCCAAGTCGCTGCAGAAATGCTATGCTACCAAAGGTTATATTGACTTTTAGTTTCCATCTAAACATTTGAATAAATGGTAGGTAAATAAGGATATTCCATTATATTCTCTGAAACATATGCCCTTGGGAAAAGGAAGTGTTAACAGTTCTAAAAAGTATGAAGTGAATTGGTTATTTTGATTTTTAAGGAAAGTAAGCATCCTTTATAAACATCACACTCTTCAAACTGCATGTCATTTGAACTGACCAAAACCTACATATAGGCTACATTTCAGAAAAACTGAGTTCCAGTTGCATCCAATTGTTAAGCTTATCAGTCAAAACAGTGTCACACAGAGAAAAAGACTTGGAATTAAGTTTGTTTAAAGAAAAACCTTTAACCACTTAACTCTTTTTTGTAGGAGGGGGATCAAAGAAAATAGTTCCTAGTAAAAGGATTTGCTTGTATCGCTATAGAGTAAGATAACTTTCTGAAAGCAGAAGCACCAACATATTCACTGATTTTTACCTCTTCTGCTGCTTCTTCATATGTTGCAAATGCTGTGTGACCTTCTTGCCAAAGGAACTCACGAGTGCGAAGGAAAGGCTGAGGATGCTTGAACTCCCAACGCTGCAAAAGGGAAACAAATCATTAAAATGTGTGTTCAATGCAGAAGTGTTTCTTTCTTATTATTTAAAACTACATCTGTAAATATGTGGCTTACTTTGCTCATAAATTATAAAATTCTTTATTTACAGACTTGTATTTACTTTAATAATATCACCTTAAAAGCAAAAAGTACACTTCAATAAAAGCAGCAGAAATAAAATCACACAAGCCACTTCATATTTTTGCCATGAAACATAGGTTATGAATAGTACCATGCTATATTCTCCCAGAATAATTGTTCTGGCTTGCCCTTACAGTAGACCAGTTCAGTGAAAAACTGTGTACTGACATACCACAACACTGCACCACTGGTTAAGCTTGATAGGAAGGTCCCTGTGTGACTGCACCCACTTTGCATAGGCAGGATATATGACTGTAAAAAGAAAGCACATTTTGGTTTTCTGTACAACACAGACAGTTTATCTCAGAACTTTCTTTTCCTACCCAGAACCTTAACATTACATTTTCATGTTTTACTTCCATTTAAAGCATACTTTGTCTTGACACACAGTCACTGAAAGTGATATTTTAATTTCATCCTGTATATTCATCGTGAAAAATAGTTGGTTTTGGCTTAATAAAGCGAGCAGATCAAGGCATATTCCAAAGCTTAATATCTTATGACGCTGCATTTGAATCAGTGCTTAGAATTTGTAAATATAGACATAGGTTTACATATATATAGACATAGGTTTATAGATTAAAAATTCTCTGACCTCAAGAGATTTCACGATACTATATGTGTTTCAAATAAATTTACCTCGCTAAATGTCTTGAAATTTTTATTTCTTAAAGAGAAGTTTAAAGAAGCTAGTTTCATAGCAGTAGATAAAATACACGGAAACAAATAAATGAATTAGGAGATGAAGACATTTTCTTACAATACTAAAATCAAACATCATTTTCATTCAAAGGAAGTCAGACTTCAGGATACTAATGGATATATTCCTAGAGTGACTCTGAAATATATAGTAAAAGTAGACTTGAGGGAATTTATAGTGTGTTTGAAATTTGTTGGAAGTAGTAGTATTTTTTTAGAAAATTTGCAGTGTAGCAGAACATTCTATATGAACATGAAGTGCAGAGAACATTCTACATGCTGTGCTTTTACTTTTCAAAAAGAACTCTTGTTTAACAGTGGAAAAGTTGTATTTAGTCATGCTATACCAGTTACTGTTTTCTTTACAAGCAGAAAGCATCAAAAGAAGTCTACCTGTTTCACTTGTGGGACGTATGGCAATAGGTTCAGCCAGCTCTGTTTTCCCAGATCTTGTGACCCAAGCAACCTAAAGAAAAAACAAAACAAAACAAGTTTGTAGAAAAATTTTTTTCATACTCATCTACAGACTAAATTTTCTTGTATTCAGAGCGAAGAAATATTTTGAAGTGTACCTCAGGAGCAAAGTCAGCAATATGAGACTTCTCTTTCTCTAGTGCAGCCTGGGACACAAACATGGGGAAGTAACAGTTTTCCACTCCAAGTTTCTTGATCTCTGCATCAAAGAAGTCCTTGATAGCTTCCCAAATAGAATGGGCCCAAGGGCGAAGAACATAGCAGCCGCTCACATCATAGTATTCAATCATCTCCGCTTTTGTGATCACCTTGCAAAATGTTATTTAGATAAGTTTCAACTTCGGGCACAAAAAACATTCAATACTTCAAGCCTGATGGCATGCAACACAAGAAATGTTTCCTATTTATAAATAGACTCTTTGAACTGAGAAAGTTAGCAAAAATATGCTTTCAGAACACGATTGCCATCGATAACTGAGAAAAGTTAAACAGAAATATTAAGCTTAATAATAGATTTGGATAATTTAAACTCCTAAATTAAAATTCAATTTAATGAATCTAAGTAAGCAATAGAAGCTAATTTCCATACCCATCAAAATGTTCCTTCCTATGAACTGTTTCTAGCCTGTGTCAGAAAATATATGCAAAGATCTTATTAGTAAGAGGTAACGTACACCACTAATATCTGTCTACCATTCCTTCACAAATGCACTCTGTTGATACACACCTAATGAGACAATAAACTCACTCAATACTAACAGATAGTAACTTTTATTTTATGCCATCTTGAGGTGGAACAAAACCTCCAAATCTGTGAAATTCCTATAACCCCACACTTAATGAAAGATAAATTCTCGTGAATGTAAGGGAGAGGGGAAATACAAGGGTGCAGGTGTGAAGTAGATGCCACTTATCCTTTTCACAGCTTCCCAAATGTATTCAGTGCTTCAATCTAGGAGTTTCTATTTAAGATCAAAATAGCAACAAAAGAAATAAAAAGGGCACTTTGTTTTGTATTTAAAAAAAAAACAAAACTGGTCTGAACGCACAAGACAATGAAATAATTCTTTAATTCAAACTCATGTTCACTTACCTGAGAGAACCAGTCTGCAAGATTTTCTTCCTTTTTAGCTTCTAGACCCAGCCTGGGGATATTGAAAAAGAACCAGATCTGTGCTGTGTAGAGTCAGGTAATTTATATCAGGGTAATTTATGTTAAAAAGAAATACAGAGGATGAAGAGGGGAGGATGCAGAAACAGAACATTTTACTTCTTAAAACTAAATTCTTCTAAACAGCCCTCCCATTTTTTTTTTTTAATGAAAATTCAATATGATTTGGGTCATGTATGCAAGTATTTGCTCGTGGTGGCTTACAGGTGTATTTACAAAAAAAACAGCTTAATTTCTTTACCATTAGTTGGACTCTGCTAATTTGTCTCACAATTGCTACATCAAGAAATTCATGCTGATGCTTCAAAAATCCAGGCACCTCCAATAAGAACATAAGGCTGCCAGACCTATGTGCAAGCTCTTTTACTCTGTATTTTAAAAATCTCCTATCTAACCTGTTGCTACAGTTTCAGGAAACACATGCAACTTTGGAAACAAATCTGCTGTTTGTTTAAACATGCCAGTCATTCTGCTTAAGACAGAAGACTGACCCTACCATCAAAATAAAGATAACTAGTAAAACTACAGGATCTTCCCACGGCTAAAGTGCCTCTACTTTTAACAAATAACAAGAGGCAAAAATAAAACTTGCATAACTCAGTATCTACAGAAGTTTTAAGGACATGAAATGAATTTGTCTTTCATAATTTCTGTATAAAGTAACATCTCTGCCTCTAACATATAATAACACTATCAGAAACAGCAAGTTTTTAAACTTTTGGGATGGGAACAGGAAAGGGGATGCACTGGAATCACCATTGGAGAATTCCACAACGAGCAACAACAGTGCCCAGCTCTGAGCTGGGACACATACTCCTTATGGTGCTTGCAATGCATATTTTGAAAACCCTGGTAAAATAAAATTAACATAAGGCTTCATTATCCCCAGGGTTTTATCTCCCAAGACAAAACAGCTCATTTGCTGAAGGAAACAGTGAATCATACCAAGATCCTAATATACAGAGAGCTGAGCCTCAGTAAAAGGCTGTGCTTTGCCTTTTCCACAGGCTAGGTAAGTTTTCCTCAGTAGGAGGCTGAGATGCAGCTGACACCAAGTAAATGCTGGTAATTTGCTTTTGCTTGCTGTCCATGCTTTCAACTGAAATTAGAAGATTACAAACCTCTCTAAACCTGAATAGAGGTAAATGCTTTAGGTTTTTAGTGAATAGGTTAAAGATCAAATCTTTACCTGGTTTGTTTCTTAGGGCCTTGACCTTCTCCTGATCCACTTGAGGAGAGCTCACTACCACCCGGTCCTTGCAAAGGCTCTTTTTTGGGGCCATCATTTTGTTTCTGTTGCTTACTCTGCTTTTCAGACTTGTTCTCTTTCTCCTTCTTCTTCTTGTCTTTGTCATCAGCACCACTAGTTGAAACTGGTTTATAATCAACTCCAGTAAGAGACTTGTACTGGGCCTTCAACTGAAGAAGTTCCTTAACAGCAGCATCTATCTTATCCTTGAAGAATATACAAATAGAGAAAAATCTATATAGCAATCTCAGGAGTTAAAAGAATCTGTCATAGGAATAAAAGGGACCTATGTATGGCATTATGGACATCTATACAGTGTTGGAGGAGAAATCTCTGTACAAGTCACTATGTATTTAAGAACATTAACATTTTGATGTTCACTTTTGACTGGAATTTTTTTAAAAGTATATCTTGGATCACTGAATCCAAGTGTTGCCTATTCTGAATGATGATTTCTAATTCCTATAATGATGGTTAACCCAAGATAAATTCTTAGAACTGAATATATTACATTTTTCTATTGTAGTATATGCACGTCTTTACCTTTTCCACTTTCTCTGATTTCAGTCTCCTGACTTCCTCTCCTTGAAGAGCTACCTTATTAAACAGAGCTTTAGCTTCAGGTGTGTCTGCACCACTGGGTTCTACGGTTGATTTTTGGGGCAAAGCAGCTTGGGCCACTGGTGGATGTCCTGGTTTGTAGTCCTGGCCAGTCTTTTCCTTATAGTCAGCTTTTAGAGAAAGAAGGCGTTTTACTGCTTCATCTATTTCATCCTATATGGAGGACAAATAGCAAGATGCACTGGTAAGCATTGAAAAGACAATTGATTTAAAAAAAAAAAAAAAAAAAAA
>VWPW01004614.1:126946-151551 GCA_013389825.1 Crypturellus undulatus | reverse complement strand
AAAAAAAAAAAAAAAAAAAAAAAAAAAAACCACTAGCAATACTGCTTGAAAACAGGAGGACAACTGTGCTAACAGCTATGTCTGTGTAGGTAAAGTAAGCTTTCCCCCAAATAAGAGAAGCATGCTTAGGAGCTATCACATTCTGGCAGAACTCTCTCCTTGCCCCACCTGGCTAGCCACAATCTGTTAATGACAATTACAGCAGAATCTATACTGAAGAACATTTTAAGTGTTCTTTTTTCCTCCTCCTTCAGAAAAATTAATTCTTCAAAGTATAAATTTACAGACAAAAATGAGCAGCTCCTGAAAAGCAGATTTGTCTCATGCTCACTTCCACAGCAGCAGATCAGAGTATGCAAGTTTGACAACTGAGCTGTGACCTGAAGGGAGTTTGTACAGTGTCTGATCATTACTTGGTGAAAGATTTCCACCCAGTGGCAAAACGTGGTAACACTTGCAACTGATGACTATTTCTTATTGTACCTTGGAAGCTTTCTCTGCTTTGAGCCTGCGTACCACTTCCCCTTGTTCAGCTACATTATCATAAAGTGCTCTGTCATCCACTAAGCTAGAGGACGTCAAGTTACTGCAGCATACAGAAGACGGAAGTGCAGGAGAAGGTACACAAGGAGGAGCTGAAGGTGGATTTCCAGGCTTGTATTCTTGACCTGTCTTTTGTTTATATTCTGCTTTTAGATTTAAAAGAACTTTCACAGCCTCATCTATTTGTTCCTGAAGCAAGAAAGAGGATAAAAAAAAATAACAGTTGTAGACAAATATAGAAACAACATAGATGCAACACAACAGCTGTGATAACACAACCTTTACTAGGAACAGCACTAACAGCCGCTGCCATTCAACTCCTACTAACAGGTTAGCTCTGGATGGTCAAGTACAGAATTCTGTAACTTAACTTTTTAACCAAAATACCTGCAAGTTCCACACTGAAGGACCTAATCTGGCAGTATATATATGGACTGACTTCTGTGCCCTAAGATTCCACGCAGCTTAATTCCATGCAGTTACAGCAGCCATGGATTTCTACACTGGAGAAAGGGAGCAAAGATTCAGATTCTGAATAAAGAATTATTTCTGGCCACTATCGAACTATCATACTCATTCCTGTCCACCTAGTCTTCAAGCTACAGCTCTTTTTTTTCCAAGTTACTGCACACGTACCCCTTCACTCAGCTAGCTTGCACCATTAAAAACAAAAACAAAATCCAAAATATTTATTTCCTCTCTTGTTCTCCATGCACTAGTGCAAAACTGGTGAAAGCAGCCATAACAGCTTAGGAGAATTAGTGCAGGCACTTCTGAAAGTTAAGGCATTTCTTTATACCTCACTCTTAAAATTTCATAAAGCCTACACCAAGGGTTCAGTTTACCCTGAGAACATTCCCCTCAGAAACATTCCCTGCCATTGTACCTTGGAAGCTTTCTCCGATTTAAGCTTGCGGACTATGTCACCCTGTTCAGCCACTTTGCTGTACAGAGATTTGCTCTCTACCGGACACGCGGATGGAGAAGTACAAACAGGAGAAGACTGAGCAGGGACAGGTGGGTTTCCAGGTTTATATTCCTGGCCAGTCTGTGGTTTATATTCTGCTTTTAGGGATAAAAGGACTTCCACAGCAGCACCTATCTGATCCTGAAGCAAAAAAGAGAAAGGAGAGGGGGGAAAAAGAGGAAAGAACAAAGCACAGATGTAGACACATGCAACTCTGAAGTACATCTTAAATATTTTCATGAAAAAACACTCAGTTTATGGACACCTATTCTATTTTCTTTACCATTTAGATGTTTAAAGATATTTTCTCCACTATTTGCAAATTATAATCAAGTATACCCTGTTATGTGATATTGTGATAAACAAAACTTGGCCTAAACAAAATTTTAACACTAACTAGTTTAGATTCTCCCTTTACAGAGATTTTTGATAACAGTCTCTTGGTGGCATCACAAAAATATGTAAGCAGCAAGCATGTGTGTATTAGTTCACATCTTTCCTTGCTCTGCATGGGAGAGAGCAGAAAAAATAGCTATTGGGAACTATGGTTTCTATGTTCAGTGTTTCATGTGCTCAATAAATTCTTCAGCCATGATGACGTCTTGAAAATGTCTATATATTACGCGTGTGTATATAAACATATACTTTTTTTTTAAGTGTAAAAAAAGTTTTAAATAGCAAGTCACTCCTGTGAAGCCTCATAGTTGACCATATTCAGTAAAATAAATAAACACTGCAAAATGTTTCAACTTCAAGGACCAGATTCAAATCAAGTCCTGTCCCCTTTTCAGAATAGCTGCCTAAAGCAACGTAGGTATTTACTTACATCTTTATCAGTAACAACAGTAATTTTGTCATATACGAGTAGCCAAAAGATGACAATTGAAAAAGAAAAACCAAACAGCTAATGACAGAACACAGCTCAGCCAACATAACCATCATTATGGAGCCTCAAGCACCCATTCACCTCCAGAGGCAGAGCACAAGGGGCTACAGAAAACCCAAATAAAAATATTAGTTTAACCAAACACCTTAGATGCTTTCTCAGCCTTCAGTTTTCGGACCACTTCTCCTTGCTCTGCTACTTTATCATACAGAGCTTTGCTATCCATGGTACCAGAGATCTCAAGCTTTGAAGACACACTCTGTTGAGATACAGATGCTGGAGGATTCCCAGGCTTATAGTCCTGGCCTGTCTTTTCTTTGTATTCTGCTTTTAAGGCTAGCAACTGTTTCACAGCTTTATCAATATCTTCCTTTGCTGCCTTCTTAGCTTTCAAGTCACGAACTGCATCTCCCTGTGCAGCCACTCTGTTGTAAATGACCAAGGGACCTTCAGATGCAGTACAGCTTGGAGTAGAGGCACTATCAAGTTGAACAGACTTTCCTTTAACAGCTGAGCTAGCCTTCAAAGAAGAAAAAACATAAAATAGAAATTGTATTCAGCATGATAATCTTTTACAGTATAACACATTTTGTGACACTTTCCTAAAAAGCAAGTTTACCTCTTTCTTTGCAGTCTCAGCTTTGCTCTTCTCTTTTGACCCAGATGTTGGCATTTCCTTAGTGTGCCCATCTGGGATGTAAATCAAAATGCACGGGGCCTCTTTACAGCTATAGGGACTAAAAAACAAATTAAAAACCTCACACCTAATACATATACGCCACAGCAGTAAGAAAAACAAGACACTGTCTGAAACAAATGCACTACACTTCCTATAAGATGTTCCTGATTTATCTTTGTATATAACTACAGTCACCAGAATTTACTTAATTGAGGATTTGTATTGATTCCTGTTATGTACAGGAATTAATACTGTAACACTGTACAAAACTGCAGTGTGATTTAGATGTTTGGTAGCTGTGGTAGCTTGCAAGAGAATTGTTAAAATGAAATAGTATGCATGTGCTTTAATTGGGCAAACATCTGTTCATTACATAACATTATTCTTAATTCATATATTTAAAATCATAGCAAGGAAATCTTTTCCCTTTAGTGCTATGCTTGGTTTAATCAGTTGAAAGAGACAGTATCATATAAACCAAAAGCCATGCCAGTCCAGAAGAATAATCCAGAGAAAGGGCATAAATGGGAAATTGTCTGCAGGCAATATTACTCTTGTCAATACATGTGTGAAAACATTAAAACAAGCAACTAAAGGCAAATTCTGTATCTAAACAAGTCATTCTTAGGCAGCCTACCTCACTGGTTCATAGGGTTGATCACAAATAAAGAATCCTCTCCTCTGAAGCTGTATGATGTCTCCCTTTTTTAACTCCTTAAGGCAAGGATCACCTAACATCAGTTCTTCTTGCTATAAGAGTTAACGGAAATTAGTACAAATCTAACTGAGCACAAGAAATTGTAAGAAATAAGGTGAAATTGTTGAAGAAAAGTGCTAATCTTAAGAGTCTGTTAATCCCAAGGGAAGCAGAACAATTACTTCTATTGGAGATGCCGCATCATAAGAATGCAGGTCAAGTAATGCCTGGGTAAACATCAGTTACATTTTCATTTAGTAATTACGAAAACTTAAATTGAAGATATAGGAACCAGAAATATCAGAACATGACTTTTGTGTTGGACAAACAAAATCTTACTATTTGACAAGTTATCAGAGATAGTGATGGTAAAATAAAATTAATATTTGGGCAACAAAGGGAAGAAAAGTTACCTTGCTGTTTCGATTGATAAATTGCTTGAAATCTTCATCTTTACCTAGAACTGGCTTAGTGATCAGATGCTCATAATTAACACAGACAGTTGGGATGAGAGGTGCATGTGGAGTTTCTGCTAACCAAGTGATCTTAGTGGTTTTTTTGAAGTCCTTATTTTCCAAGTTCAATTTGGCATCAATGGACACAATTTTTCCACTTGAATTCCTATCAGAAGGTAAAAATAATTAGAGTAAAACCTAGGTAATTTATTCTCATTCAATACTACAGATCATCAAAAGAATAAATAAAAACAATTGTTCACTCTTCATTTTTGAAGCATGGGAGATGCAGGAAATCATAGGGTGTGTTGTTGAAATGGTTGCTTAGTTTTGTTTTCCCTGATATCACAAGATATAAGATAGTAAAGAACATGGAAAAAAACCTCTACAAGTTTGGTTTATGTTCTCTATCCAAGCTCACCTCATTCTGCCAGTGTTTACATTCATGACGATTTCCAAGATACTTATGAGAACACTCCCCCTCTCCCCTTAAACAGTGCTATAATTGAAATTGTTGACAGGCTTAGATTCTCAGCATACAGAAGCAGGTAGATTACAGCTTGGACATTACAGGAAAGAATTTATTATACTCCCAATGTATTTTTTTTTGCCTGAAAATGCTATTTCACACTGTAAATACTAATGGAACTGGTATAGAAAAATGGATGACAGACACATTCAGTATCAGGATTGGCTGGTGATGTCAGACCCAAATCAGCAACAAAATATGCTGTATTTTGTGGTATGTTTCAAGCTATATACACCGGATATACATGAGTATCGTAGAGTTAAAAAATACCTCTTAAAAATAAAAAAAAGAGGAAAAGTAAATTCCAATTCAACTTCCAGTATTTGTTACCTGTTTAATTTAGTGATGATAATGTTGCCCCAGTTAATGAATGTAACCACTTCTCCCTCTGCCAGGGTCTCTGCATCTGCCCCCTCAATCAGCACTCTGGAGCTGTACCATACAGGTTTCAAGCCAACATCAGCATTCTGCAAATAATGATTTTGATTTCAAAGGAGACACTGTTACTAGGTAAGCTGGCCATATTTAACACAGACTTGCTAAAAACTTGTAAAAGTTTGAAAACTTTTATTTATGAACAAAGTTTGAGAATAACAGGAATGGAAACAGCTATGGAAAGCTACAGTAGAGCAGTCGTTATTAACATTCTCTCAGGCATCTGGTTAAAAAGCCTTGCATGTCTAGATCTGACAGTTTACTCAAAAAAAAAAAAATATATATATATGTGTGTGTGTATATACATATATGTATATACACACTCTGCTCTACTGTAGCTTTCCATAGCTGTTTCCATTCCTGTTATTCTCAAACTTTATTCATAAATATATATAAATATATATGTATATTCATATATATATACACATATATATATCTCCTGTGCTAAAACCAAGATAATCCATAGCAAGTCCTGTTTCTTCTTCTTTAAGAAACATATTTAAGATTTCACAAGTAAAAACTAAGTAAATTTAACTCAAAATTTAACTCAAGTTTCCATTTCATTTTGCAAATTCTCTTTAAAAAGAAGTACCACAATTCTCACTTTCATTTTTTTTTATATAGCTAATATAAAACCAGGTATAACAATCACCTTCTTTCAAGTGCATAGAAAGATATAAAGGTAATAATTCAAAATGACTGTCAGTTAAAATATTAAAAATATTCAGCTTTAAAGCACTATAAAAATGGAGATGATTATTTTTCAGGATAAGAAAAATAGGTAGGAGTTTTCTATGGGCAATTTCAGCTAAACAGCAATAATTAGGAGTTTGAAGGTTGTTTGTTCCAGTCATAACTTATTTCATTAAGCACAGGAAGCAGCATTTTCAATATTTCAGTACTTGAACATGCAAGTTTGCATCTGACAAAAGCTTTTGGTCTTTTGCTTCTTAAGGAAGTGCTATTCACATCTGTAACTATTCAAAACCTTTCCCCTTGCTAATCTGCCACAGGAAAAAGAGCAATCTAAACTTTTACCTCCCAGTCATAACAAACTGTAACAATCAGTGAAAGAGGAAAAAAACAGTAAAATTTACTTGTTTCTCAGTGGAGGTATGATACCCAAGAGATGCTTTCAGTGAAGTGTAATTTGAGATGTCATGCTCATAGGAAAACATCCTTCCTAATCAAACAAATTTGCATCAGTAACACATCCTCCTCCTTAAGAGGTATCATTGTGTTTACTGAACTTCTTTTCAGAGTGTCAATATTTAATACTTCACCTCCCTACATAAGTCTAATTCTATAAGCTATTAAGGAAAAACTCCACCAATGACTTGCTCTTACTGATAAGCAGTATCTACTGCATGATAACCATAAACTTGATTTACATTTTATATTTAAACTTCTCTCTGGCACTATTTACAAATACAAACAGCAATAAAATCAGTCACGAGAATCACTGTACACTCAATTTCTTCTCCACTCCCCAGAGGCACTTTTCAGCATAGCTTTGTCTATGCAAACTGTATACATTTGCAAAAGCAATTTCTTCTATCATTCTCCTAAGTGAGCACACATGTTTAATTGTCTACTTTTTGACAGTTTTCTGAGGAAAACGCATCCTGTTCTCACCTCATGCTGTCCAAGCAAGTTAAAACAAGGACATTCCTAGCTGACTGCCCTAACCCAAGATACTTCCACTCTTACTGTTCTGTACTACAGGACAGTTAATGTAGAGTAAAATGAGAACCTTTGGATGTTTTGCCACTTCTTTCATCTCCTCTTGTGCTTCAGGAACATTTACTGGGACCACTGCATCTTTCAGTAAAGCAGTGTATCGAGGAGCTACTGGGTCAATAACCTACAAAAAAATAAAATAAAATAAAGAGTGAGGGGAATCCTGACTAGGACACTGCCAGAAATAAAAAGTTATAGAAAATAAAAACAACAAAAAGGAGTATTAACTGGTATTCTTTGTGTTACTGCATTGTTTTAATGTTTGCTTTAAAGTTAACTGAATCCAAAACTATAAAAACGACAAGTGAGAAAAAGAGTAGTAATACTTCCTTATTTCCCACCTTTACTGAAATACTTTGAGCAAAAACTACGGATTCTGTACCACCAGTGCCAGAAGCACACAAAATTATGAGCTAATGCCTCATAGGAAAACCATAGTAAAATGTACTATGATATAGTTTTATTATCTTGACTATGTTCTTTTTTAAGTAGTTGAATTTAAAGCAATTTATCGGCACGTTTCTTTGACAGCACAGGACCTGCTCCCATACTCATTTCCCAGAGCAGTACTCCAGTAGAATCAGGGGCAGACTTAGCCATATAGGAAGCACCGATCAAGTCTACAGTTTTCAAACAGTAGCATTAGATACTATAATAAGGCAACACCATAACACTGACTTCATCAAGGATTTCAAGTTTAGTAAGAAAAAGATATAACAGTGTCCTCCTTTATTTTATTGTTCGTTTTCAGAGCCAATCGTTTTTTTTCCACAACGTTTTTCTGGTCTTAAATACTCTATTTGTTAATTGTTTGGAGGCATTAAAAAAAAAATAAATAAAATAATAATAATAATAATAATAATAATTATTATTCAAGTATAACAGTAGCCTAGAGGTTAAGAGGATTCTCAGAAGCCTACCAGTTAGGCTAAAGCCTACCAGGAAGCTAAAACAAAGGAAAACACCTGCTTTTATTAATATGCAGTGACTTTGTTTTAGGGGTTTATTCATGCTTATGCAAAAAACTACATAGAATTTTTTTAAAAAATATTTAATACCTAATTATTTGACTAGCAAGTAAGACAATATGTTGATATCCTTTAAGAAATCACACATTCATAAGTTAGTAAATGCTGAAGTTGCACTCAAATATTAGACACAAATGTTAGACTCTAGGAAAGGGAAAGAAATAAGAGCTCTCCCACTATGAAAGTCTTCAAGCTCAGAAGAAAACCTGCCTGCCAAAGAAAAAAAAAAAAGTTTATTTGTTTTACAGATTATAGTAAAGACAAACTGTTTGCACAGATAGATGCAAATATGATTGCCCAGCAAAGATGGTGCTGTCCAAGGAGTCTGAGATGGGAGAGAGTCAATTTAAAAGCCAATGTAAGAAGTCACCACTAACCATTATGGAGTTCTCCCCAAACCCAATTTTAGTCTTAAGTTTATATATGCAGCAACAGAAAGAACCAATTCATAAACCTTTGTGTATTTACCAGACCAAGTGCAAAATATATGAAAGAAAACAAGACATGCCAGACAAGCAAATGCCACTTAAATGAAGAGACCTGGTTACAGTCTAAGCGAAAACAAGCAGGAATCCCAATGCAAGATAACAGGTGTTTCCACAATCACACAAAATAATGCAGTCAGCATTCTAATAATTCGCCTTATTATAGTGTCCAAGCATCCGCTGCCAAAAAGCAACCAACCATATCATGATGCAGTATTCCTTATTTGACTTTCAGTCCAAAATATCAGCAGTGCTGTCTTTATCTACAGAGGGAGTACACCCAGCATCTTAGCCCTTCTGCCACCAAAAGGAAAAGTGGCCAACGTAAGTCAAATTGAGTAAGTTTTGCTTTTATGTTAACAAAAATGCCAAACCAGAACTGGACAGCATTTTAAAACTAGGAATAATGCATTTTCAGTGGGTTTGTAGAGCTCCTGTTATATCAACAAATATGACTGTGCTATGAAGCTGCAAAATGATAACTTATGCTACGTATGCTTACAGCACTGTAGGCTATATGCTAAGGTAAAAAGCATTAATAATACCTTCTTACAGATAGCTCGCAGCTTGAAAGCAGAAAAATGAAATGCAGTTTTCATATCACATTTACAGCAAATATAATTACCTTTCCCCATACTAATAAGTAAAGCAAGTAAATATTGGTAGAAGAGAATCAGCGGGATTAGTGCGAGTTCAAGTCAGAGAGGGGTAACATTCCATTTTCCTGAGAGTGTGCCAAACGATGCAACACATTGCCACCGCTACTTGTCGTAGGAAGCACTCCATGAACACTGGATTCACTATGTATCCCAGAAAGAAGGATAGTAAGGGTAACATCAAAGTCAAATAAGCACATACCTTTTTGTTGAAAGACCAAATTTTATCCCATTCCATATTCACGACAGATCGAGAGGAGCCCTGCAAGAAAAATAAAATATATATATATATGATAGATATATAAAAACTAGCAATTAGATTCATGTAAAGCAAAGACCTTTAGAGACTACACACTCTCTACTGTAAGTACTCATCAGAAAAGTTTAGAAAGGAATCTTCAGCTAGCAAAACATTTAAATAAGAAAACTATCACCCCATTTTACCACTACCTTTTCATATGTACTAATGCTGATGAAAACTTAAGCATGAGAGCAGCAAGCCCTCAAAAAGGGAAACCTCAAAATGACAAATATTTTAACTGAAAGTTCATGTAAACTTGTTCCTAGCAATTGAGATTCAAAGAACCACGAGGAAAAAAAAAAAATCATCCACCTGAGCAGCAATAAACTGTTTTAGCCCTTCAACTGTCATCCCTCTTCTCAGGACACCACGTACAGTGGGAAATCTTGGGTCATCCCTGGTAAAAAAGGAAGATTCATCAGTATTATATGAAATGTAATTACACGTACCTGTTAGGCAGTCTAATCAAAAGCTTTAGTAGTGGTACCATACAAATAGCACAGCTTTCCTTTATTTTGCTTGAGTGAATTTAGAAACGAATGAGAAGAGTTGGTCTAACTGTAAAGGCTAAGGTCTTATCAATCAAATACGCATAGTGCAGATTTCCTTCTGCTTTACCCCCAAGAGGGAATCCATCTCTCTGAAGTGGAGCTTTTCTACATCTACTCAATCTTAAATGTTTATGAAAACCTGGTAAGGCACAAATCATATCTCCTCATATTACTTCCTTTTCAATTGAGCCAAATCCCATTAAATAACTGGGCTTAATTCTTTCCTGATAGGGAGAAACAAAAAGATGAGTGATAACCCCAATATCATCTCTCAATGACATAAGCGATAGAATTCTGATTTTCTTCTACGCAAGAAATCAATGAGCTGAATTTGAAACATAAAATACAATGGCTGTAAGAACAGGAATTACACCTTGCTTAAGTCCTAACAGGCTTATGAAAGGGAGGGGACATAGTAAGACCAGATAGAGCAGTAGCAAAAAGCAGAATTTTGGCTCTCGTAGTGTGGCTCCACACTTACGAGGAATCTAGACTTCCAACACAATCAGGTAATCAAAAGGCTACAAACACTTGTCTAATTTAGCATCAGCCCTAAAGTTCTTTAGACTCCTGTACTAACATGAGAGGATAGCAGTGGGCATGCTCCCACAGCTAGGTCTCTGTGGGAGAATACAGAAAATAGGAACAGAAAGGTGGCGGAGGAGAAAAGAAAGGGAAGGAAATGCAATGGATTTGACCAGATGTGTGGGACCAGATTCCCTCGTGGCACTGTTCAGGCATTTATTCCATGACCTTCAGGGCGGAAACTATATACATATGTATGCTTGGAGTAACTCTCATAGCAAAAGCCAGAGCCCAGGAATAAGCAAACTCATGTTTACTACAGGACATGAGTATGCACATACACAGTTACAGAATAGTAAACAGACACAGTGAATGTTCACTAGCCAGTTTGCCCACTGCAATTAGTGTTTTTATACTGCTTAAATATTCATTCATGCTGTTCTGTTGAAGCACTATTCAAAGCAAAAAAAAAAGCTTGAATCAGTCACAAGTATTTTAAGGAATGATGCTGAATTACAACCATTTAACATACCAGCCATCTACAAGCCCTTCGTTGACAAACCACGTAAGCTTTCTTTTAGAAAGCACAGTGTTGTTGAGGTTTAGGCGGCTGTACTCCCAGATATATGGTTTCCTTATGCCCAGTGCCTCAATGATCCAATAAAACTGCTCATCTCTGTCATGGTATTCAGTGGTTCTCAATGCATGCGTGACACCTTCGATACTGTCAACAATGGGGCAGGCAAAGTCATACGTTGGGTAAACCCTGAGAATAAAGAACTTCAATTAGCAAAGCAGAACAAAACACTTTCCTCACATTTAAACCTTCAAAACACCACTCTTTGTACCTATAATCTATGATTTTTATCAAGGCTTTCACATCAAGACTTAGTTGAAATAGCACGTCCACCACAGAACTCATCCATAAAAACAAACCCAAATGGAGGAAAATTCATTTTAAAGCAAACACAAAGTCTTCAAGAAATAACTGATCATAGCATTCAAAAATAACTTTAAAATAAATTCAAAAAACCCTACACTACAGTTGCTTTTTTTTCCCCAAAAACATAAAATGCTGTCTTATAGTTCCCTCTACTTCAATATCAAAAACAAACTAAAGCATCAGTTGGCCAAATAATGTGCATAGTTTTTGTCTTTAAAAACAAACTTCACTCACAGCCATCACTTTAGTATTATAAACTTATTATAATCAACATTTTCATCTCGTCAAATCTACCAGAGCTCAGTTGTATGGCTGGAAAAAGAAGCTTCAAATAGGCACTGAACCATCCCCTCCAGCAGCTGGTTAGGCTTATTTCAAAGCAATTCATTCCACACACAGAAAGCAGTTGCTGTGAAAAAGGAGGCCATCCCAGAGGTAAGTAGCTCAAGGATATTTTGCAGCAATAATCTAAAATGGTCACGGTTAGATTTAAGATCCAATAACTAATCAGAACAGTTCTGATGCCTGAAATACAGTCATTAAGTCTATGTACGCCTGACTTACTGACACACAATGTATTTATGGATCAAAATTGAAATAATAAACATTGCCAACCACGATGGCTAATTTTCACTTTTTAAAAATCATTTACAGATGCTTCAGAAAGTTAAGGAACTCATACATTCTGACTGAAAAATGCTAGCAGGTTCCAAGTAGAAAAAGAAGCTAGTATACTACAGAATTGTAAATAGCCTGAAAAGAAAGAGGAAAAAGAAAAGATAACACAAACCACCCAAAGGGAAGTGAACGTACTTGTAGGTGCTTCCAGTGCGTGGGTGAGGCTGGTTTTTGCAGCGATATAGGGTTGGATCCCTCATACATCCATTGTTACTATTCATATCTATTTTTGCTCGTAAGCAACAAGTTTGTCCGAATTCTGTTCCCTTTTTCATTTCTTCCCACATTTGCATATTTTTCTCAACACCTAGGAACAATAAAAATAGGTTACTTTTAATGATATAATGAACTTGACTAGAGAACCATGTTTTATTATTGCAACAAAGAGCAACATCAACCCTTGTTTAGACCTTGGAATTCATTTCCACACATCTCAGATGTTGAATATTTTAAAAATCGTGATGACTGAATGCAAAATTCATACACACACAAGATTATTATATCTGTCTAAATGTAAACTTATTTTCCCTGAACTGTAACAAACACTTCCAAGAGCCTACGAGCACCTTAGAGATACACTTTTGCCAATAAAAAACAAGTTTTCTTGCAAAATTAAAAATATACGAAAGCATAATAGGAACCACAAAGTATCTTACCATTATTTCTGTGTTTAGATTCCATTCTTTGTTCACGCTCTGCTTTCATTTGTTCTGCAGGAGTGTCATCCACATATGCCTTCCCTTCCTGAATAAGCTTCTCAGCATATTTCATTATTGTTTCAAAGTGATCTGAGGTATATGTAAATTGATCCGGTTTGATGTGAAGCATTGCAACATCTTCAAGAATAACCTGCAAAGTGTCAAAGTGTACCCTGTAATATTCACGTATGCAAATTTTCTTAGACCTCCATCCTCTTTGTGCCAGATCTGGTGTTTTAAAATACTCCAGGAAGGATAAAGCCATAAGAATAATGTAACATGCATGAAGGAAAATAGATGTACTTAATTTGCAGACTCTAACTAAATGAGAACAGACAGGCAACTTCAAGAAAGAGCTTGCACAAGGGAAAAAAAAGATCACATTAATGTCAACAACATATTTTAAATGTTTTTAAAATGCATTCAACTTAAGTACTTGAGATATTTCACATTTTCTATACTTTTTTCTAAGACAGTGGTATTTATAAAATGCAATCAACAGTGTATTCCTAGAGGCTTACATCTACAAACCATAAAATAAATACTGGAGAAAAAAGAAACAAGCTATCAGAGGGTTTTAAGCTTTATTACAGTAAACAATGAAAATTCTTACCATAGGTTTCTAAGTGTAACACCACTATCCTGCAAAGGAGATCACTATGCAAAAGCAGATCTCTCATTTAATTTTGATTTAACTTACACCATGAATGATTTCTATTTTCATACCTTTTCAAAGTCCTCTTTCTCTTTTTCTGGATTTGTGTCATCAAACCTCATAATAAGCTTTCCTTTAAAGTTAACTTGGTAGTGCTGATTGAGCAGGGCAGCTTTTGCATGGCCAATATGCAGATATCTGAAAAGAAATGAAAGAAAAATATATACCAAAACTAATTCCATTGGATTTTTGGTTTGTTTATTTGTGGGGGAGGAGGTGGTGAAGGAAAGCTTGGAATGGAAAGCATTGGCTACACCAAACCAGAAATCAGGCTATTTGTTGAAATACTCAGTATTTATGAAATCAGATTAAGTTTTTCTTTTCTACTACAGTCTTAGTAAGTATCTGTTAAAAATGTCTAAAGTCGTAAACCAGTATGTCGCTATGGATATAAAGACAGGACAGCAATATTATCTGCAGTTTTACTGATTACCTGATTGTGATGTTGACACTCAGTAGTAGCTACCTGTTAAGCTGAACATCATGTTCAAAAGTGTGGAATTTTCTGAAATGTTGCTTATTTTAAATTTGTAATGAGCAAAATAGTACTGTGAATTTAAAGACAATATAAAAATATCCTCAAAAATCCTCAAAAGAAAAAATATATAAACATACAGGCCCCTAAAAACCGTATTTTAAATAAAATACCCAAATTAAGATACTAAGGCCATTTTTTTACTAAAAGGTGTACATGTTATACACATAATACACTATTTGAGAGTCTCCTTAAATTAAACTACTAGAATAAGAAACACTACTGCAGAAGTCACATGATGTTGAACCTTACAAGAAAAGCACTTACAGCATTTTTATATCTTATCATGCAGTTCTAAAAACGGTGTTATTTTGCACACCTAGTCTAGACCCCTGCAACAAGGCCTCATTACACACATGGTGTTAAGCTTACTGGAAGGAGGTTATCCCCGTGTGCCCTCCCTTTCTCAGACCCTCTAGGAAGCACTATGCATCCTTGCAAACAACTCACCATGACTGTATTTATACAGCATGTCCCATAAGTGTACATGCCTCCATTATCCATGCAAATGCCTTCACTGCACTTCTTTTTCCATTTCCAAGCAGCAGCCCAGTGTTTGCTGTCAAAGTACCTCTCTATTACCAGCTTTGGTGACACACTGCAATGTGCCACACAAAAGCAAACACACATTTCTAAACTGCATGTGGACAAAGCTGTAGATAATCTTTCAATTTAGAAATCTTGCCTGATAAGCAGATTAACATCCTTACCAAAGAACCTGTTGCATTCCAAAGACAGAAAAAAAAAAAACAAAAAACCCCACAACCTTCTTAAAGCACTTAGGTTTCTTACCCACTTGCTTCAGGAGGAAACCTTACAATGACCTTTCCCACCTCTGCACCAGGAAGTTCAACAAACTTGCCAACATCTGCTTTCTTTTCTGTTGCCTTAAAAAATTAAGAGACATCATAACAGGTCACAATATCTGTATTACCAGCTTCAGATACAAGCTTTTCCTCAAAGGTCTCCCACCAGAATACACAAGGAAAACAGCTGCCATACTAGGTCCCAAATTCACACTTTTACAACTTTCACATAACTCACAGCACATCAAAACAAGATTAATTCTGGAGCTTTAAGATACTCTACATTCACATTTAACCCAGGACTGAAAAGTTGTTTAATTTATTAGGTATCAAGAAAATTGCTACTAGCCAAATTTGAATTATAATTTAGGGATTAATAAATTCAGTCAAAGACTGCTCTTCTTGCAGGTCTGACAGGATCTCAAAATCCTTGTTAGAAATATATATACAAATATATATATATATATATATCAAGAGAACAGCGCTGAGAATTGCCACTTTCACATGATTCAAGTGTTGGAATATACCACAGGTGAATTTCTGAAAATGAAATTAAATGGTTTTTTTTTAAACAACAGTTTACAAAAGTTTTCGTTTACTATACAGCTGATTTCCTTTTAATTCTCTAATTTAAAGAGCTACAGGGAAAAAAAAAAAAAATAAAGGCCCTCTCTCCAGAGAGCCTGTATAGAGCTTACCATTTTCACCTTTGGTGCACCAGTACTCCACTTGGCTCCTACTGATTGAAAAGTGCCCTGTCCCTCAAGAAAGCCATACCATCGCTTTACATGGACAGGAGCTTCACTCTGCTGTAACTGCTCTTGCCATATATTATTATCTGTTGACAAATAATTTTTCAAGCTATTAATTTATGAACACAGAAAGGTTACCAAAAGCAATTTTTTAAACCAAGAAGGAAAACAAAAACTCTGCTTATTTTTGCTTTGTAAAGAAGACATCTAGCTATGAGGCCACATGCAGATTTTGAAGAAAAATCCCAAAGCAAAAACATATATTGCATTCTTTTTCTAGATTCACCCAATGGGAAAAGAAAGAGATGGGGAATGTATGTTTTTACTTTGTATCACACACCTTAAAAATAACAATTCTTTTCAACATGTAACTAAATGTGTCCCACTAAGGTGTTTATATTTGATGTCTTTTAACTTACTGAAAGTGAAGCATGTTTCAATGCTACCCTTCATTTCTGAGTGCTGTATACTTATAACCTGAGATAAGGTACACACTTCACTAGGAAGATCCTTATTGGGTTAAGAAAACTTAAAAATGAGGGCATTTCTAGGAACTGCAGGTTAAAAAAATACTGAACGTCAACCTTTCATCTTGAAATATAAATATATATAAATGTATGTATGTGGGTCTGATTTTTATTTCATTTGGAATTTGATCATAGTTGAGTGAGTGATTGAAATCTAAGTTTTGGACATGCACCTAACAATTTAAAAAAGCAAACTCAAGGCTTGCTTTATCTAATACTCTTTAAGGGTTAGAATATACCTCCTTGAATAACCCAACTAACAAGGAAATATATTCTTCTGCTAGGATAGTAAAGAATAAGTGTATACAATTTTATTCTATATTACAAAATAATTTACTTGATAAATCCAAAATTTTCAGACCAGGGCAAAATCTCCTATTTAGGAAAAAATGACAAAAAGACATTCTTATAGCTTAGAAAAAAAGTTAGACAAGCTACAGGTTTTATTTAAAAGTTCTACTCAGCAAGAAAGCTCTTACACTGATCCACCTATAACTACATCTTAAAAATTCCACATTAAAACTACAGGATTAAAAAACAGAATCGCAGAGTTAACAGAATCGCAGTTACCTAAACTACACTGTTCCTATCACTAGTGATGCACAGAGCAAAGTAGCAAGCAAAGCAGTACAGAGTCTGGCCCACAGTGGAGAGGGGCCACTAGCAGCTGCGGGGAGAGAAAAAAAACAACAACAAAACAAAACAAAAAAACCCCCTCATCTACTGCAATAGCAAACCAATGAAAAAGAGAACACCTGCTGATACCTTTTAGTACAGCCCAAACGCACAAATCTGCAAGACTCAGAGAGTTTCCAACCAAGTAGGTTCTCAGAGATAGACAGTGGTTGAGCTCTTGGACTGCTGAAAGAAACGAACTTGCAGTGGATAACTTGGAAGCACTGAATTCCAGCCAATGGTCAATCTGGTTATAAGAGACATGCTCAAAGTTAGCAAAGGAATCAGAAAGATATTTTGTTAAAAATTCAGAGCTGATATACGATGAATTGATAGTTGAATAGAAAATACGAACTGAAAGACAAGTATTAAATACACTGGGCAACAAATCAAAGCACAGGTTCAATGAGACTTGACTTCAAAATAAAATACACTTAAACTTTCACCCAAACCTATATAAAGTGATTAAATCCAAAACAATCTTCCGTATTTTCTGAAAGGGAATACAGCTTAGTGCATTAAAAAAAAAAAAGTTAAGAATGTTAAGAATTAGACTTTTAGTTGATATATAGAAATCATTCAATTCTGCAAGAGCCTTTAACTATCTCTTGCAGTCCATCTCTATTTTGTGTGCAAGTGATCTGTAAGCAGCTTTAGGAATCCTACCAATATTCAAGCCAACGTGGCAGGCGCAGATGTAATTACACTGCCATGGAATTCAGTTCAGTAACTTGCAGTTATGTCCCAAAATATTTCCACTGCAAATGCAGCTGTCACTGTAGTTCTCAAAGTACAACTTTACTTTTGAAAGATGCAAAACTGAAAAGAAGTATTTTAAACAGAATTACTGATCTTGAAAGCCTGCATGTTAAAGTCTTAGGCTTTAATTTAGAAAAAATATTCTCAGTTAGAAATGTAAATGGCCAAGACCTCCTACTTTTTAAATGCTATATAAGCAATATACAAGGCAACACTTCTCTTGAGACCAGCTGTGAGACCAGTTACAAGTTTCAGGCAGCAATTTCATCATATGACTACTCTGAGCTGAACTTAAGAGGGACTTGCGCTATTGGGTGCACTGAAGTAATACATGCTAATAAATGAGGGTACCACACTCAAAAAAAGTAGAAAGACAGAACAGACATCTCCTTTAACCTGAATTACCCTGTGATGTGAGTGATTTGTCAAGTTAGAAATAATTGATGAGGGTGAGGACAAGGATAACCCTTTCTAAGTTCAGATTTATGACTCTTCGGAGAAGGAGCAATCTTAAGAGGGGAGGGAAAAAAAAATCAGCATTCCAAATAATTAAACCCTCAATCTAATAAGAATACGCAAAACAAGAAACAACTTCCTCAAACAAAAATGCTTTGACCACGCACACTTTGGTCAAAAGAGGGGAAAAATTAAAAAGCGAGTGAAAAAAAAAAAAATAAAGGGCTTCTCACCTCTGTGTGTTCCAAGAGATTTGAACCGTACAATCCAGCAGAACTTGCAACTCTAGCCAAGTAACGGGCTATAGAATTCACATCAGTAAATGCAACATCGCTAGAGGAAGAAAAAGGTAAAATAAAGCAACTTACTACTTATAGTTCAATTTTAACTATACTATACACACATAGTTAAAAAGAAGTGTAAAGTTAATGAAAAATCATTTCTGAGTAAGCCAACAGGCACAGGTCTGTTTATACACCTGGCAACAAGCTTTTAAACATTAAATACTTTTTCTTTAAACAGAAAGAAACAAGGAATAATAAAACTTTGACTGTTCTTTTAAAGTTAAAACTTTCCCTTCTCCACATCTAACAGAATACGTAAGTATAACTTGAGCTATATACATCTTGCAGGGCATAAGGAACCAATTTGACATTCTTATACCAAAAGATGACTTTGAAGAGGATTCCTAGAGAAACCGCAGAAGAACAGAACCCCAGCTCTAAGTCAAAGAGAAAAAAAAAAATTAAATATGTTCTCTGTCCCTCTTTCAAATAGATGTGGTTGTCTTTATGTTTATTTTTACTCAGTCTTCTCCCCAGATAGAAAACTAATTATTCCAAGCACAGTAATCTAATGGTACTACCTAAGATAAATGTACACAAGCAGCATTATAATAACAGTTGAAGATCCTGCACAAACACAGCCCCCTACCCATAACACTTCCTATGTCTTTTTTTTTCTAATTTAGGCTGTAAATTGAGCTGTCCACAGTTACATTTGCCATCTCTGCTTAAAATTGGGTAGTAGCATTTCTGATTCCAGTCAGATAAAGACTTGCTTTCCCCATTCAGCTCTTCAGATTTCTCACTATTGCCTGTCTATGTTTTAATCTCCCCTTTTCGCCTTACATACAGTATTACCAAAGACTGAATACTGTGAGAAACCCACCTTCAAAACTGTTTAAGGTAGATCATTAATATTTACTAAAGAGTTTCGGAAAAAAGCACCATCACAATCTTTAATTCTACAGATAATTCTCACCTCCACAGTCTTGCACAAGGGTGGCTTTCAGTAGCTCCAAGTGCTTCTAAACAAGCATCAACATCAATAAAAGAGCTAAGGGTTCTATCCATCCACTCAATAGTGTGGCCTGAAGATTACTCTGGAATTCATCCAGACAAGGTTTCATTGCTGCCTCAGTCACTGCTTTGCTGAACAACCTCAACAAGTCATTTACTTCCTGGTGCACCCATCATGTCCTTTATAAAATGAAAAAGGGTTTTTGAGAGGCCTCAAAAACTCCTTGCAAAGATCAATGAAAGTCCTGGAAAAGTTATAAAAGCCTTCTTGACACATGAATCATTATAATTAATCCATTTTTTAGCACAAAAGGATTAGCCAGTCTCATTAGATTAACAGTATTAAAATGTACAAGATCACAGTTCATTGCTGCTTTTTTTTTTTTAATCTTCTTTAACTTTTCAAGCTTCTAGGCTTTAGTATACAGAAGACCCTTAGATCCTTACATTATTATTAAAAACAAAAGCTAATGGGGGGGTCAACATAAACAAATAAAGCTTAAGACTCTGGAATGTGTCTTTATTGTTTTCACTAGTTCATATTGAAGGAAATACACCTGATCAGCAAAACTGAATAAATACAAGAAAGGTAAGTGTTACTCTGAGTAAAACCTTACCTGTGCCTAGAACGTTACTTCTCATTCAAACCAAATAAAACACTACATGTCTTCCCTTCTATGAAAAGGGTACAACACATTAAGGATTTGCTTTGCAGTTAGTGACTGTAACTCCAGAAGCAAGTATAGGCAAGGAAAATACTAGGTTTCTACAGATAATGATGTGAACTGCTACATACTAAAACACATTCTTTACACTCATGGGCCAGATATTCCAGAAGAAAAATAGAAGAAAGATAACTGCCTCCCAACACCAACATATAAGATAAAAGCCAAACTCAGAGGATCTCTGATTGTAGTAAATCTCTTTTTGAGTTCATTTGTATAAAGCACTGCAGAACGGTCTGTGGTTGAATCCACTTGCCTAAGCACCACATTACTCTGAAGGACACACACAATTATGACACAAATCAGAAAAGTCAGACTGCAGTTTTCTACCTGCTAGCTGCAGGGATATTAAAGCATTCTATAAACCCAGGAACATCTAGTTTACTTGGTTAAGAGCTATTTCCGCATGGGGTTTTGAAGCTAAGGCATCAAAACAAGCCTTAAAACACAGTTCAGCACCTCAAATTAGTGACAAGCTTTTCAGCTAGTTGGATGTTTAACTGCACCTCAAAGCTCTACTTTTAAAAGATCAAACAAAATGTTCTTTCTTATTCAAGTCATTTCATAGAAAATAATGGTTTTGTGAAAATCAAAGTCTAGGCTACCCCAAGTGAATTTCAAGTCATGCCAAAGTAAGATAGCTTCAACAGAACTTGTGCCACAAGATCCATTTGCCCAAAGCATTAGTTGAGATATCAGTTCATTTGATGCTTCTCAAATTACAAATACAATCATAAGAGAGTTTAAAATAGAAAATCAATTTCTACAATGATTGTACAAGTGAGCAAAACAAGATTAATGCATTACTGAGAGATGAAATAACTTCTTAAGCCTAATCTGAGGCCAAGGTTGAGATGATACATAAAACACCCATCTGATGGAATCAGGATTCTAGATCTTATATACCTGGGACTGAAGTATAGGACAGTTTGCATTTTAAACCCTTTCTATCACAGCTAAAATAAGTGCTATTGCAGTTGTAATGAGGCATGTTAATATAAAATTATTTAATACAATAAAATAGTAGATTATTTCAGAGTTGAGTGTACAAATTTATCTTATTCCAAGATTCTTTCTGTCTGTCACACAAAGAATATGTGCATATGTAAAGAATCTACATCGAGAAAGGAAAATTAAATCAGAAATGGACTAAGAATACTTCAGTGGAAAACTCACTTATGAAAGTACTAAGCATCATCCAATTAAAGTTTTTTCTATATGTTAAATCTCCCCATGTACATATCACACACTGAAAATTACTGGGGCTGTACAACCTAATTCCCAGTACAACCTGACACATATATCTGCTTCAGCTATAATTCAGAACCACAAATTTAATGCTATCACTAGACACAGTAAAAGACAACATACATGATATGAGAGTGTAGTATGAAGACTCATATCTGAACCCAAGATTAATATTTTAAGGAGAAAACAACTCTTTGCAAGACTGTGAATCATCCTTGGTGCTTTGATCTTTTGCAGAAATAGGTATGCAGGGACAGGCTTGCTCTCTAAGGTCATGAGAGAGCACAAAAGCTTAATAAGCGTTAATTTATGAATAACATGTCAGAATCCCAATAATGCTACACAAAAATAGTGTTATTTTTACAAACGTTCTACACCTGTGCAGGAACACCAATTTATACTGCATAAGTGACTTGAACAGAATTTATTACTATAGTAGCTCACAAAAAGTTTGTTGGAGAGTGAGCAACTGCATCTATTTAACATTACTTACCACAGAATTTTTTGCCGTTTCTTTCCCAAACACAATCAGGGACTTGTACAATACATAATTCTGAACTCATCATTGTGTAAAAGTGATTTAAGTTATAACTGTGATGTTCATGGCCAAAATGTGCCCCTTACTAGAGATCATAGACATCAGAAATTTCCACTGATTTGAGTGATGTGTCAGTGGAATTTATCAGGAATTCTTCTCTTAATGTCTGGATATCTTAAATGAGAAGGAATCCAAGATGACAATGCAGTTTTCTTAAAACTAACAGAATCACTGCTGTATTGCTGATATATATATATATAAACCTACTCAAATCAACACACACAGAGAAACCCTCAGGCCCCAAATGTGAAAATATTTATTCCAGTGACAGCCTGTTTTTAGTAGCGTAAAGCAGGGTTTGCTACAAAATCTTGTAGATTTACTTCTAGAGAATGCAGATGGATATACAGGAGAGCAAGACAGATCTACCTGACACTTCTTTTGAAATGTCACTGCCTTCACATCTTTCATGCAACAGCCAACCTAAAACAATGCCTTAAAAACCTTTTAAAGTCATCCTATCACACAAGTGCAAGTCTAAGCAATCATGCAGACTTGAACATTGTCTTGTTTAATATAAAATGACTTTCCTTTGGCTTAATCCGCAGCGTAGGGAAAAGGCAAACAAATAGACAACAAAATGAAAGGTATTTAAGTGGCTAGAGTAGACAGGCACAAGTGAGTGCGAGTGAAAAAGCTCTCCATGAATATGAAGTGTATGTTGTAAATGTTTTGTCTATGCCACAAAGAAAGAAGAGTAAGGCAGTAATTAATAAGACCATATTTTTCTTCCTTCCTAAAAAGGTTACTGTTAATGGTGCAACCATGTGATTTTCAAAACTGCTGACCAAAAGCAGGAGAGGGGAGATGCAAAGTCACTTACTCGGATATTCGGAGTATGGTTTCTTTGCCTTCTTCCACTGAAATTTTGACATCATTCTTCACATGCTCCACCGTCAACAGAGCTCCTTAAAAAAAAAGAAAAAAGAGAGAGAAGGTGAGAGAGATAAAGATAGTGATTTCTCTTTCAATAAACATGTATTTTATACTAGCAACAAAACAGTCACATTTTTTAATGAAACAGGACAATGTGTCCTACCTGGCTCCTTCAAACGTGCTCACCCAGAGAAGAAATCAATGTTCAATCTTATATGCAGGAGATTTCTTATTCCTGGCAATTTTTTGATTATCTTAAATTGACAATGTCTAGCAATCTCCTTTGAATCTGCAAGTGTCAGCAATAATAGAAGGGTATTGCAAAAATTAATCCTCTCCCCCAGTATACTAAGAGAACAGATTCAAAATACTTTATTTGGTGGTACTCACAGTACCACCAAAATGCAGTTACTGAATTCCTTATTTTCTTAACAAGGATGAGTCTACTTCTTAAGCATATTTAATGCTTATTACAAAGATTAGCCACCCAGACCAAGAAACTCTCTCTATGACAAAGTACAGTGAGCTTACACAGGGTTTTCAGAGTAGTTTGTCTTTGACAGTAAAGGGCAGCCTCTAAAAATGGAGAACTACTGAAGCTTTTAGGCTACATCTGCAAATAGAAAAGCACTCTGCCCATATTCCAAGTGGTCTGATGCAAGCGTGCGCTGATCCCAGTGCTCTACAGCATGACACATTAGCTCAAGCAAAGCATCAAGCTAACTTGGCTGCATTATTTCTGGATTGGCTCTGATCCAGGTCCAGCCAGCTGAACATAACCAGAGAAGCAGGGCATAAGAAGAGTTCTGCCCAGAAGCACGTATAAAAACGGCAAGCTTTTGCTTAGGCCTGTATTACTTAAATGAAACCAGCTAAAGGACTATACCCCAGGTAATGCCAGGCGACTAACCTGTTACCGTTCCACAGTGCGCCCGCACTGCAGCCAATCTCCTTAAGAGCAACATACGGACCCAAGGTAGGTGGTGTTACTAAGTTATTAATACCCTGGCCTAAATACAAAGCACTGGAGCTAGGAATTCCCTAAGCTGGTCCCTCTCTTCAGCTACAAGCCCTTCTCACAATATTAAACTTATGTCCACAGCAAATCAGTAGTTTCTTCCCACCCCTTGGTTATCTGTCAAAGTCAGGATGACATCACTCATGCTGTATGTTTGTGAGACATGCAAGTGTTTTAATTAAGGGATAGAAATGCTTTGAAAATAACATGTATCATGCACACCCAACTAGGTAATTAACACCACTGACATTAATAGCTACTGTGCTCTTCCTCGTGCACAGCACCAACGAACATATGGCAGAGGAATGAGGGTGGTGAGTGTGCTTGCACACAAGTGTTTGCAAAGAGGTCTTTTGCAGAATCTAATGTAACTAACACAGTGAAATAATCTTCTGCACCCTCTCTCTAGTCCTGCTAACCCAATGTCAAAACAAACAATCAAAAAATAAACAGAAAACAGAATGCTCCACAGCCCTTAGGCCCATGTTAACCACAAATCATGCTGAATAATATCTAACGAATCAGTAGAAACAAGTATTGGAAAAAAGTCATTTAAAATTTAATGTTGTTTTATCTTAAACCACTAGTCACGCAAGGCGTACTCGATTGCAAAAAAAAGCAACCAATGACCTAAGGCAAGGGGAAGAAAGCGTATTTTCAATAAAGAAATTGGGACCATGGACCAATACCATGAACCGACTGACTACGGAACAAGCACGAAACGCTGCTCCCAGACGGCAGAAAACGCACGGGAGACACGGGCGGCCGCCGGCCACGCTGCATCCCGGCCCCGGCCGCCCCTCGCCCGCCGCGACGCG